>JAWZYV010012438.1:0-168837 GCA_038373885.1 Cheiracanthium punctorium
AAATACACACCATTTCTAAAATCTAAAGAGACTTTTCTTTGCTTTTACAGAAGTAAAATGCTCCACACCTTGTATATTGAAACAGTGACGATGGATGAGGGGTAGAGCATCCTACCTTGGCAAAAGCAGAGAAAGTCACTTGAAACTAATGACAGCTATGTGTCATAGCTGAAAGTTACTCTTATGAACAACTTAAAAAATGGTATGTTTTATCTTTTACTTTATAATGAATTACAGGCTTACATTTGCATCCATTCCTTATATAATTCAGTCTTCAAAATTTCTGGAGGAGTGAAGTGTACAACTAATGCAGCTATACTAGATGCAGGCGCACCTTTTTGATGCTTTTTAAATTTATTCTCACTGACAAAATTTTCCAGATAAGATTTGGAAGGGCACTCAACAACTGCGAAGGAACATAAAATTTGCATAAACAAAGAGAACTGCTTAACACACACATTTTATAACTATGCTAAAAGAAAACCTTATAATGTACTAAAGCAATTTTTGTGAAAACAGTACTTCAATCAAAAAATTGTACAATTTTCCTTTTTTAATTTTTCTTCAAATTAAAGTTTTTGTCTTAAAAATAAAATTAATATTCGCACTTTTTTAAATGAAATAGTTTTTTACAACTTCAAAAACTTGTTTTACACTTAAAATTACACAGCTTTAAAATAAATAAATAAAAAATAATGAAAGTAAATATTGGAACAAAAATAACAGCTAACTTGCATACCTTTATACTACTAAATTCAAAAAGTTCCTGGAATTGCTATATAAAGATTAATTTATTTTACTTTAATAGTTTAAGCTACATTCAAAATAGTTTTAGTTTGAATTCACAACTATTCCATCTTTCATACTGTTGTTTAAACTCCTATTAGTCCTGGAAAACATTTTTATAAAGCTATCTTAGCTGTCTTGACACATTCTCCATTATTTCTTCTGAATTTCTGAAATGTTGCCTCCTTAATATCATTTTTAGTTGTTGAAACAACAAAGAATCAACAGGAGTTAAATTAGGTTAGTAAGCAGCGTGATAAATTGATTTGAAATGTGTAACTTAATTGATTGTTAGTAGTCTTACTGACTAACAATCTGGAAACTTTTTTAATGTAATCAAATTAACCAATTATTACATTATCAAAATAAAGAAAAGCATTTTTTTAAAGGTTAGCAAAAGACTTGCTGTGACATCATCCACCTCCTGATGATGATGTCACAGCTGCCATTCGTGGTGACTTCACAATTCGTAGCAGTATCCGTCGCCGAGAAGGCATTTTATCCTTTTTCCAAACAAATCGGGGAGGGGGGGCTTATAACTGGGATTTTACGGTGTATATATATACAGGGTGCCCAGTACTAACAGTGCCCAATGGCTCTCAATGGAAACCGTTAGTTCCAATTGCAAAATGCTTTAAATTGTATAATCTATTATATTAGAAAAAATCAAGTCAATAAATCAATTCCTATAAAAATTAAGAAATTAAAATTTTTATATGGTCTCCCAGTCCTATAAGTTATAATTAGAAAATTTTTCTTATACAATTTCATGCACAATATTAAAAAAAATATATATATTCATTTTCTAGGGCCAAAATTCACTGAGTTACAGCTGCATAAAGTTAAAGCACTTTTCGAGCTGCGAAATAGGGGTTGTATACAGAATGAATTCGAGAAAAATTAATGTACATGGTTTTGATCAATCATTCAAATCTTAAGACCCAGGATAAATTTTTATAGAGCTTGACTATAATCCTCTGCTTAAAGATTAGTACTCTGCTTAGAGATTAGTATTAGTAGTAGTTTTGCTTCTTTCTGCACATTATGCGAGAAAATGAAATCAAAAACCTATGATTTAAAATTTCAATATTTATATGGTCTCAATATTTATATGGTAACAGTTTACTGTAACGGGACAGTTTTCAATGTGGAAAAGTAACTGAAGCCAAAATGTTTGCTGGTTCTTAACTTGGTGAATTTGGTCGTAAAAGGGCAATCTTTTTTCAATTTTCATGAAATTGTATAAGGAAAATTTTTCTAAATATAACTGATAGGACTGCAGGACTGTATAAAAATTTACATTTAATAATTTTTATAGGAATTGTTTTATTGATTTCGATATAATAGATGATACAATTTAAAGCATTTTTGTAATTAGAGCTATATGTCTATGACTAATAGTTTAGGAAATAGCCCTTGAGTACTGTTAGTACTGGACACCCTGTATATGTCTTCATCCACTGCTCTGGAGAGATCTCGCATGAAAAATTTGTTACCAGTGCACTCTCCTCCCTCACACAGTGATGAACAGACTAACTGATGTCTTATTTTCAAGTTATCAATGGTCCACTGATAGAGCATTTTTAAAGAGGCCTTGCCAAACCTTAAAACTAAAAACAACTTGGAGGTTGGCCACTGTAGTGGCAGTGATCAGTCTTGGTACCCTAGTTATTCTTGGGTGACTTGAAGTTGCAAGTTTGCAGTAGCAGTTGCATCTTTAATAGATGCACAAGTATCTATTAAAGATACTTGTGCATATCAGGGTCATGTGTATGCTCAATTTGTTGCTTTAAAAGTCCTCTTGGTATTGCTAGCTTATAAGGGGAGACAGTATTCAAAAGTTTCTTCCTCATCTGGTGAGGGCTTGCATTTTGGAGAAAACATCCACATGTTATCAATTATCAGTCATTAGTTAAAAAAAAAAAGCAGTTTTGAATATTTTAAAAATTACCAAGCATTTAAAAAACAAATGAATAAATAGATAAATATAATTTTTAATTCACTGAAATTGTTAATAAAATTTTAGAATAGGGTGTTTTAAATTATAAATACAAAAAATAATAGCTTTTTCTTAAAAACTATATTATTACAAAAATATCATACCTAGAAAAAGTGGACATGATTGCTCTTCACTTACAACATCTTTAGAATAAACCTTTAATTTAAAAATACGAAAAATATCAATTGCACAGTAAAAAAAAAAAAAAAAAAAAAAAGAAAAGAATTATTCAAAAATATGTTTATTAACATGAATCATTAAGCTCCATGAATTGTGTTTTCAGCAACTATAAAATTATTATTATTTACTAAATATGTATTTTCAGGCTGATTCTTGTGGCTATCTAATAATGTTTGTATAAGGGAAAGTTCACTGTAAAAAATTTTCAAAGTGAAAGGCATTCAAGTGATCAAAAATCATTTCTTCTTCATGTGCCAAAATTCAATTGGCTGTATTACTGTTGTTATGCGATATTTTTTGCCTCATTTTGCAAGTATTCCTCATAAAAAACTGTCAACATAATATTTTGAAATAAATGCACATGTGCATTCATTTCAAAATACTATGCTGAAAGCTTTATTTTGTATACACAAAATATTGATTTACAGACTACAGTTTGACAGTTACAGTTACAGACAACATAATTTACAGTTATTGAAAGAAAGGGTTTGAGCTGTGGCTTGAAAGAAACGCATAAAAACAGATATAGTAGCATGGCTATTTCAAATCCACCTTGAAGATGATCATTCCACGCAGTAGTAATTTTTAAGCTTATTGAACACAAACAAGGGAAGATTAGGAATAACAGATGACTACGCATTTGATAACGTAAATGAAATAACAGGTGGAAGTGAAAGGTTTTAAACATGGTGACACTCTCCCTTGACACTTCGGTGCACAGAACTTTTAAATATGCAGTGCTGGCATTCACATGCTCCGATGATACTTCCTCTCGCATATTGCACTGATCTCAAAAACAAACAAATTAAATTAAAAGTAGCAAGTAAAATCATCGTAGAACATTTCTTCTTTTGGCAAGGTTATGCAGGTGCTATTTGCAAAATGCAACAAAAATGTACTAACAACAATACTTAGTTTTTTCTTTACATGCAAAAACAAATAAATGGCTGCTTTAAACACAATACAAATTTTTAATAAGGTAAAAATGCATACAATAGTAGAACAGTAAAGAGGAAAAACAGACTATGGACTGGTTGCTCTTTACCCACTCTCATAAAAGGGTATGGAAGTACTCCTAACCACCTAATAGTTGCTCTAATAATAAAAATGACCAATGGCTTTAGATTTAGTGAAAGGATCTAATTTTTGTGAATTTTAACACATTTTTAGTGAATTTTCATAGCAATTTTTGTAAAAGTTACTTTTGCAAAAGTCATAATTTACAAAACAAATTGAAATGTAAGATAAAATGCTGTTTTATTTAACTGTATTTTTGTGAAGAGGTTATTTTAATCAACTGTAATTTTGTGAAGGAGTCTCAAAAAAGACCCACATGTTTTGTCTGCATGGATCCCCATATAGTTAAATGTTTAAATCGTAAGTTTATGGTTCACTATATTTTTTTAAGATTAGTGTTATTACACTGATACATTAAGTTGCTTGTAAACAGAAAATTACAGATATAGTAAAAAAAAAAAAAAAAAAATGTTATGCTTAGTCATGAATGAGGTACAAATTCTGAAAAACATCGTTTAAACAAAATTGCACACATTATTATATACTGTCTTGCATAAAAAAATTTTACATGTAGTGAACAACAAAAGGATTTGCCTGTATAAAACTTACAGTTTTTCCACATGGTAATACAACATCTTTACCATTTTTTAAATCGCCTAAAAGTGGACCTCTGAAAACAAACAAAAAAAAAAAAAGTTAAAGCAATGGGAAGAATAAAAGTTTGGTAAACTTACACTGCTAAATAGATTAAAGGACATTCAGACTTTTGATGGATATTAAGAATTAATTGAGAGTTTTGGCAGTTGTTACATTATCAACAAATAGAATATGATCTAAGAACTGAATTCACACATGGGTAAAAGGAAAAGTTTATTGCGTTTTTGGCACAAAATAAAAAATATATCTTTGTATATTTAAAACTACTCAAAATGTGTAATTTCTTGACAGAAATTATAATTTAATAGAGGACATTACCACGCCTGACAAACAGACAGCGAGAAATGATTGAACACCTGTTAGGCATGGTGTTTAACACTATTCAATGATAGAATAAGGTATTTTGCCACACTCTTCTAGATGATTGCTTTTAGCTGTGGAGCCATTTGTTCTGTAGGCAGACAGCACAGCCACTTATCTAACTGGAATGCCTTAAATATGTTCTAGTGACTTTGTACTAGGAGAATATGCTGGCAAAACTTTTTAGATGATTCCTCCATCTCAGTTTGATATGGTCTACAATTATCCATTAAAATGAAAAAAAATATTGTTCCTGCATAAGGGACCAAAAGACAAGGACCTCATACTTCTAAGCTTTTTAAGTTCCATTGCTAAGATGCTAGATCAAAAGGATGCATTTTTACACTCCAAAATACATTCAAATCAAAAATCAAATCATTTCTGATCACCTACCAAGCAGCTGAAAAATTAATACTAGAATCCTCTTCCTCAGAAGAATTTCAATCTCATGGTCAGATGTCATTAATTTCAATTGTCAAAACTAAAGTCTATACATATTCATATCTTCCAAATTCATGAATGTAAGGAAATAAAAAGAATGCTTGTGTTGTATGGAGCACCCGAACTTGTCTGTGAAAAAAATTAGTGAAATACATACCAAGGGCTGGCTAGCCCTGCTCTACACAGTGAATTTACATACATTTCAATTGTTGGTGCATAATCTTCTATACTATTAAAATCTGTGCGCGTCTGTCTGTCTGTCTGTGTGTAGCATCATCTCCTCCGAAACCGCTGGGAGTTGAATTTCGATCGAGGTGTCCACGGATTCGAAAAATTCCGAGAAAGGTCTTCCGCTAATTTAAATTTTCAAATTCGAATTAGTTTAGGAGATATTGATAAAAAACCCCGTCCTAAACGCTAATTTTTGCTCTCCGTAATTCCGCGATTGTAACCCCTGTAGTCAAAAAAGTGAGAAATAAGCATCGAGGTTGCCATGTTTGGCTATTTTATTAAATTATTTAGACTCCTGCAGTAAAAGTAAAAGAATAATGATTTTTTCTGTTTAGATCATTTAAAAAGTTATTATTTAATTATAGTATTGCGTGCGTGTGAAATCAGAGCAGGAATTCAATGTTTTTTTTATGTTTAAAAGAATAAGGGATTGGGAGATTTCCGAGACTATATGTATATTTTTTAGTTTGTCGAAAAAAAAAAATGGCTCATTTGGCGATTTTGAGAAAGTAGTAGGTTCTACCGATTTGCACAATTTTAAGCTTGGCGCAAATTACTGAGAGCGTACCGAAATAGTATTTTTAAAAACAAGTGTAGGTTTTATTTTAGTTTAGCTTTAATTTTTTTTAATTTAGCAGTTATTAGTGCAGAAATAATGCAGTTATTACGGCGAATTTAAACTATCTAACTTGAGAATTTTCACCAAATTTAGTAAATTGATTAAAGTGAGGGGAAATTCCGCCAAATTTAAGGTCAGTGAAATTCTCGCATTTTGTACATCATAGTTAACGATGAATGAAACACATTAACTCATAGTTAATAATTTAAAATACTGCTCCTTTTCAAGTAGATGCCTGTTGTACTTTGGCGATCAAACCATATGAGTGATAGATTACTGTTTCCCATTTTGGTTGCGGTTATTTCAATGCTTCGAATGATTCCTTGAAAAAAATCTCGCAAAATGGTGTATGTTGGCACTTTGGAGATCGAATGTGTACAAAATCATTGATTCTTATTCGTTAAAGCAGTGCTACGGAAATTTCTTTTTCTGGTAACTGTTAGAATGCATATAACTAATACTGTCTGATAAATTTCTTGCTTTACAAATTAAAATGTATGTTGATTTCTACTTTACCTTTCTTAGCAAAGCTGGCGATAAATATTCAAATATAGTGTAACGCTGTGTTTAATAGAGTATGTTCTCGCGTTTGTGCTGCTAATTACATTCCACGATTGGAATGAGTCGATATTATGAGCGTATGCTTGGATATTTTTTTTAATCCCACCAAACACGGTGTAATAAAATTGATATTCTTTAAAAATACGAATGCTTTTGGAGGTGAATAAGAATGGTTTTTCAGCCCGGTAAAAATTGTTGGTATTGTAAGGATTGCTGGTAAATTTTTGAATTTTGTTGTTAAGTTTAATTTGTGATTCCTTTTAGCTATTTACCATTAATTTGTGGCGTTAATTACGCCAATATGGCAGTTCTAGCAAAGTAAACATGAATAATTCATTTCATGTTCTATTTTTAAGATTGCTACAGTTTCCGTAGTAACGGAATCTATTGTTGCCACTTAAGTTGTTGAATATAAAAATAAGTGAAATCATTAATATCTACATCTCTTAAAACTCGAAAAATGAAAACGCATTAAATATGAAAAAATTAGAACATTAACATAGCTGCGCTTCTTTAAAAATAATCAAAGTTTCATGCAGTGCAATCTATTATATAAATGTGAAAGTTTGTTTGTTTGTTCGTCCGGGAACTCCTCCCACACCGTTCGACTGATCGACTTGAAATTTTGCACATACATGTAGAACGACATAGAATAGTCCGAAGGCTGCTTTAAAATTCTGGAAATCCACCCGTTCCCTAATTTTTTAGGATTTTTTGCAATTTTGAGGGTAGAAAGCTACCCAAATGTCCGATTTCAGCACATTCGTGAGCATAGTTAACAAAGCTAGATTTATTTATTTAGTACTTTCAATAATTCAAGTAAGACTGACGTCATTTTGATGTCACGAATGAAAAAATGCATTAAATATCCTAATGAGGTTAACAAGTTTTGGTAAAAAAGTACACCACGAGCGAAATAATAAACTTCCATCCAGATTATCAGATGCTGTAGAAAATAAAATAACGTGTTTTTTTTTCTTTTTCTTCGTTCACTAATTCATGTTAGATATCGCAACTGAGAATGATGTCATTTTCACATCTTGAGTTTAAAAATGAGTTAGAAATCCAATAACATTAAAAGGCTTTGATGCAAAAATTTACTATTATAAAAATTCAAGTATTTTGTTTAATGCGCGTGCTACCCTTAGCGATTTTTGAGCTCTGTGATTTTTCAGCAACTATAATAAGGAAAGGAAACTTGCATTTTTTAAAATCGTGGGAAATTCAAATGTCGCCACAAGATGCAAAATACTAATTAACACAATGCATAGTATTCGCTATTGGTTTGAAGACGGTCGTTTTATGTATTCCCAAAAATCGTGCAAAATGTCGCCAAGTTTGGACGACTTTTGGCGGTATATTATCTATATTAGATATACTTTTTTTGGTTAAATTTTAGCAACTTAACAAACTCTTGCACAAAAGTTACATCATTAGCATAATGGCTCCGGAAAATATTTAAAATACCAATTAACTAGGAATAACCCCAATATCTCTCAAATTAACTTTAATAAAGTTCTGTTGCGAGCGAGAGTTTTTCAACGTCGTATTTTTCAATATTACTCCGTTTGAAAACTACTGCTCGAAATAACTAAATTGGATTACCCTGGTCAGAACGTGACCGCATAGATTAAAAGTTGTCTGAAATTATTAAACTCTGCAACACAAAATAACGCCCTATTCGCAATTTGAACGATTCCAAATAGTTCCTCGATATTACACAGTTTGATGTTTTCATGAGTCTGAACCATGGTGGATTTAAATACTACTTAAATTGGTACAGCTTGGATGTTTTCCACCACCGCGAGATGAAATATTTTGCTGTGCTAAATACGCCAATCAGACAAGAATTATGCTTAATAATATATGAAGATCTGTTTTAATGGCAATGCATAAATTCCACAGAACTACCAAAAAGTAGAAAGGCATCGTTGATTTAATATACCTAATCTGTTTCTTTCAATTAAATATTAAAGACGGAGAAACGAAGATAGATAAACGAAGATAGTAATAGATAGTATTCTTATTTTTTTTTTTCCGGTAGTGATAGCAGATTTGTTTGGGTAATATGGATTAAAGCACAGTATACCCCGTTAATAACTATTTTGTGAAATTTATATCATTATTTTTCAACGATCGTACTACAACTAACTAAACCATAATCCTACGTTGCGTAATATATCCCGCGGTAGTTTCAACAAAAGGACTACTTGAACTTTTTTACATTTTGTTTTCGCATAGATAGTTACAATTATATTTTAGTAAAATATTCGATTCCTACCGTGCGAAGAACGGGCACGCAGCTAGTCTATACTATTAAAATCTGTGCGCATCTGTCTGTCTGTCTCTCTGTGTGTAGCACCATCTCCTCCGAAACCGCTGGGAGTTGAGTTTCAATCGAGGTGTCCACTTATTCGAAAAATTCCGAGGAAGGTCTTCCGCTAATTTAAATTTCGAAATTCGAATTAGTTTAAGAGATATTGATAAAAAACCCCGTCAAAAACACTAATTTTTGCTCTCCGCAACTACGCGATTGTAACCCCTGTAGTGAAAATGTGAGAAATAAGCATAGAGGTTGCCATGTTTGGCGAATTTATTAAATGATTTACACTCTTGCATTAAAAATAAAGGAATAATACTTTTTTTCTCTTTCGAATATTTGCTAGGTTATTTTTTAATTAAAATATCGTCTGCGCGGGAAATCAGAGCAGGAATTCAATATTTTTTATACGCAAAAGAAAAAGGATTTGTAAATTTCAGAGACTAAAGTGCATAACCTTATAATTTGGCGAAAAAAAAATGGCTTATATGGCGATTTGTGAAAGTGGATTCTAGTGGTTTGCACACAATTTTAGGCTTGGCGCAATTTACTGAGAGCGTAAAGAAATAGTATTTTTAAAAACAAGTGCAGGTTTTACTAGAATTTAGCCTGAAATTTTAATTTTCCGTTCAGAAATAATGCAGTTATTAAGGCGATTTTAAATGATTTTCATCAAGTTAAATAAATTGATTTAAGTTAGGGAAACCCCGCCAAATTTCAGAAAATTAAACTTTATCATTTGTATTGCTAATTCTATGCCCCGATTGATATGAGTTGGTGTTACGAGCATATGAATAGATAATATTTTTTAATCCCGCCAAACAAGGTGTAATAAAATAGGAAGTCTTTATAAATACGAATGCTGTTTGAGATGAATGAGAATATATTTTAAATCCAGTTAGACTAGCTGGTAATGCCTTAAATTATTGCATTTATTGTCAAGTTTAATGTATGATTCATTTTGGCTATTTGCCATCGACTGCCGACGTTAATTACGCCAAAATAGCAGTTCTAGCAAAGTAAACATAAATAAATCATTTCATATTCTATTTTTAACACTGCTACAGTTTCCGTAGCAACGGAATCCATTGTTGCCACTTAAGTTGTTCAATTTAATAATTAAGTGAAACCACTCATTTCTACATCTCTTAAGACCCAAAAAAGTGAAAACGCATTAAATATGAAACAAATAGAATTTTAACATATTTCCTTCGCGCGTCACGTCATTTTCACGTCATTGTCTTCTGTTTTGCTGTCAGATTATCTGGAGAAGCACATTACACGCTAACGTATGTGCTGCTTCGGCGGACATAAGGAAGCAATTTGTCGGGTGCGTATTTGCCTAAACCCTCTGTGTGTCTAAATTGAAGCATTGAAACTTTGTAGGCGTTTTTTTTAAACTATAAAAAGGCAGATTAACGTCGTTAACATGAAAGAAGCGATATGGAAAACTATTTAATTGGTAGCCGTAATGCGAAATGATAATCGATTATTCACATGCGCAAAGCAACAAAATTTCAGAAGTATGAAAAGTCAGGAATATGAAATGAAAATCCAAAATAAATCACCAGAGACTATAGGATAAGCATCGTGTACGAGAATGATATTGCAATCATGTACATAACAAAGGCGCTTGCAAGGAATACAAAATATAATATGAAATTAATTGCTCTTTCTTCCCATGGCGTTTTGGAATCTTTCCGAATAACGGGATCCAATGTGCTTAGAATATTTCATATAAATTACTTTTTTGTTAAAGTTCTATTTATTTTTTCATATATCTTCCAGTTACTCCAGTTACAAGACCTAGAGCTATAGAAACGATTTCAGATTTTGTTTAATATTGAATTTGACACTATGCAATTAATCTATGTTAAAAATAAAATATGAAATTAGTTATTTATTTAGTGTGAATTAGCAGTGAGATCAACGTTAGTTTTATGTAACAAGTGTGCTACTGTATTAAGAGTTCAGTAAGGGTAATAAGCTTTTCCGCTTAAGTTACGTCACAAATTTTTTCATTTACGAAAGCGACAAGATCTTCACGAAAACAGGATGCATTTTTGGTTTCTGAACGTGCAATGCGCATCGATTGTTTCGTGTAGGTTTTTTAAATTTGAGTAAAATTTAATAAAGTCATCTGCAACATAACTGTGCTAATGCATTGTCCACTCTTTACGAAATGCAAGATAAGATAAAATAGTATTCAACATCATGTAATGTTATTCATATGGTATGTATGTGTAGTATTAGACTTACTACTGCCGTGAAAGTTTAGTTTAGTTAAAAAAATTTGATTTTTAAATTGAGCAAGTTACCAAAATCAGAATAAGATTATACCTAGCGTTGTGTCCGAAAGTGTAGAAAATAACCCAATGATCTCAGCCTTGCCTGAAGTGTGTGTTAGAAAAGTGGTAAAATAAACACAGAGACATCGTATTAGATCACCAAATCACAAATTTATTTAACAAATAACAGGGGTAAACAGCTAGTGGCCTCGCGACATCAGTAAAAGAAATGAAAAAAGTAAGTAAACACTGCGCAGGGGTTTCACAGCGCGTGGTAGAATTGCACAGGAACAAAAAAAATACTTGATTGCTTTAATTACCCAATTATTAGCCCTTGAAAAATTAAACAAAAAAAAAAGAAAATGCTTAAATAAAATTGTCATGACAAAGGTAGTTTGATTGGATCCAAGTACTTAAGTTAAAAGGCTCTGCTGCAGCAAAAAGAAAAAAAATTTATAAAAAAAAATATTTATCCTATCAAAAAAAGGAAAAAAAAAATTTGGGCAAACTAGTCCCCACCTTTTATATCCAACAGGTTAGTTTAAACAATTGCCAAAATAGAGAAATTACAAAACAAAAAAGGGAACTTTGCAATTTTTTCACCAAGGGTGCAGCAAAATACATTGATGTGCAGAACAACTCAAACCATTACAGAGATTAGCTTAGGCCAAACCAGAAATCAACATGGCATCCACAATGGTAATTTTTACAAAAAAAAAGATTTAGACATCGTTACTGGAAGTAATACATAAGTATGGCACACAAAGTTAAAAAAAGAAAATTTAGCATTTGTTATTTAATCCCCCCCCCCATTTAACATTATAAAAACAAAAGGGATAGTTCTAGCACAGCTTGAAGCATGAAGTCGCTGATCCAGCTCGTGGTGGAGAAATGGTAGATAGAAAAAAAAGTAATGGTCAGGTCTCACCCACGGATCCAATGGCAGGTCTGGTCTCGGCGTTTCAGGGAACCAACGGACGGTCACTGATGGCATCCGGAGGCGGCATCTTGGTCTCTCCTCTGGTCAGGGAACTCCTGCAGGTGTCGGGGACTTCGCGTTCCAGTCAACACAAGCGTCTCCCGGGCAGGGCAAAATTGGGAGATCTCCGCATAGTCGATCGAAGCCGGACGTCGAAGATGAAAAAAAGGGGTGGGGGCTTAAGCCCAATTCACATCAAGTGAGGGGAAGCATACTGGCAAAAAAAAACGATCATGAAACAATGAAAAGAAACCGGACGAGATCACGTCCTACCCGCAGCACACCAGCTTTCAGAATTAATCTTTTTCGCCCCGCGCTTGGGGAGCATGGAAGAGACGCCGGCCGCGGGGACCAATCAGAGCGCGCCATCTCAGCCGGGAAACTTCGAGAACATTCGATCGACGGGGGAAGGAAGCGAGAAAAAGAAAATGGCGGCCAGCAACTACTGCACGCGGGAAAGAAACCAACCTGGCCGAGAAGAAACGCAGGCAAGAACGGCCATCTTGAAATGGGGAAAAAAACTTAATTGATCATAAGGGCCTTAAAAATGTTAAGCTTTCAAAAATTTTAGCGGGAGATAGCTAATCGTCCGAGACAACCCTGGGTAAAATTTGGAATAAAAATTAAAATTAGAAGAGAGTAAAACTAATTAAAAACCGGACATGAACAAAAGATATTGCAAGAAATGAGTTAGGCTATTGAAGAGAGAGGGAAACTTAATAGTCAGCAGAAAATCGACAGAATTTACCTGATAATTAAAATTACACCTCCGGAGACCGGGCAAACAAAGGCAGAAATAATTTAAAGAAAAGGTAATTATTTAAAAAAAAGATCCCAACAAAAAAAAAGATAATTAGTAGTAATTTAAAAGAAGTTAGCTATTGAGTTATAGAAGAAGAGTCATCCAGACCATTATATCTCCTGACAAAAGGTATTTAAATTAAACATCCAAGTTAATTACAAGTATTAAGAAAATAAATAATTAGTGGTTAAAACAATTAAAAAAAATAAAAATTACTGCTTTTGATTTGTAAAAAACATTATCCCCCAAAAACAATACAACATATTATCCTTCCTTCTCCCCCAAAAAATTTTTTACGAAGTAAAAAATTTTTCGTTGAGAAGCCAGAAACACACTAGTGAAATGTCTTGAGAAGCAGTGTATAATACCATTTTGACAACTAAACCTGGGGAAGACCAGCCATGGCAGCCAGAAAAAAAAATTTTGCATAATGCAAAATACCTCAAATAAACATCAAGAACCCATGTCCCAAGTCAGGACACATAAAAAAATTTCAATCCTATACCTACATATTCCATAAAGAAAAAATCAATCAAAAGGCAAAGTTTTACCTGCACATTCCTTCACAACAAAAACATACAGTATATATGTAGTACGACATAAAACATGACAGAACAACATTAAACGAAGACAAAAAGGTAAAAAAAATAATCTTTGGTACAAAAGGGGTAATATGCAATGCTGACCATGATGATTTAGAGTCCAAGGAAGTGGTCAGTAGCAAAATTTTGTAAAGTCCTCGTATAAGTAGTCACTACGTGGAGTTTGTTGTCACAAGCGTGGGTAAAAATCAGCTCAGAGATTTCCAAAAGTAAATAAAAGGCTAGTCAGTGTCATGTATTGAATACAAGACCACTAGCAGGCAAGGGCAGACAAGTACCTAGGATGTTGAACCACCCCCCCTTTCAAAGAAATGGTGAGAACAAAAAATTTGACAGGGGCATGACAATCCCAAATTTGTAGAGAATGAAAAAAACCCAATTAATGCATTAATTTAGAGGTTAAGTTGGTAAAAACATTAGGAGACAGGAGAGAAATGATCCCTGAATAACCTCACATCCAGCAGCAATTGGTCTGAGTACAACAGGCTAAACACCAGCCCAATTGTGACCCAAGAACAATCACCACCAAACATGGGGGTTAATTCAAGTGACCAAGAAGGCTCTAGAAACACATCTGGACACTAATCATTTTCTCCAAAGAGGAAAACAAAACAAAACAAGGTAATTTTAAGAAAACAGCCCAAACCAGCATGAATAACTTAAAGCAAACACCCCCCCCCATATAACAAAATGTAACCAGAAGGTTGGTAGTAACAAAAGGAATTACTTATTGTAAACCAAGTGAGAAAAAAAAAATTTTGAACCCCAAGTTTCTTAGATAAAGGCCCTGGGATTGTCTACACCAGCAAAGTTAACAACTTTAAAATTTTCCTCAAGCCATTTCAGAGAGAACAAAAGTTTGAACCCAGAAATCTCTGCACTGATTTGACAATTCCAGTACAAGTTTTTGTTTGACATAATCAGGTAAAAGTATTTTACGAAAACTTTCATGTGGTTAGACAGTAATAAAAGGTAAAAAAAAAAAAAATATATCACATGAATTATTGCAATGGCCCTTAGCCATACACAATTTGTACTACCAAAAGGGTACTACATCAGATTATAACACTTACACAAAATCATCAAACCAAAACAAAATATTTACTTCAATAGGAACTTGTATTAAAAATGTAACAACATATAACACAGATTGTGCAGGTAAAATTTGATTGATACCAACAAACAAGTAAACAAAACAACCCACCCACAAGAAACTTAAAGTAAACGAAAAAGGTAAACACAAATGCAGACACTAAAAAAAATACAATACTAAAATGACACCTAAATTCAAAAAGGAAAAAATGATTCGCAAATAAAAGACCCAGCACTACTTTTTAATTACAAAGCCAAATTGATCACGTGGCCTAAGATTATACCCATGACTACTAGTGGAGCTAGACAGGCCTGGAGAAATCGAAGATGGGGTTGCGGCATCAATATCATCACCATTTGAACTTAAAAAGGAAACAGGGGACACAACAGTATCTCTAAAAAAATCAGTATCAGGTTCTGCATCAGACAGGGCTACAACAGGCGGCATAGGAGAAGCTTGAAAACTACCAAAACTGTCATCCCAAGTGGGATCATAAGGAAGAAAGGGGTTTGGGTACTCTTTTAACATCTTCGCTTCCCAATCCTCAGTTGAAGACAAAGGGGTAGACTCAGGTAAAACAGACTCAGGAGTGTGTGGCAAGTTGTTATTACTAGTAGGAAAAACATCTCTATCAACAACTTTAAAAATTCTATTGACATGTACCTTTTGAACATCTGAAGGGTTAGTTAAAAGAGAAATCAAAAATAAAACAGGAGAACATTGCTTTAAAACGCGATAGGGACCCTTATTAAATTTACAAAGCTTTTTCGACAAATTAGGTTTATGTGCAGGTGTGTGTAAGAAGACAGTGTCACCAACTTTAATGTCTTTTAAGTTAAATTTTGTAGGAGCAGAGTTAGCTTGGTTATGAGAGGCAACTTCAAGGCGATCTTTAATTAATGGAAAAGTGTTCTGGAGATTGGTGACAATTTCCTGAGCATAGGATCTAGTGTCGGCATATGTCCTGAATTTTGATGAAAAAATCAGGTCATAAGGCAACACCAGATCTCTACCATAGGTGAGAAAAGCAGGAGTGTTATGAATAGTTCTGTGGTAGGCAGTGCGAAAGGCCAGCAAAGCAAAAGGAACCTGTTCGCACCAATCCTCCTGAGTTTCACTAACCAAATGACTTAAAGAGTCTACTAAAACCTTGTTCAACCGTTCAACGACCCCGTTGCCTTGCGGATTATAGGCCACCGTGTGCATTTTCTTGATTCCTAAGACCTTATAGACTTCCTCCATTGCCTGCGACAGAAAATTGGACCCCCTGTCTGAGTACAGCACCTCCATAATGCCATGTCTCGAAATAAAGTCCACCAAAACCCTAGCTACAGTGGCACTTTGTATGTCTTTAACAGGGTAAGCTTCTGGAAATCTAGTAAAATAATCTGTAATTACAATTAAAAATTTGTTCCCATGTTTAGAGGTAATGAAGGGACCAACCGCATCAATCGCACACTTCTGGAAAGGTCTATCAACAGTGGGGATCTCCTGGATGGGTGCCTTTTGACCTTTTTTGAAACCACGTCTTTGTAAACAAGAATGGCAAGACATCACATAATTCTTTACATTACGGTACAGACCTACCCAAAAAAAATTTTGCCTAACCCGATGCAATGTTCGAGAAAGACCTGGATGTGCAACAGTTTTGTTGTCATGGCAGGCTTGAAGAACTTCTTGAACAAGCGAGTGAGGGACAACAAGTCGAATATTGGAAAAATTTGCATCAGTAGATTGGCAGACAAGAATATTTTGTTGAAAAAAAAATTTATTTGACTTATGAATGAAAAAAGGATCTTGTGAAATATGACTCGCCATCTTTTGGCAAAAAGAGTCTTCCTGTTGTAATTTAATTAAGTCTTGGTTAGGCAAAGGTAAAATTTCACACTTAAATGGAACATTATCAACAACGTTAACTTCTCTAGAAAGAAAGTCTGCCATTAAATTTAACCGTCCAGGTTTGTGTACAATAGTATAGTCATATTGTTGTAACGTCATAATCCAACGAGCTATGCGAGAGGTGGGATCCTTCAATTTAAAAAGTTGCGAAAGTGACTGTTGGTCAGAAAAAATAGTTACATGAGTGCCATAAATATACTGTTTAAATTGATTAATACCAAAAACCACGGCAAGGGCTTCCTTCTCCACAACAGAATAATTTATTTCAGCGGCCGAAAATTTCTTGGAAGCAAAACAGACTGGGTGCGGAAAACCGGCTTCATCCTCTTGTGTGAGCACAGCGCCCATGGCGAACTTGCTCGCGTCAGTACAGATAGAAAAGGGCTTATTGAAATCTGGTAATTTTAAGCAAGGCTCTTTCGTTAAATCCGACTTAAGTTGGTCAAAGGCATCTTGTTCGAGATCCCCCCAGGAAAATTTTACAGAGTCTTTAGTTAAATTAGTTAAAGGGAGAGCTTTTAAGGAGTAATTATTGATGAACTTTCTATAAAAACCAGTCAGGCCTAAAAATGAGCGAACTTGTTTTCGGGTTTTTGGAACAGCAGCATTGAGAATAGATTTGATGTTATTAGGATCTGGCATTACCTTACCCTCCGTTACTCTATGTCCTAAATACGTAATTTCACCTTTTGCCAAAGCACACTTTTTGGGTTTAAGTTTTAGGTTTGCATCAGTTAGACGCTGAAAAACGAGCTCGAGCCTAGATAGATGGTCTTCGAAGGTAGTTGATGCCACAACCACATCATCAATATAAACACCGATTTGGAAGTTAGATAGTCCGGATAACACAACGCCCATTAACCTCTGGAAACTAGCACTCGCGTTTCGCAAGCCAAATGGCATCCGTTTGAAGTGAAAGAGGCCCTCCTCTGTAGTAATACCTGTGAGGTGAGCATCGTCTGGATGCATGAACATTTGGTGAAAGCCTGACGTCAAATCCAAGGAAGAGAAAAATTTAGCCCCGGAAAGAAAATCAATCATCTCTTGCAAATTCGGAAGGGGGAAATTATCTGGTATGGTCTTGGCATTAAGCTTACGGAGATCGGCCACCAGGCGAAATGATCCATCCGCTTTTTTGACCAGAAGGACTGGCGCAGCATAACTGCTGGTCGATGGTTCGATAATGCCAGCCTCCAAGAGAGTTTGAATCTGCCTCTTCATTTCAGGCTTGAGGTGGTACGGGACACGATAGGGCTTAGAACGAACCGGAATGTCATCAGTAAGGTGTATACGGTGTTGAATGATGGGGCAGGCGCCCAAGTCGGAGGAGTTTAAAGAAAAAACAGACTTATATTTGGACAAAAGAGCAATCATGTCATTGCGTTGAGATTCGTCAAGATGAGATAAATCTATGTCCTTGGCCCACTGGCTAAAATCATCTGAACCAGTTTGTTGTTCTACCGAGTTGACTTCGTCAGAAACTTTATTTAAATGGATAGGTGTAATATTAACAATTTTCATATTCTTATTTAAGGTAATGGAATCATGGGTAAGATTAATAACTTGAATTAAACACTGACAATTATCATTAATGGTGGAAATAGCATTGGCAACAAGAAAGGAAGTTAAATTTGTATCGGGATTAGGTTCAATTATTACAGTAGAATTAATGAAAGAGGGATCGCAGTTTGGAATTGTCACAAAAAATCTCTTTTGAGAATAAGCGGGTAAAATGATCTTAGCGGGTAACTTGCCAAAAAGAGAAAAGTCAACATCGGGATCAACATGATCATGTGCACTTGGCACAACAGCATTCAGAGAAAACGGGGGATGTTCATGCGTCCAGACCACTCTAATATCATCATTAAATAAAATACAGTTGTCACAATCGATATGAAATTTGTAAGTCTTTAGAAAATCAAGTCCCAAAATGACATCAAAGTTAGGAGAAAGACAACTCTGAGCAACCAAAAAATTACATGAAAACGGGGTGTTAGAAATGTGCAACTCAGTTTGAATTAATTTTGGGGTGACTATGTCAAAACCCGTGAGAGCCTTTAAAGAGAGGTGAGAACTATCAAATTCCTTAAAGTTAATTAGTATATTAAAAACATTAGAAGAAATTAAATTAACACAGGCACCAGAATCTATGAGTGCACGAAACTTAAAATTGGCGAAGTTAACTGAAATTATTGGTAAAGAACTCGACACACTTACTACAGGTTGCACAGCGGGATCAAACGGGGAATTAATGGAGTGTTGCGATCCAGACCAACCTCCCCCCAAACTTAGTTTAAATTTCCATCATTAACCCCACTCTGATCAGAGCCTGAAGCATTGGCAGGAGTCTGATTTTCCTGACGAGGCCTGTGTTGGGATCTAGCAGCCTGGTCACGTTGTTTTTTTCGACAATCTCTCGCGTAATGTCCTGGGCGGTCACAATAAAAACAAGTTATGTTACGTTGAGCTCGGGCAGGTTGGGAATGTCGCTGTGGAGGAAAAGACTGTGGGATAAAACTCTGCGACTGCATTTGTGATAGCTGAGCCTGCATCGCAGCCATCTGGCTGGTGAGCAATTCAAGGCTTTTTGCATATGAGTCCGTAGTGGCCTTAAGGAGCCTCTCAAAGTCGCTTTCAACCATCTGGGAACGTGCCGTTACGGCATTTATGTCTGACAGGTGGCATTGGAGTGCCACTTCCACACGTTTCGCGACCTGTACCGCCTCGACAAAAGTTTTAGGGTCTACAACAACGACCTGGGCCTTAATGTTTGGAAGAAGACCCGCTTTGAATTGTGAAAGGAGCATCTCCTGTGAGAAGCTCTGAGGTATCGTGTCCGAGGAATTTATGGGATTTTTGAGGGCCTTATGGGCAATTCCTTCCAGTCTAGTGGCGTAATCACGCACTGTCTCCCCAAAATTTTGCTTACAGGACGTTAATTTTTCTATGTCCTGGGCCAAGGATCCCGCTTCTGCAAAGTGTGCCATGAAGCGGTCCTTGAATTGTTTCAGCGTAAGACCCTCAATTGCCTCTAAGGTAGATGTGTAGAATTGGAGAGCAGCACCCTCCATTTTCAATTTTGCGACTGCCAAGGCCTGGTCATCCGTCCAGGCCGCCAAGGGCTGAATTAGGGAAAGGGAGTGAAAAAAATTGGAGCTGTTGCTACCAGACAGTGGTGGGAGCATGCCGATAAAAGCCGGACCTGGCAATGCCGCCGCCCTGGCACCATCTTCTTGAGCCATACTGGGACTTAGGAAAAAGAAAATTTTGAAACTCCCAAAATAAAAGTTTACCACCCAATACGCTTCTCAAGACAGTCCCCAGTTACAAAGAGATATGAAAATGCATAAAAAAAAATGAAAGTTTTCTGTATCCATTTCACCTCATTCAACACACACCAGATTGGCAAGGAGAGGTCACGGCACCATTTTGTAGTATTAGACTTACTACTGCCGTGAAAGTTTAGTTTAGTTAAAAAAATTTGATTTTTAAATTGAGCAAGTTACCAAAATCAGAATAAGATTATACCTAGCGTTGTGTCCGAAAGTGTAGAAAATAACCCAATGATCTCAGCCTTGCCTGAAGTGTGTGTTAGAAAAGTGGTAAAATAAACACAGAGACATCGTATTAGATCACCAAATCACAAATTTATTTAACAAATAACAGGGGTAAACAGCTAGTGGCCTCGCGACATCAGTAAAAGAAATGAAAAAAGTAAGTAAACACTGCGCAGGGGTTTCACAGCGCGTGGTAGAATTGCACAGGAACAAAAAAAATACTTGATTGCTTTAATTACCCAATTATTAGCCCTTGAAAAATTAAACAAAAAAAAAGAAAATGCTTAAATAAAATTGTCATGACAAAGGTAGTTTGATTGGATCCAAGTACTTAAGTTAAAAGGCTCTGCTGCAGCAAAAAGAAAAAAAATTTATAAAAAAAAATATTTATCCTATCAAAAAAAGGAAAAAAAAAAATTTGGGCAAACTAGTCCCCACCTTTTATATCCAACAGGTTAGTTTAAACAATTGCCAAAATAGAGAAATTACAAAACAAAAAAGGGAACTTTGCAATTTTTTCACCAAGGGTGCAGCAAAATACATTGATGTGCAGAACAACTCAAACCATTACAGAGATTAGCTTAGGCCAAACCAGAAATCAACATGGCATCCACAATGGTAATTTTTACAAAAAAAAGATTTAGACATCGTTACTGGAAGTAATACATAAGTATGGCACACAAAGTTAAAAAAAGAAAATTTAGCATTTGTTATTTAATCCCCCCCCCATTTAACATTATAAAAACAAAAGGGATAGTTCTAGCACAGCTTGAAGCATGAAGTCGCTGATCCAGCTCGTGGTGGAGAAATGGTAGATAGAAAAAAAAGTAATGGTCAGGTCTCACCCACGGATCCAATGGCAGGTCTGGTCTCGGCGTTTCAGGGAACCAACGGACGGTCACTGATGGCATCCGGAGGCGGCATCTTGGTCTCTCCTCTGGTCAGGGAACTCCTGCAGGTGTCGGGGACTTCGCGTTCCAGTCAACACAAGCGTCTCCCGGGCAGGGCAAAATTGGGAGATCTCCGCATAGTCGATCGAAGCCGGACGTCGAAGATGAAAAAAAGGGGTGGGGGCTTAAGCCCAATTCACATCAAGTGAGGGGAAGCATACTGGCAAAAAAAAACGATCATGAAACAATGAAAAGAAACCGGACGAGATCACGTCCTACCCGCAGCACACCAGCTTTCAGAATTAATCTTTTTCGCCCCGCGCTTGGGGAGCATGGAAGAGACGCCGGCCGCGGGGACCAATCAGAGCGCGCCATCTCAGCCGGGAAACTTCGAGAACATTCGATCGACGGGGGAAGGAAGCGAGAAAAAGAAAATGGCGGCCAGCAACTACTGCACGCGGGAAAGAAACCAACCTGGCCGAGAAGAAACGCAGGCAAGAACGGCCATCTTGAAATGGGGAAAAAAACTTAATTGATCATAAGGGCCTTAAAAATGTTAAGCTTTCAAAAATTTTAGCGGGAGATAGCTAATCGTCCGAGACAACCCTGGGTAAAATTTGGAATAAAAATTAAAATTAGAAGAGAGTAAAACTAATTAAAAACCGGACATGAACAAAAGATATTGCAAGAAATGAGTTAGGCTATTGAAGAGAGAGGGAAACTTAATAGTCAGCAGAAAATCGACAGAATTTACCTGATAATTAAAATTACACCTCCGGAGACCGGGCAAACAAAGGCAGAAATAATTTAAAGAAAAGGTAATTATTTAAAAAAAAGATCCCAACAAAAAAAAAGATAATTAGTAGTAATTTAAAAGAAGTTAGCTATTGAGTTATAGAAGAAGAGTCATCCAGACCATTATATCTCCTGACAAAAGGTATTTAAATTAAACATCCAAGTTAATTACAAGTATTAAGAAAATAAATAATTAGTGGTTAAAACAATTAAAAAAAATAAAAATTACTGCTTTTGATTTGTAAAAAACATTATCCCCCAAAAACAATACAACAAATGAATGCTATAAATTAAACCTAAAAAAGAGAATTATATGATGTAGAAATAAGGCATTTTTCGAAAGAAAAACGTTTCGTCCGCACAACGTAAAGTTCTTACTTTTCTGATCGCCCGTGACAATGACGTAGTTTTTGTGTCATCATGTTGCATTCGTCTCAAATTTCCACTCATGGAGTCAGCTTTTCTTCAGAATTGCAGCAATTTTTCACTATTAGAGATTCCTATCACTGGGTTTAATTCGAATTATATGTGTAAGTAAAATATTCGTCTCCTACCGTGCGGAGAACGGGTAAGCAGCTAGTCTATACTATTAAAATCTGCGCGTCTGTCTGTCTGTCTGTGTGTAGCATCATCTCCTCCGAAACCACTGGGAGTTGAGTTTCAATCGAGGTGTCCACTTATTCGAAAAATTCCGAGGAAGGTCTTCCGCTAATTTAAATTTCGAAATTCGAATTAGTTTAGGAGATATTGATAAAAAACCCCGTCAAAAACACTAATTTTTGCTCTCCGCAACTATGCGATTGTAACCCCTGTAGTGAAAATGTGAGAAATAAGCATCGAGGTTGCCATGTTTGGCGAATTTATTAAATGATTTACACTCTTGCATTAAAAATAAAGGAATAATACTTTTTTTCTGTTTTGAATATTTGCTAGGTTATTTTTTAATTAAAATATCGTCTGCGTGGGAAATCAGAGCAGGAATTCAATATTTTTTATACGCAAAAGAAAAAGGATTTGTAAATTTCAGAGACTAAAGTGCTTAACCTTATAATTTGGTGAAAAAAAAATGGCTTATATGGCGATTTGGGAAAGTGGATTCTAGTGGTTTGCACACAATTTTAGGCTTGGCGCAATTTACTGAGAGCGTAAAGAAATAGTATTTTTAAAAACAAGTGCAGGTTTTACTAGAATTTAGCCTGAAATTTTAATTTTCTGTTCAGAAATAATGCAGTTATTAAGGCGATTTTAAATGATTTTCATCAAGTTAAATAAATTGATTTAAGTTAGGGAAACCCCGCCAAATTTCAGAAAATTAAACTTTATCATTTGTATTGCTAATTCTATGCCCCGATTGATATGAGTTGGTGTTACGAGCGTATGAATAGATAATATTTTTTAATCCCGCCAAACAAGGTGTAATAAAATAGGAAGTCTTTATAAATACGAATGCTGTTTGAGATGAATGAGAATATATTTTAAACCCAGTTAGACTAGCTGGTAATGCCTTTAAATTATTGCATTTATTGTCAAGTTTAATGTATGATTTATTTTGGCTATTTGCCATCGACTGCCGACGTTAATTACGCCAAAATGGCAGTTCTAGCAAAGTAAACATAAATAAATCATTTCATATTCTATTTTTAACACTGCTACAGTTTCCGTAGCAACGGAATCCATTGTTGCCACTTAAGTTGTTCAATTTAATAATTAAGTGAAACCACTCATTTCTACACCTCTTAAGACCCAAAAAAGTGAAAACGCATTAAAATTGAAATAAATAGAATTTTAACATATTTGCGCATTAAAAATAATCGAAGTTTTTTCAGGCAATTCTGCATATTTTTCATTTTATTTCCTTCGCGTGTGACGTCATTTTCACGTCATTGTCTTCTGTTTTGCTGTCAGATTATCCGGAGAAGCACATTACACGCTAACGTATGTGCTGCTTCGGCGGACATAAGGAAGAAATTTGTCGGGTGCGTAAACTTAAAACTAGAAAAAGGCAGATTAACGTCGTTAACGTGAAAGAAGCGATTTGGAAAACTATTTAATTGGTAGCCGTAATGCGAAATGATAATCGATTATTCACATACGCAAAGCAACAAAGTTTCAAAAGTATAAGTCAGGAATATGAAATGAAAATCCAAAATAAATCACCAGAGACTATAGGATAAGCATCGTGTACGAGAATGATATTGCAATCATGTACATAACAAAGGCGCTTGCAAGGAATACAAAATATAATATGAGATTAATTGCTCTTTCTTCCCATGGCGTTTGTGGAATCTTTCCGAATAACGGGATCCAATGTGCTTAGAATATTTCATGTAAATTACTTATATGTTAAAGTTCTATTTATTTTTTCATATATATTCCAGTTACTCCAGTTACAAGACCTAGAGCTCTAGAAATGATTTTCAGATTTTGTTTGACACTATGCAATTAATCTATGTTAAAAATAAAATATGAAATTAGTTATTTATTTAGTGTGAATTGGCAGTGAGATCAACGTTAGTTTTATGTAACAAGTGTGCTACTGTATTAAGAGTTCAGTAAGGGTAATAAGCTTTTCCGCTTAAGTTACGTCAAAAATTTTTTCATTTACGAAAGCGACAAGATCTTCACGGAAAAATGAAGCATTTTTGGTTTCTGAACGTGCAATGTGCATCGATTGTTTCGTGTAGGTTTAATAATTTGGGTAAAATCTAATAAAGTCATCTGCAACATAACTGTGCTAATGCATTGTCCATGCTTTACGAAATGCAAGATAAGATAAAATAGTATTCAACATCATGTAATGTTATATGGCATGTATGAATGCTATAAATTAAACCTAAAAAAGAGAATTATATGATGTAGAAATAAGGCATTTTTCGAAAGAGAAAAGTTTCGTCTGCATACCGTAAAGTTCTTACTTTTCTGATCGCCAGTGACAATGACGTAGTTTTTGTGTCATCATGTTGCAATCGTCTCAAATTTCCACTCATAGAGTTAGCTTTTCGTCAGAATTCCAGCAATTTTTCCATATTACAGATTCCTATCACTGGGTTTAATTCGAATTATATGTGTAAGGAAAATATTCGTCTCCTACCATGCGGAGAACGGGTAAGCAGCTAGTAGTTAATAAGTACCCAAGTAAGGTAATTATTGAGATTATACTAGACAGCTATGCGAAATTCATAGACGAAAAATACATAAAAAATAATTCATGTTCTTTATTCCAAAAGTACACTTTAAAATTAAAATGAATTAAAATGCAACTGTGAAGGCAAAATTAAAACTTACGGAGGAACACCTTGTTCAACACATTTTTCTATTAAAAGATGACCAGGTTTACTGTGACCCTAAAATAAAAGCAAAATAATTATAAATAAGAAATTTTAATGAGGATGTATAAACAAACAGAAATTTTAATAAATATAAAATGATGATTTAGGAAAAAGGTTTTTAACTATATACTAACCTCTGCAGTGTTTTTATCACAGAAGACAAAATTTAAAAGCTTTTTGAGGCTAGTAAATTGTTTCATGACTTTGCTATTGAGAAATATGCCTTGTTATTTGTTTAGAAAGTACTTTTTAAATTGTAATTTAGAATTTTTTCATAAACATTTCAATCTGAGTTCAATATAATAAATTATAAAGATAAATAGATGCACTGTTAAAATCATGTATTGGTGTGCATAAGTTTTCATACAAGTCTTTTCATTAGAATAGAAATGGCTGAGAAGAAAATAATAATGAAAAAAATGAGGGGAGGGGGGGTTAATATGTTATATACTGCAGATGTTTTCGGATGAAAGTTATGGGAAATCACAATGTACAATTTTTGTAAACTTCATGCAAGAACCAGTGAATGTTAAACACACATAAGCCATGCCTAGTACAATGGTACCTTGAGATATGAGTTTAATATGATACTTGATCAAGCTCATTAGTCAAATATTCATGTCTCAATTCAATTTCACCCACTGAAATTACTGAAATTTGTTTAACCCTTTAACTGTTCAGTTATTTAGATGAATTGGGTACCTAACTTGTTCATTTTTTTAATTGCAAAAATCAAATGTTTAGTACATAATAAAATATATTTAGCAGTTAAAAATTGACATTTTTTATTACATGCATAAAAATTTTAAGGTTTTGTGGCAGCTGCCACTCAGCATGGCAGTGGTAGAGTTTGCTTTTAGTGGAGTATTATTTTCTAAAAATTAAAAAATAATAATAAATTAATTTTATTATTTTCTAAATAAATAAATATAAAAATAAATAAAATGTATACCTATTAGTAGTTCAGTTTTGTGTGGTATAATTGGAAACACTTTTCCAAGCACAAACCAACTCCACAATCAGCCTCTAGCCTTTGGCATCTAACCTTTCTCCTCTAACATTTGAAACCTGCAGTAAAGTGCTGCCATCTATTGCATCGAGAGCAAATAAACTTCCCCCAAGATATATTCAGGTATCCAAAAAAAAAAAAAAAAAAAAATATTACCCTGAGTAATACTTGGGCATGACATTTTGGAACACCAGTGCAGTGCCCGAGATTACCTAGGGCATACCAGTTAAAAGGTTAATCTATGCCAGGTCTAAATATAAACCCAGTATTTCAACTACTTTTTTTTTTAAACCTAGCAATAAACATAATGTATAACTGCTGATCTCCAGTGAGTTAGTTATCACACCAGATTATTTGATGAGGAATGGTTAGTCTATCAATCTCATAAACTTCAGATATATCAAGCATATTGCCAAATGACAATAATGCTATTACTTTTTTTTTACACATTTTAATGAGAAATCAATCAAACAGCAAAAATGTAGATTAAATATCTGTTTAACATCTTTTTCTTATGAAGCTTATTTTATTGTACGAAATATCCTTGGTAATTACCTGTTTACAAAAATAGGAGCAATAGAATGAATAGATTTATTAAATGATGAAATACTTTCTTATTAAAAAAGCCAAGGTTATTAGTTAAAAGTATCTCTTACGACTTAAATATGCATAAAAAATAAGCACAAATAAAACCATTTCAGCTATTAAAACAATTTCATGGAGGAAACAAAATGTACAGCCAGAACATACCTTGCATGCATAAGCAAGTATCATGTCAGATTTAGATAAATCTGAAGATGAACTATCGGAACACAATTTTTTAGCTGCTAAAATGAAATTAGAAAAATTTTATTACAAATAAATATAACTAGTAAATCACTAGACATAGAAATAAATGTTTCATTCAGATAAAAATTAATGTAAACAAAAATTCATTACACCTAGAGAGAATGTATACAAATATTTTAAAAGGAAAAAAAGGGATAAAATTTATAGTGATACGCAAAATAAATACATTGAAAAATGTTAGAAACAAAAATGCTGCTCTTAAAACACCGTGTAATTTGATACTTTCTTTTTCCTGCTTAAAAAAAAAAAAAAAAAAAAAAAAGCACAAAAATGCTTAATACTATAAACTGGTATAAAAACTGGTTAACAAAAAATAACTGATGTTCCATTACATTGCATTTTTTTTTTTTTTTTTTTGACGACACAAAACAAAAAATCACTTAACATGGAAGCTTTTTGAAGAACAAAATATACTTGCTTTCTTCAGTCACATCGTTCCTACTGTTGGCACACAACCACAAGTTTTTAAAATTCAGTAATTAGTGCGTCAAATTTGGCAAAACATTATTTTAAATTAGCAAATTTCATGAAATTTTCATTTAATGAGAAATTTTTTTTCTGTAGAATGTCAGAAAAATTAGGAAAAATACAAAACACTATTTGACTTAATGAAGATTGAGCTGATTAATGCAGTTTCAAAAATGGGAATAGAAATGGAAATTTGTTAGAAATTCAACATTCTGAAACTACATTGTCAACAATACACACAAGCACAATATAAAAACAAATTCAATATTTCTTGTCAGTTACCATGCTTGCTGGAAATAATGAGATAATGCACGATAGTCATGAGTGTAAGCCAAATTTCCCATTTCAGTTTTGTGAATAACTACTTAATTTAATAAAAACCACACAGTTTGAAAGAAATATATAAAACTGATATAAAAAATTTGACTTGTACTCTAATACTTGTTGGCACAGCAGTGAATGTGTTAATAATGTCATTTTGGGTAAAACCAGTGAAAAGTAAATTTACAACAGTAATCAGAATTTCCATTACAAATACAATGTAAAAATAGTTGCTTTAGTAGCCTAAAAACTAAAAAATAGTAGCCTACATAGTCTTTGGATAATTTAGTTTTCATTTATATGTAGTACAGTAGATGCGCTTAATGTGATCACATCGGGCCAATTTGATTTTGATAACTACCGTATTGGCCCAAGTATAATGCAACCCAAAATTTTTCATCAGGATAATTAGAAAAATACTATATTTAGGCCTTGAATTTAGTGCGAGTCAGGTTTCTTAAGGGTAATGATCAGTCAAAAAACACCACATATTTGGGATAATCCAGTATAACTGATTGATTATAATAAACGAAAAATATAAATTTAAAAAGGGCAGCTGGTGAGTGGAGGACAATTTCAGCAGAAAATATTTACTTACACATAATGAAATAAAAAAGTGAAATTGATAGACAAAAATAGAACATATGCGTCAATGAACAAAGAAATCATTGATTGTTGATTGCTTGGCCTGCTTATGGGGTAAGTCATTAATAAAATATTCGTACTCATAATGCTTACAAAACCCATTAGCCTCAGCTTTTCTTAGCATTCCCAGTCACAAAATTCAAAGCACATTCCTTATCTCAGTACTCGTTGGAGTCTTCTCTTCCTCGATAACATTTTCGAGTCCATCTTCATCAGAAAGAGATGTCCATATTTTGTTCCTGTTCGATACAGCTTCATAAATCTCATAGTCTGTTAATACAGCTGAAGACTATACATCAAAGAATATACATCGACGAAGTTTTGGTCAATGTCCATCCAAGCTTCGAAATCTTGAGCAGTCATAAAATAAATAAAAACTTTGTGAAAAAATGCACATAGAATGTTATTTATAAAACGATACGATCGTTTCGACCAAAAATTCTTTTGGTCTACCTCAGTCAAAGACAAATCGAAGTTTACCTCAGTTTCGACCAAAAGAATTTTTGGTCGAAATTATAGTATTGTTTTATAAGTAACATTTTATGTGTGTTTTTTCACAAAGTTTTTATTTATTTTATCATTTAACACCAGTATTTTGAGTGTTTTTTGCCATGAGAAGTCATGTCGGGTGGTGTGCTGATAATTTTCTCCTATTCTTCCACAACTGCATAGACATTTTCTTCTGGTTATAAAAATCCTCAATGACTGAAACAATTGCAAATTATCTTTCTAACCCTTTATTCCATGCTATAACCAATAAATGTATCACATCCAAAACATTAATTTTTTTAGCCAAGTTACTCACTCTAAGTTCTTCCATATCTTCCATGTTTTCCAAGATTCGTGAACACATTTCTTTTCTGTAATAGGCTTTAAGCGTAGGATTACTCCTTGATTGCATGGTTGAAGCAACAATCTTGTGCTGGCTGGTAGCATGACAATCTTCATGCGTTTCAACTGCACTATTTCGACATGGGCAGTGCAGTTGTCAATGAGAAGGAGAATGTTCCTTTCCAATTGCCTGTCCCATTTCAAAAGCATTTGTTAAAGATGGTGGACGTCATAAAAGCCATTTTATCTATGTAGTAAATGACAGACAAATCCTGCACACTTTTTAAGCATCAGGTATTTTTGCTCTTCCCTATTACTAGAACTTTTTCTTTTCTGATGGTCATACTAATGCAGCAAAGATTGATTGTTGTTCAGATTATTAAGTTATGCATTCTTTTGCAGTTGTGCATCCTTTAGTATTCTCATTCTGGAACAAATAAGTGTGTTCAGGCAACAGACGAAGTACAAACTTGTCTCGTCAGCACTGAACACATTGTCAGGAGAATATGTTTCAATAAGTGTTGGCCATTTTTCTAAAATCCACTGGTCTGCAGCTGGCTGATCAGCATCTTTTTGTTCTCTGTGCATCTGCCTGTAGACTATGTTTTGCCTTTTCTTCCAATGATGGAACTGTTCCTCAGCTGGGGGGAGGGGGGTGGGGGTGGTTGTTAAAAAGTATTTATTAATGTAATAGAAGAATGGAATCACCAGGAATCAGTCATTGAAAATCAAGCAATTGGCCTAAAATTTGATAACATTAAGCAGTGTAGCGATCACTTTTGCATTTAGCAAACACGCCTGCTCGGTATCGGAGGTTATTGATAATAGCAAACAAATGATAACATTAACCATTTACTAGTTATTTCTACCCATTACTTTAATATTGTGGCTTAAAGTAATGGCATAAATAAAGAAAAATTAATGTATGAGGAAGAGGGAGACACAGTGGGACAATTTTCACTTGTTTTATACTGTCGGACTTCAATATAAGGTCACGAGTAAGTGACCTTATAAGTGGGGTGACCTTATAACCAATTCATAAGCATTTGTCAATGTATAAATACAACATTAATATACCATAGTTCTTTGTAAAATTTAATATGTACAGAATTTTCAGATTATTAGGTTATAATTTTTAATTGATTTGAACCAATTAAAATTATTGGAGAATCAGAAAGAAATTATTTTTTCAAATTTAAAATTGGAATAAAATTGTGTACTACAAGTATGCACAAAAAGTTACTGATGTACAGTTTACATTACCTAAAATAATCCATAATACATGGCTTTTGCGATTTCAGTTTTATTTTTCGTACGCTTTTTAATTTTCATAGTTTTTGAAAGTAACTCTTCAGCTCCCTCATGGCTCGTCGAAAACTGTCGTAAGATATTTAATGCTTTGAGCGCTTTTGCTTGTGTCATCGCTTCCATGTCTGCATCACTGTCATTATCATTAATTTTTACAGCATTGGAATCTAGAAGTTTTGAAACAATTTCGGAAATCGAATTTGGGCAATATGAAAAATGACTGTCACTCAAAGAAAGTCAGACAAAAGTGACCTTATAGGTGATTACAGTATTTAGATTTGACCAGATATCTAATAATCCACAGCATTAAATTTTTATTTGAGGAGCTAGGACTTTGGAAAAATTACCTTATATGCAGGTGACTTTATATCGAGGTCCAATTGTAAAAATTTTCTTTTTACTATATAAAGCTAAAAATTAAATACAAAGCTTTTAGCTTTAATTGCATTTTTTTCAGAATTTATTCTTACAGGGTTTCTACAGATTTCACAGCTTTTGTTTCCCTGATTTTTCCCTTACATCTATCATGTTCTTCCCTGACTTTTTATCTAGGGTACTTTCCTGAAGTTTGCGTTTCTATTTTTAATATTACATCCTTTAATTAATAACTTTTTATATATTTTGCCCCTTTTTTACAAATAATAATAATAATAATAATAAAATCAATATACATAAAAATATTATTTGACATCACTGGATTCTAACAAAAACCATGTTTGATAATAATTTAAGATAAAATTAAGAATATTTCAACTGAACAAGGTATGTTAATAAAGGACACATTTTAAAATTATTTATAAGGTTAAATAAGAAAATGAAAATTATACAATTTCTACAATTAGGTTCAAACAGGAAGTATTTTTTTGATTTTGTCGCAAAATTTAAATATTCTTGCATTTCCTTGACCTTTCTTCAAATTTCCCAAATACCTGACTTTCCCTGACCAAAACTCATTTCCCTGACTTTCCAGGTCTGTAGAAACCCTGTCTTAATTTTTTTTTTTTCAAAAGATACTCAATAGTACTTAATTTCAAAAGGTTATGCCATAGTGCTCTTGGACACAATGGGACAATGAGTAAGGCCCATACATAATCAACACTATGTTATAACAACTCACTACTATCATTATTATTGTAATTAAAGTAGGTTGGGATATTCAACATAATAGATATGAAAGTAGTTTTTAAATGGCAGGACTTAAAAAAAGTTATAATGTTGAAACAATTTAAGAGTTGCAAAATAAAGTTTGATGAATTGAAAGTAAAAAAGAGAGGGGTCGATATCGGAATTTTTTCCAGGGTCTCATTTTTAAAAATCTGTGTATTTTTGTGAATTTCAATATCTATTTTTGTGAATTCTCATACTAATTTCTGTAAAAATCACTTATTTTGTAAAACACATTTAAATATAGGGTAAAATTCTAATGAAGGGTCTGTTTTAATCTATTCTATTTTTGTGAAGGGACTGTTTTAATCAACTTCATTTTTGTGAATTTCAATATCTATTTTTGTAAATTTCAATATCTATTTTTGTGAATTTCAACATCTATTTTTGTGAATTCTCATACTAATTTTTGTAAAAATCCCTTGACACTGTCCTACTGTACCCCAATCAACATGTCTCACAATAACCCCACAAAGTATTTTTAAATCCAAACTCAAAAATTGTACAAAATTTATCAATAGGATATTACATGCATGCGATTTAGGAAGTTTAAGCTTTAAATTAAAGCAATGATGTTGATTATTTGGATTATCTGTTGTCCCACTGTTTATAAAACAAACAACACATAATATGTATTTCCAAAAAAGAAAACTTAATTAAAATTTAATTTAAAACTTTCATTATATTTATTGCTAACAAGGAGAGGGTGCGATCTTGGAATCACCGATTTGAATGAAATTTGGTACAAATATAGCTTACAAGACATACAATCACTGATGCAAATTTTAGGACGCACCTTGTAAGCATTCTCAAGAAATCATGCTCCGAACATTCGAAAATCAACATATGTAGTTTAAATACCTTTTTGATGCGAAAGTAACCGAGCGTCTATGCCGTCGAGCATAAACGCGTTGGTTTTTTGGTGCTGTTGTTGGAGGGTTCAATTCCAGCTGTCGCTGAAGTTTTTTGAATATTTCTTTTGTTCATTTTAATGTCCAATTAAATTAATTTTAATATCACAACTTGCATAATTGAAACAATTTCACATAAATTATCAATATAATAGCCCCCCCCATGTGTAGTATTTACAAATAACATAGCAATTTAATAAGCAAAAAACAATAAAAATAGTGCATTTAATCCTAAATAATGCTTCATCAAGGAAGAGATACCTGGAACATGCATACATATCTAATTTTGTGAATGGTTGTTTTACTAATTCTATTCTTGCAAAGAGAGGTCATATAAAATAGTTGTTGTGCAGCTGTCGATCTAATGGTTTGGAGTTTAGGACGGTTTTCTCTAAATGTAGCGCATTAGAGGCCCTTGTGAATTAAATTGGATGTACTTATTTGTTAAACACAAACATTTATTTTTTAAATATAGTTATTTATCCAGCAGTTAGTCCAGGGTCAAAGCAAAAATTTTGGGAAAAAAATAGGAAAAAAAAGAGAGAAAAAGAAAAAAAAAGGAGCTTTTTACTGTTCTTTGGGAGATCAATCTATCTATAAATACGTGCTAAACAAACTACATAATTAAAAATTTTAACTGTGAATCTTTTCTAAAAAAATTTTAAGAACATGCATTCATAAGTTAGAAATACTGGGTACTCTTTATTAATAAGAATGTAACCATTTGTATTATTATTGTCAAGTTCAAGAGACTTGACAATAATAGTACAAAAGACTTACTTTTTCATTCAAAAGACTTTTTGTTTTATTATTGAAAAGAAATTATTAAGAACAAATTTCTGTCAGTTATTTTTTCTTAATTGCTAACAATAAATAAATAAGTTTACATCTATTGCTACTTAGTTATGTTTTTCCAAGACACTCAGGAATTAAAAAATGAAGCTCTTGTTAAATTAATTAGAGAATTTTTAATTCCATTAACTTGTATCTTTTTCAACATAAAATCACAAATAGTAATTGATACAGTTGTCACAAGTAAAGTCTCGTCTACAAGATTTTTCTATCAGCTTCAGCTTCTTTTAGTTCTTTTGTAATACTTTCAACTTTTTGTGTTGCTATTTCAATTGCTGTAGTAGCGATCTTCATGTTTGGAATATTTTTTTACTTAATTGCATCCTGTAATTTCGTATTACTTTCTTTAAGGTATGTTTGGACTGCTTGGAGATCTTCCTGCAGACCTTTTACTCTCTCATCAATTTTCTGTTTTTTTTTTTTGTTTTTTTTTTCCCATTTTTTTCTTTTCTCCTTTTTACTTAGCTGGCTTCTTTTTCTTTTCATGTCTTCAGTTGCTTTATTTATCGCTTTTTCTTGCGAATAAACAGCATATGCTTTAGTCACAGCATTAAGTAGCTGTTTTGTAATTGCAATATTACTAATGGTACCATTTCTCCTAATGGTATCTTTAACTTGTCGAATTCTGAGAGATCATGTCATTCATAAGACAGAACACTGCAATTTACAGAAAAACCTCTTTCAACATCAGAATTGGTATGCGACAGAGAAAGGCAATTTTTGATTATAATCAATAAATTTGAATACTTTTCTTTTCCGTTCATCTTATCAACAAGACTGAAAACTTCTTTCCAGTACCCATCAATTGGCTGTCTGTCATCATCAGAACGTTCATTACAGCTTTTTACAATTAGATCAACTTCGTCATCTAATCTGTAAGCTTGGTATTCCAAAACTGTTTTGTCTATGATTTCATTAGACAAATTTCACGATGCTAAACAAACACATAAGCATTGAATGGCTCTGTCATTCTGAGAGGATCTGAGAGCCGGATGCAGCTGCTCCAGATCTTTCAAAAATGAATGATTTATAGGCAAAGATTGTTTCAGTAATTTTCAAAATATTTACTAAAAATGCCTGCATGCCCATTTATGCTTCCTTTGCATCATTTTCCCCAATCTGTGACAGCGATTCTCATTACGAAATAATAATGAACGCAACCCTTGCTCCAAGTTAAAATCCCCCCCCCCCAAAAGTGCTAATTCAAACAACTGGATTTGGATTAAACCAATATTCAATATTATTTCATCAATTGTTTCCTAAATTTATATTTAAAACAAGTTTAAGCAGAGATTCCCATAGCAAAATAATAATTAAAATAAATTAAGTTTCATAAATAAATTTTTTCCCAAAAGTGTAAACTTTAACAATGGTCAAACTTAATTACACCAATATTGTTTTGCCAATCGTTACCCGATTTTATAATTGGAAACATAGTCAGATAAAAGAAAAACTATCTGCCCAAATAATCCAAAACTATCTGCAGACTCATAATAGTTCATGATAACTAAATACATAATGCATATATAAACATGTGTATATGCATATGCGCACACATCTGTCCGTGCTTGGGCTCAGAGCTCATTCTAAGTAGAAAAAAAGGGCAGGGTGCAAAGGTAAGGGCATTGTGTTTCTTAAAAAGGGCAGTACATATCCTGATTCTAATTTGCAAAAATCCCCTAAAAAATTGAGTAAACCAATGCTTTATTGATTATTAATAATTAATAAGTAATGATTAATAAATTTATTACTAGTCTTTATTAAAAATTTGATAAGTTGATAAAGCTAAGTAATGTAAAAGAATTACATTTTAAGTAACGTCGTTAATTAACTTATTAAAATAAATTATAAATAGTTAAGTTAATAAGAATATTTCTTTAAAAGATTTTTAAAGTTTTTTTCTTTTTATAATAATAATCACCCAAGTATACCTAATAGACAAGAAAATGCTGCATTTTGCATAAGAAGCACATTTTAATAAACTATTTGTTTGATAACCTTGTTAAGAATCATCAATAAAAGTTTAACTAAATTAAGAAACACTTAATAAAGTTAAGTTGTTCTAAACCTAAATTTTCATTTTTATTATTATTTTTCAGTTTTCAACTTATTACATTTTTAAAAATAATTCATTCAATTTTTCATCATTCACTTGTCTTTGTAAGAATTAATCCAATAGTTCAAACAATTAAAATATAGTTAATGCATGAAATTAGTAATAACACTTCTGTTCAAAATTACCATATAATGGTATAAATATCTATTCCAGTTATTCAATACATATTCCACTACAAATTCTAGTAATTTATTAATTTTTTTGAAAATGGACAACAATAGCTAAAATTTTTTTCAGGATTATCTGCAGCCATTATAAGTGTTCTTCTGTTGATTTTAACAATCAGCTGGTCTAACAATCAGCCTATATAAGTGGGAGTTTTGAAACAGCCTGAAAGGAGATAAGAACCTCAACCTCATCTTTCTCCCCCAGTCTAGCTCTGAAAGAAAACCACAAAAGTAAAAAAAAAAAAAAAAAAAAAAAAAAAAAAAATGTTCCGACAAATAATTTCTAACTTTTGTTCAAATTAAGATGTCTTTTTAAAATTTGGACACTGAATCAATTTTTGCATTTAAAAGTAATTCCCAAAATTTCAAACAAATCGGTCTATTAATAAAAAAAATGGTAGATGAATGAATTTTTACACAGTTGATTTCCTTCCCCCCTTTTCACCACAGAGACCGGCGGTGTCGTCCCAGAACCCGCGGTAACCCCAGAGTGGGGTGGAAAATGCTGGGGAGAGCAGAGTGAGTGATGACTCTTTCTAATTCAATAGGTCGGCAACGAGATCGTGGGATTACAGAATTCAACTTAACGATAGTCCCTCATTCCCCCCCCCCTCCTCCCTAGAGCTGTCTTATCGTTCTATGCTTTCCCGTCTTCAAAATACAAAAGCCGAATGAGATGGAAGAATGCTTGACCATGGGTTTGAATTCAAAGCGATGTTTTTCATTACTTAGGAAAAAGCTATTGGTTTAATATGAATTAAAACTTTTTTGAGTTAATTTTAAATCATACTTATTCTTATGAAAAGAAAATTAATGAATTCTTCCGTAACTTTAAAAGTACGAAATTATAATAATCGAACAAAAATTAAAATACTGATTATAGTTAAGTAATTACTATAGTAACGATACAATTTAAATTATATAAATATAGGTATTCATTTGCACTACACGACGCACAGGAAGTAGAGCAAGGGGGCTACTAGGGTCAAAATTTTTGATTATCATATTTATTTAGTCTAATCAAATGGCCATGCCCCCTTCATTTAACTTATGAACAGCAGTCAGCAGTGGCATAACAAAACTTTTGCCCCTCTCCTGAAATGTGTTTCATAATACCAAACCTAGAAAGAAAATGAAAAATATTATAAGAATTTTTTTATCAACAAATAATGTCCCCGCTCCTCCCCCCCCCCCCCCAAAAAAAAGGGAAAAAATCTCGAGTGTAGTCCGCTTTAATAATAAATACTCTAAGGAGACAATTTGATACAAATACATATGAATTATTAATGTCAGCAGAAATTACATTTTTAGAGAGATTAATTAAAAGGTTTTTGCGCAGATATCGCGTATAGCGGAAAGTTTTTTCAAGAATGTATTTTCCTTGGAATAAACTATAAATTTTGACTTCCTTTAACTGAACACAAACTTCAAAACAAAATACTGATTACGATAAGTTTTATCAAATGAATTATGCATTTAAAATAAGTGCTTGAATTCATACTTATACCCGGAATAAACTTGCATTTCTTAACTTTTTCATTTAAACATTTTTATTTTATTTTGGTGATTTCAAGTTAAATTCATAAATAAAGTGAATTGCAGAAACTTAGTAAAGTGCTGGAAGAAAACAAGATGTTGATGGGTGATTTTTTCCCCTCTTCTACGATAAAGAAACAGTATCCCCGCAATTATTTAATATTGTTGTTTTGTTCAGGTAGAGCATACTAGGGCTATCTTCCAAAGAGAAAAGATAGCGAGCATTTTTTAAGGAGGCCTAACGAGTATCTACGTTACATCGTGGAAAAACCTCCCAAAACTCCAGATCGACATCTGCGCAGTAAGCCAGAACGCTGGGCATTCATGCTTCAGCCATCTGAAAATGTTCATCAATTATTTAATTGTTAATATTTTATAACGCATTTTACAAATTTAACAGTACTTTATTGGATGTATCAAGTTGGACTGTTTTTAAAATCCCGTTATGTAAATATTTAAAGGGTTTTAATATTTTAAATCAATAAAGTTTTAATGTACTATCTCTGATCGGATCACTTTTTTCAACACAAGGAATCCCGTAGAATTTTAAATGATGAAAAATCAGCAAATTTGAGAGATATATATTTTTTTTTTTTTTTGCAGAGTTAATAGTTGGTTGTGGAATGTATAAGTACTTTTGTAATCAGAAATTCATAGAAATACATCAAGTGAGCAGAAACTTTATAGGACAGGAAGAATTATAATGCCAGAATTTTAGAATACTGTAAAAAGAAATTTTTTATTCACCAAAACAATATTCCGTTAGATTTTCAGAGAAATATTACATGCTTATTAAATACTTATATTGTTGAATATAGTACTCTGAAAGATTGAAATTTGTTCGGTTATACAAAATTTTCTTCTTTACTTTTCTTTTTTTTTTTTTTTTTTTTGTGTGTAGTAATTTCGATTTCTCATTCTTTTTTTTTTTTTTAATTTATCAAACGAAAGAATCAATGCCAAAAATAGTTAAAACATCATTACTGCTATACAACTTTTTGTAGCATTAAATAATCATTTATATATATAAATTTTTCTTTTGGCATACATACTGAGTCTTATAATTAGTAAGTTGTATATCCTAAGTTAGTCTCTCAGTCTATATTTTAAATATACATATAGCTATAATTCGAAAATAGTTAGAATAACCTGAGATAATGCAGAAATAATAAATGAATAATGCACAAAAATATCACCCTTAATTTAAATCAGTTTTATCAGTCTATCGTACGTTTTCCGAGCAACTTTTTATTTTGTTTAATTTTATTCTAAATAAAGAAATATTTTTAAACAAGCAGTGGATACCGCTATAAATGCTTTTCTATCTTGTTTTTCCACAAAACTACCACCTATCCTCAAATAGGGCAGACAATGTAGTAGATATATCAGTTCTTATAATCATTCATTATAAGAACTGTTGGGGATACAAATATATGTAGGTGTTACTTTCTTAAGTAAAATAAAAATTTTATAATTGTTTTCAATAGTTTGTACACATTTCCGTAACACTGCTAAGGCTTTGAGATTTTGGGCTGGATTTCACACAGATATGAAATATATAACTCTTGATATTGTTTGGTATCCTATGTTTTCAGAGGTAGGATATCACCTTGTTTCGGAAATATCCCCCCCCCTCCTTTTTAATGCACGCTGTGGGTGGTGCCTGATGAAGGTCACCACTCGTGTATTTCAGTCTCCCATATCCTTATGGGTTTTTTTTTTTTTCAAACTGATTTGCGGTTTTGCACTGATGATTGTTGATGTGCGATTTGTTGATATGCACTTTTATATTTTCGCAGGTTTATTCTTAGCATTTTTCGAATAATAACTACACATATATATATATATATTAAATTAAGAAACTAAATTTAGAACAAATAACTTAATTATTAGATTCCGTGACTATACATACATATGAAAAGTAATTCTAAATACCTTGAATATTATTTGATACCAAAAGTTGTATAACATTCATGATGTTTATATTTTAAGATTTTTTTTCAATGCTTAAAAAGAGCTTGTAATCAAGAAATGAAATAACTTTGAATGGAATTTTGGGGTTCTATAAATTTAAATTTACATTCCTAATTTTTCTCATACATTTTACACTGTAAAATTCTGTTGCATTTTGATGCCAATAGAAATAATTATAACAAAACTATTGTTCAGAAGAGTTTTTTTTTATTAATTAATTTATTTATTTCTGTGTGTGAGGGGGGAGAGTTATTGAAAAGCGCATAAAAATTGTGATCATTTATCTGGAAGCATTTAAAATGTAGTCAAATAAGTGAAATAAAATGCATAAGATATTTAAAAAGCATTTAAAGTGATACACATCACTAAAAATATACATTTAAAAGATTACTTTTTTAATCAAAAAGTGTTTAATTTGTCTTGTTACTGTGAAAGTGAATAAAATGTGAATGTAACGCAATTAACATAAGGTGATTTAAGTCATAAAAAACTGACGGGGATAAACTGAACTAGGAAGGAATAGTTTTATTATTTATTTTTTTTTTTTTTTTTTTAAGTTCATGAAAACTTTAAAATCTAAACACATTATCATAAAATAAACTTTATTACTGTATCTTATAGTAAAAATGAAATGTTTAGTTATTAAATAAAATTTATTATCTTTCAAGTTTTGTGCGTGTGTTAGGGTGGGGGGGATGTTGACTCTCGAAATGTATAGTTGCGCTTTAATAATCATGAATAACTATGTTAATGGTAAAGCATAATTAAGATTTTTGGGGGCACAGCATGCTCAATGCATTCGATGTGATTTATCGTACTCTTTTTCCTTTGCTGATATTAATATTTTTGAATTGATGGCCTTTGTTACCAAAAATAATTTTGATTAAGTAATCTTGTCTTAAATTACATTAACAATCGTCCCTTAAAATTTTAGGAGCCCTAGACCATGTCCTAGTTTTCTTGTGTCGTTTCTTGCGTGTCTTGTTCTTTCCGCTCACCGTATGCATGTGTTTTAAGATTGGGGTAAGCTTTTGGGAACTTTGAAGCTAAAAAAGCCAATATTAAAGACTCCTCACCTAGTTTTAGTAAAAAGCTCCTCGTCCCTTTTTTCTCTTATAAGATATAATTTGTAAATTTGAGTGGGGAAAAAAAGAATTAGAACATCAACAAAATATAGTCTGTACTTTATTCATATTATTTATTGCTCAATGCACTTGCAGCGTTCATATATCATTTAGAACGTAAAGATTTCAAATAGTACAGAATTCATATATACTAAAATACTGATTTGGAACAACATAGAAAACAACTGTCCTAAGCATGTTGCACCTAAAGTAAGTAATATGAACCAACCAGGACAATAATTAGAAAAATAGATTTGTGAGCTGTTTCTGATAAGAAAAAAAGTATAAAAATCACGCATCTGCTTTCCTTGCAATATTTTGTTCAAAAGAACGGGAAAAACCAAATAATGAATAGCAATTTACAGATAAAAACAATTTGACCACCCAGGCTTTCAACCCCTGGGAGGCAGTATGAATGCAAAGTAAATATTCCGATCACTGATTATTTTTCGTCGGCTTTTTGACAGGAGTTTCAGAAGTATTTTACGAAAGATGATTTAATGACGGCTTTCCCCCTAAACCATTGATTCGAGAATAGACCATCTCATATTTCGGGATAGCCGTGTCTATTGTGGTATTTTTGAGGCATTCATATAAAATGCGGAAGTGACACTATTTGAAGTGTTTACGGTAAGATTTATGGTAAGTCTCTTTCAAAAGGGAAAGCAACAAAAGAGAATTGTAAGCACATAGATTGACACTAGGGATGGTCATCGTCGTTTGTTACAGTTTTACTACACATTCATTCGTTGTAAGCTATTTTTTTCTGCTTCAAAATGGAATGCGATAATTATGAGAGGGCGACTATGACGTGAGTAAATACGGTATAGCCACACACTTTTTAGCTAAACAGCACAGTGTCGTCAGGCCATTATTAAGAGCAAACTTAACATTTGCGCTTGTCAAAAGTAGCGATTTTTGTTGATCACGCGGAAACTAATAGAGCTGATTTTCAGTCGGAACATATAAAAGAAAATAACTTTCTTAGTGGAGCAAAGTGAAGATCTCACTATAAATATAATGAACAGATGTTCTTTATTTTCGAGGACGCCCTGAATACTGAAAGCAAATATTTAAATACTAAGAACACTATGAATAGTAATTGTTCCTTCAATGAAAACAAAACTGTTTCGTCTATAAAAAGCTTTAAAACAGAATACTGTTTTGCACTAGTTTCTGCTTTTATTTTACTTTTAAAAATTAACTAGCTGCTTCAAAATAAAAATGTTGGTCACGTTACTATAAATAAATGCTATGACATAAACATTAGAGTGATAAATAAAAAAATATTCTGCAGCATTTTATTTGAAAAATATGTAATGAAATTTAAAAATATGATTGAAATATTTATTATCCTACATAAATATTATCATCGAGCTACGTCATTTCACTTTGCATCTTACTTAAATAATCGGTTTTTTTTTTTTTTTTTTTTCTCCTTCTAAGCTGGCTCTGCGAACTTAAACGTACGTAATCGCCATCATCATTGTCAGCTATTTGCTGAAGAAGCTGTCACTCAAACTACGCAAAGAGGCTTTTCTGCCAATCAGGGGCGTAGCCAGAAATTTTTCATGGGGGGGGGGGGTACGACTACTGCAACTCATATATATGTATACATATGTGAGATAATATAGTGAAGAATATGCATTTTATATGGCAAAAAAATTCTCATGGGGTGGGGGGTTATGACCCCCTAAACCCCCCCCCTTGGCTACGCCTCTGCTACCAATTAAACAGTCCGCAACTCCAGGGGGAGGGGGGGATTTAAAATCATGTGACCAGCTAGTCAAAGCTAAGCACAGAGATTTCTTTTCTACACCCTTGAATTCTGTGGAAACACTTGTATGTTCACTTAGCCTTCAATTAAATGCTGGGTTCAAATTTGTAGAAGAGGGAGGTGAGTGCATTCAATTGGCTCAAATTTGTTTTGCAGTAAAAGTGCAGATGTGCAGTAATTTATTTTCTTTGTATAAAAAAACCCAAAACTTTATCAACAGCTATAGGACAATGAGACGTTTCGGACAGCCATGGGGCTACTGGAAAAATTATCTGAATGGCAATTTTCAATAGAGATAAATACAAAATACACTAATGTACCTCTGTTTACGCCCTTTTGGACGCCCATTTGTTTCTCACTTTTTCTTTCATTTAACGCCCCCCACCCCCCTCTCTCAACTCAAAAAATAAACCCATTCATATCATGTGCTTTTTTTCCGGTGCGCATATTTAATCAAAGTTGGCTGGCTAAATAAGCTTTGCAATACTAATAATGGTAAAAATATAATTATTAAAACTATTCCAACAAAATTAATTAAAAATTAATTTTAATTACAGTTATTATAGCCGATATTTTACATTTTAAGAAATGAGTTTTAAATAATTTTTAGCCAGTTTCCTTTAAAAACGGTTTTTTTAGCATTTAGAAATGAAAATTTGTTTGAAAACATTACACTTATACAAACATTTGATACAAACAGTTTTTTAAGGAAGTTTTTTTAAAAATAAAACCAGTAATAACAAGCCATAGCTGATTACAAATCAGACTGAATATGATAACATATTACAGAGAACTTGCATGTTAAATCTGTAGAGTCTTGGATTCTTTTTTTAGGGTTGCCTGTTAGGTGAGAGATGGTATTTAACATTTTCGATACTGCTATAATTTGTTTCTGAATGACTAGTTTTGGACTTTGTCCTAAGAATACAAACAAATTGAACTATTGGGAGGGGAAGGAGGGTCATTCAGATTATGAAAAATGCAGTATAAAACTGATAAAAAAAATTCACAATATTAAAAAAAAATCATGAAACGGTAAAGGGCAATGAGGCGTTTCGGGCGGCTATGGGCTACTCTGCATACTGTATACTTAGGCCACTGTTCTTGGAAAAGTTGTCTGAATGGCAATTTTCAATAGAGATAAATACAAAACACACTAAAGTACCTCTGTTAACGCCCTTTTGGATGCCCACTTGTTTCTCACATTTTTTTTTAAATTCATGCCCCCCCCCCTATCTTCTAAATATACAAACCCATTCAATATTGTGCGCTTTTTTTCCGTGATTCATTTTCGACTATAATTTACATTGGTTCCAAAAACTGAATACACTGATGGGTAGTTTAAGTAATAAATGGAATCTTGAGACTTAATAAAAGATTTATATTTAAATTTCAGTAAAGATATGAATTAAGTTTGAAGGAGGAGAAGGTGTATCAAGGTAGCTCTGTAAATATTTATGAAAATGGCTATTTTCATGATTTTTTTTCCAAGTTTCCCACTCATGATAGAAATGCAACTTCTATTTAAAAAAATCAAGTCAATTTTTAACTTTATCTGCTAATTTTTTCAAATCAATACTGATAAAGTTTCATTCTTGAATAAATTTTTAATTTGATATTCCCAGTTAGGAACATTGGACTGTAAAAGTTTAAAAGAATCAAGTAACAACAAAAAAATTGAGAATGTCCACTCATAAGACGTATTAACATTATTATAACAACCAGACTTAAAGAGCATTCAGTGAGAGCTAAAGAACATTCAGTAAAACTCTTAAAAATGCAATATTTTTAAAGGTCTTTTGAAATGAAAGATGAATCAGAATAATTTGTCATGCAATTTCTGTGCTTCTCAAAGTGTTTTCTTAAACTTACTCAGTATATACCTATTGGCTTGTCCGAGAGTAAAGCTTGTATAGTAACATTGTGTATCGCACTAAACTAAGTTTGTTTTTGAAATTTGTAAAGAACTTTATCATGAAAAGTCTTAAATTCTCTCATAACGAAATATTTAATATAATGGGCACCGTTAATAACATTTTTCAAGAGACAGTAACTAAAAAAAAAAAAAAAAAAAAACATGAAGGAAAATTTTCTGAAATGTTATGAAATAATAATGCATAGTAAATATATTGTACAACGAGTAAGGAAAATCAACATTGGGGGTGTCTGATCTTGGAGAGGATGCCTTGAGCGAGGTCACTTTTAAGGGGTTCTAACGCGTATTCACGTTATATTTCGAGAAAACCGCCCAAAAATGTAGGCCGTCAGATCGATACTCACGAGTAGACAAGAACCTTGGTTCTTCACGCTTCATACATCTACCATATTGACTGTGCTATCCACTCGCCCATATGGCAGGACCGTTACAGAATAAAACCTGCCTTAAGTAAACCCTTAATTAAGCATAAACTTATTATTTAAGAAAATATTTCTTGGTCACTTAGTCTATTTCTATATAATTTTTATTCAACGGAAAATGAAGTAAACAGAAAGTCTTAAAAAGTATGTCTTTCTATTTAAGACAAGTTTTATCGTATAACAATAAAACTTAATTTCATCTATACCCTATTTAATTTTCGATTAAAATTATTTTTAAATGAAATTTAGTGTAATATGTATAGGCAAATCCGAAATGTTCAGTTAAATACTATTATGTACCTTCATAAACATGCATTAAAATCATAAAAACTCTTATCGTTATTTTAAAGTTTAAATCCTACTTTAATAGATACATGTATCGACTAAACGTATATTTATTTAGCATTTTAGTCGATATATGTATCGACTTTGATAAATATATCTTTTCAATAACTTGCTTAAAAATAGACTACCTTGTAAATGATGACAGAAAGCATGTATGTAGGTTTTATGAATGATAAAATAATATTTATTTGACTTCGATGCTCTACTTGTGGTAAACGAAATCTCATTTTGAAATAGATTTGGATCTCCATGCTCGAAGAAAAGAACGCGTAAATGCGTAAATAAGAGTTTTCTTCCGGAAGAAAACACATTCAACGGAAATATCTTTTTTAAGTGAAACTGCTTCGATTTAACAATAGCCGTGCATGACCCCCAAACTTGACCCCTCCACATGCTGGGTGGATTTTCTTCAACCAGCATAAGGGACCATCTATAGGATTTTTGTTGCCCAAACAACACTCAGAGGAATGGGAGATTCGGGAAGAAATCAGGGGGGCATAAAGGAGAAAGTAGTTTTTGACAGGTTGGCTGGTTGGCTGCGCGGAGAGTGAGACTAAACCGAGACCGGCGGCGTGCATTGGCGCCAGCCTACTGGTACGGTGGGGAGGGGAGTTCTATTAGCATAAAAGTTGTGTAAATTCCTCCCCACCAAATAAGAGAACAAATATAAGGGATAACGAAGCTTCCGTAGATATTAAAAAATACAAAAAACTTCGCAGGCAAAAGAGGATGTCTAATTTTTAATCATCGGCGCGGTGGTCCGCTGACCCCGCCTACAATGAGCTCTGCTTGGGTTATAGTGACTTAAAAAAGATTTTAGGTAACTATCCATTTAAAAAAAACAACAACTTGGAATTACTGGAAAACTATCTGCAAGACCTTTGAATGTATCCGCGTCCGGCGTGCGTCTACATTATCAGACTATGATTAGAAGAATTTTAAACGGCGTTTCTTCCTTAAAGAAGGGGGGGAGGGGAAATAACTCCCAGCTAACTTAAATAGTTTCGGATCTGCGTTTGAGCCATGTAAAGCTGTTTTTTTCACCACCACGGTTTCCGCCAATGCTGCGTATGCGCGCGTTTCTGCTCTTACATTATCCCTATGGAAGCTGGACTTCTTCACGCGAGTGATATTTATGATTGGCCGTACTATCGGCGCCGTCATTCCGAAAGAAAGAAAAAAAAAAAAAAAAATCAAAGAAAGAGAACTGGGAAAGCGAGAGGGGAAAAGGAATAAAAGGAAGAAAAGGCTGAAAATAGGAGAGGAAACTGTATTTAAAGAAAAAAGTAGGAAAAAAGGAGCCAATTGAAAAAAATCTGATGTGTCCAACACATGACTTCCTTGCACGTCCATTAGAACAAAAATATTTTCGACGCACTTCCTCTAAACTTATTTGTTTGAAATAGATAAAATATCAATAATAGTAAGGTTTAGCGGTTTCTAGACAAATATTTCGATATCGCCAAGCTGAGTTCACTTTGAAATATTTCCTTCTGACACTTTATTTGGCGATATTTCACCAAAAGCCGACAAACTTGAGATAGTCTGCGAGATTTTGGGGATAGCCAAAGTAGTCATTGACCACAGACTTTCAATGAATTGAATGCATCCATACACCTCAATGTATTTAAAGTCATTTGGCTCACCCTGTAAATAAATTCTCAGTCGATTGCTGTCAAAAAAGATATGGAAAACAGTTAGATATTACAATAGTTCTAAATACAAAAGTTCAAAAATCTACGGGTTAAAGTTTTAGTGTTATACAAAATACGAAATAATTTTTGGCGCCAAATTTGGCGATATTTCGGCGAAACTCGTCAATGTCGACGAAATTTGGCGAGATTTTAAGCATGAAAGAAACAATGACAGATTATCGCCAAATTTGGCGATATTTCGCCAAAACTCGCCAAGAACGATGACAAATGGCGATACTTTGGGCATGGACCAAATGACTGACTATCGCCAAATTTGGCGATATTTCGCCAAAACTCGCCAAGGTCGAGGACAGACGGCGAGTTTTTGGGCATGTACCAAACAATGACTGTCTACAGTTGTATTATATTGAAGATGTCCATAGACATTAAAGTACTAAAATTCTTTTCGGTGGTCCTGTAAATAAACTCTCCAGTAGATTGGAACCAAAAATCGAGATACATACCTAGATGTTACAACATTCTTATATATGAAATTTCATAATAGTTTTTGAGATTTGAGAGTTAAATATGCACACACGTACACCAAAAGTCGCCAAGCTTGGCGACTTTTGGCATAGTTGTTGAGGGAGGCACGTGACCGTGGTCGGACCATTACCTAACTTATGTGGTAGGACGGTATTGTGCTTGAAATGGATGAATGCCCCTAAAATTGCCATTGACCGTAATGTATTGGAAATCTTTTGAGTGTTCCTGTAGCAGAACTACAAATGATAAAGACAATTTTTTTAATGGAGAAATTCATTTTCTAACTCTTTACAGCATACATCACTTCTGAGTCGTTTGAAATAGCCCATTACCTCTAAAAAACGCTTTGATGAATTTCGGCCCATAGAGCGTAATGTATTTCGAATCTTTTGGGCGGTTCTGTAGATAAACTATCCAGTCGAATGGAATCGAAAGGGGAGGTGCACAACTAGATGTTACAGCAATCCTAAATATAAAGTTTCTACATTCTACGCCTAATAGTTTTTGAGATATGCGAGTTTAATGAGTTTCGGCCCATTGAGCGTAATGTATTTCGAATGTTTTGGGCAGTCCTGTAGATAAACTATCCAGTCGAATGGAACCAAAAGGAGAGGTGCACAACTAGATGTTACAACTATCCAAAATATGAAGTTTCGACATTCTACGCCTAATAGCTTTTGAGTTAGGCGAGTTTAATGAATTTCGGCCCATAGAGCGTAATGTATTTCGAATCTTTTGGGCGGTCCTGTACATAAACTATCCATTCGATTGCCACCAAAAGGGGAGGTGCACAACTAGATCATAGAACAATCCTAAATATCAAATCTCAACATTCTACGACCCATAGTTTTTGAGATATGCGAGTTACATACATACGTACGTACGTACGTACAGACGGCATGGAAAAACTGGCCACAACAGACTCGCCGCTGGTCAAAATGAGTTGCAGACACGTTAATATGATCGTGAATGCTAGTCTACGATAGGATGCATCGAAAAATTTTTTTAAATTAAATTTAGAGGTAGTCAAAATCGGTTTTTTTGTCGAAATTTGGCCCCCAAAATTTTTCGGGATCACATTACTTCCTTATACTACGTACAAGGAAGTAAAAAAAGGAAAAACAGGAAAAAAAGGAGCACTGCGGTCCCTGAGTTAGTCTTAAAATCCTCGGTCACACAGCTTGCATATATTATAGCTTATCACAGCTTGCATATATTATATATATATATATATATATATATACATACACAATATGTAGCAGAAATAAATAAATGAGGAAAATATACATAATATTAATAATTTGAAATTGAATCAATAACACAATCTGTAATGTTAACCATTAAAGATTTTACGTTTATCTGCAGGACAAATAATTATATTTAAAATAAAATGTTTTGTGTTTTACAAATAAATACACCCAATTTAATTCACAAGAGGCTCTAAAGCGTTCATTTGGAGAAAACCGCCCTAAACTCCAAACCATTAGATAGACAGCTGTGCAACACCTATTTTATAATTCTCTTTGAAGGAATAAATTTGTAAAAAACCATTCACAAACTTAGATATGTTTGCATGCTCCAAGCATCTGTTCCTTGATGAAGCATTCTGTAGGATTAAATTGTTTATTTTTATGATTTTTGGGTTATTATATTGCTATACTATTTGTAAATACCACACAGAAGGGGTGGGGACACACACACCTAGTATATTGATAATTTATATGAAATTGATTCAATTACGTTAGTTGTGATGTTAAAATTAATTTCATTGTATTATTTAATTAAATTGGGACATTAAAATGAACTAAAGAAATATTCAAAAAACTTCAGCAATAGCTGGGATCAAACCCTCCAACAACAGCACCACAAACTAGCACCTTTACGCTCAATTACTGTTGCATCAAAAAGGTATTTAAGCAGCATATGCTGATTTTTGAATATTCGGAGCATGATTTCTTGAGAATGCATGCAAGGTGCATCCTAAAATTTGCATCAGTGATTGTATGTCTTGTGAGCTATACTTGTACCAAATTTCATTTAAATCAGTGATTCCAAAGTCGCACCATCTCCTAAGCATAGAATTTATGTAATTCTAAATTTATAAAGTGAGGAAAAAAAAAGTATGAACAAGTTACATTTATATCTTGTTTGCTTTCATAAATAATTATTTCCTTGTCAAAATATTCTGTGTAAACTTTATCTTCTGTATCATTTTCATTGCATAGGCCAGGTTCTGATATAAGTGATTTCTTTTTCTTTTTATCTTCAGGGGGAAAAGAATTAAAATAAAGGGGAAAAAATGAAATTGTGATGCTGGCAGAGACAGCATAACATTTACTGCCACCCTTTTTCAGCTAGATGAAATTTGGAAATAGTCACCTAAACCTGGCGAAAGTCACATTTTTCCAAATAGCCACTTTTAGCCTATTTTATCTTTAAAACGTTCCCACAGCTCAAAAACAGTCTCCTTTTAGTCGCCAGTGGCAACCCAGTGATTAAGAAAGTTTAAAATCTATAACTCAAATTCAAGCATAAAACAAGTTTGAAAGTAAAATTGCAGTGAATGCATAAAAAGTGACCACAGATTATTAGACAAATGTATACTTACGAGGCTCTATAGAATCCCATTCTTCAGCTGATGAAGAAATTGTTGATGGATAGATAGGAATATATGTAATTTGCATACATCCATCAACAAAACCTTTTTCATAGTTGTTTTTGTTAACTAGAAAAAGTATGAAACATGTCAATGATTTTATCATGAATCTATTTCTTAAATCTAACTTACTCATTTTAATATATTTTATCAAATGTTAATTTAACATGTAACTAATGTTGAACTTGATTATAACACAAATATTGCACTGACATGCTACAGTGAATATCTTACACATTTTTTCCCCCCAAAAGAGCAATTTTCTTTCAAATAATCAGATCCCATACTCATTATTTTTAAAAAGACCTTAGATGCATTTGAGAACTTACTTTTACATCTCAGTTAAAATTTTCAATTTAGTTTTTCTATTATTATTGAACAAGGCCCCAGAAAATTCTGCAAAGGACCCAGCTAGTTAATCTTGTGAGTCTTTGGGACAAACTAAGTTTAAGATGATAGCATAAGCCCTATAACATCACTGAATTAATTAGATTTATTTATATTGCTGCACTTGAATAATACAAAAAACTAGTTTATGTAGCATTACTACTAAGATTAGTTTTATTTCTATGATTGCCTTAATAATAATTGGCCTTACAATTAGGTTCTTTGGCAAATTTTCAGAGTCCCTGTTGAATTGGAATGGAGCTCTCTGATTTTAATAAGAAAATTCTTACACAAGAACCCGGGCCTTTCTGGCCGGGCTCATCGCCTGACAAGTTTCGTTGACCAGCCACCAAGAAAATCAGAATATAATTTCGAATGCTTTAATTCAACAGAATTATACATTGCAGCTCCATAATGCCACCTGGCTGACAAAAATTTCCGGGGAGATCACTATGATAAGACATTGAATAGTGCAGATTTGTTTGACATTGTACGTGATTTGACATTTTAAACCAAGTTCAACTGTATTACGTGTCTTCTAATGGATATATGATTCTTTTTAATTAACATAGTTTATACTGTTATCTAAAAGATCAAAAAGTTCTTGAATGGTAAATAAAATAGTATAATTTAAAAATATTTAGTATGAATTGAATAATATAATTTTTTACATGACTGAACAACTTTTATATCTAACTTAACAAAAATAAATAAATAAATAAAAGTATTTCGACTTTGATAAATTACTTTAAATTTCATAGCAGTTCATAGTAATAAATAAAAAAGTATATTTACCAATTTTTAAATTGTTTGTAATAACAAATGACTCTGAATGTTTAAACAGTAAGTCCTGTTAAAGAAAAAAGATTTAGAAGTATTCTTGAAAACATTGAATTATTTTGCATAGATCAATATTATTAATGATCATTATGAGATGTTAAAATATACATTATGTGCATAATCCATATTACATTTTTAAAAAATCATATACACTACCCGGCACTTAATAAAATCAGTCATTTAATTTGATCAAATAGCTGAGAATGGAATCAAATCATTACAAATCTGTAGTAAAACAGCTGTTTAGTCAAGACAACATTGCTGCTTATCTCATTCTTGAGTTGGCTTTAATACGATCATGAATTTAATGATTTTAATCTTCAAATGTTATTTCTCAAAAACATTAAAAAAAAAAAAAAAAAAAAAAAGAATTTTTGAGCAATATGCCAATTGACAACAGTTTCAAGACCCCATTATGTCTGTCTGCCTGTCTGTCTTTCATGTCTAAGACTAGGCTATCACACTAGCCTTTCTATTTTTTTATAAAACACTTCATTTTTGCTTTTGTTTAACTTTACATGTATATGCACCAAATCTGAAAAAGAGTTGCAAGTGGGGCCTATTTTTCCTTAGCTGCTCAGGGCCTTAAGAAGTCTTAAGACATCCCTGTCCACGTGCAACCAAAAAAATTAAACTATATTTTAAGAAATAAAACAACTTGAAAAATTTATTTTAACAAACTTAAAGTAGAATAATAAAAACATATAAAACATTATTTAATACGGCGGATTTATTAGTTAAAAGTTTTCATTTGGGAATACCTTATTCCCCCGTACACGATATATATTTCGGTTACACACATAACCATCTTCAGTCGTTTCTGGATCTCTCACTAATGGCGGCTTCTTTTTATATCTTCTTCGTTCTTCTTCTTGAAAGTTCGGTGAATGACGTCATCCCATGATTGGTCGATTGTATGAAGCGCATCGTTGATGCTGCCATCTGTCGTCATTATTTCTAAGCTCTCACGAATGTAGGCATATATACTATTTTTAAAGTTGGCTATTTTTTAAATATTTTTAAAATCAATGGTAATGGGCTCTTTCAAAGCAAGACGGGGCAGAGCGGTACTTTGTTTTTGGAGGTTAATGTCTTTAAAATGTTCGTTTTTTCGCTCTTTAATTTTCCTTTTTGTAACGCCTCTTTAATTTTCCTTTTTACCCCCCTCAGATAAACAAGCTATCCGTATGCATGCCCAACAAGAAATGAATAAAAAACTTAAAACTACTGTTAAAGATCATGAAGACCGTAAATGCCTCAGCGACCTAAAGAAAAATAACAAGATCGTTTGCTTAAGCTCTGACAAGACAGGAAAGATTGTTATCCTAGATAAAAAAGATTACCATGAAAAAATGGAACAAACCATCAATAGTCTAAACGTTTTACATCTTCCCAAAGACCCCACCACGAAAATCAATAATAAACTAAAAACTTTATTAAAAAATGGTACCTGGCCGGATCAGAAAGGTCCAAACTATAACAATACCGCTATTTTCGCCCCACGGATTTTCGCTAAATTTAAAGATCATAAAAATCCCCCCTCCCTTCGCCCAATCGTGAGCAAATGTGAAAGCCCCACCTACACTCTTGAAAAATATATGAAAGATATACTGCAAGAAATTATACCCCCCTCTAACAGCACTCTAACTTCCACCGACGATTTCATTAAAAACATCCGCGATTATAAACTTGACGAAGACGATATTATGGTAAGTTTCGATGTTGTAAATCTATACCCGTCAATAGATATTAAGGAAATGAACCAAATTATTAACAAACAAATTCAAAGTAGTTTTAAAGATATAGACATAATTAACACCCTAACTAGTGCAATAAATCTAATTTTAAATAATTCATATTTTCAATATAATAATCACTTCTACCAACAAATAAAAGGAGAACCCATGGGCTCCCCCATATCCGGAATAATTGCCGACTGGAAAATGAGAATCCTTGAAGAACAAATTAAACAGACACACAATAATACCATCAAACTTTGGCTTCGCTATTTCGACGATATCTTCGCTATCCTTACCACCCACAATAATGAAGAAAATAATTTGATCAATCAACTTAATGCGATAGACCCGAACATTAAATTTACCTACGAAAAAGAAATCAATAATAGCCTCAATTACTTAGATGTGAACATAACCAGAAACAATAATCTCATTGAGACCACCATTTTCGAAAACCTACTTGTAATACTAATATAGTAAATTTTAAATCTAAAACCCCTTTCAACTATAAAATTGCTGCTATTCGTTCCTATATCGACCGCGCTTTCAAAGTGTGTTCTAACAACGACCTCCTTCAAAAAGAAATTGCTTTCATAAAGAAACAATGTCAAGACGCCCACTACCCTCGTGAAATTTTCGACAAAGTTTTCAAAGCTAGGCAACGTAAATTAAATGTTATAGACAACCGTCAAAAAGATAAACCACGTTTTACTACAGCTATCCCCTTTAGCCGAGGGATAGCCAATAAACTTTCTAATATCGCCAGTAAAAAGAACTTCCGTATTCCAATTAAACCTAATAAAACAATCTTTCAGCGCATTAGATCGGAAAAAGACCCAATCAACCCCATCGAAACCGCAGGGATCTATAAAATTAATTTTATGTCAAACGATACTAATAAAGAAAATTGCTACATCGGCGTTAGTAAAAGGAAAATTAAAGAGCGAAAAAACGAACATTTTAAAGACATTAACCTCCAGAAACAAAGTACCGCTCTGGCCCGTCTTGCTTTGAAAGAGCCCATTACCATTGATTTAAAAAATATTAAAAAAATAGCCAACTTTAAAAATAGTATATATGCCTACATTCGTGAGAGCTTAGAAATAATGACGACAGATGGCAGCATCAACGATGCGCTTCATACAATCGACCAATCATGGGATGACGTCACTCACCGAACTTTCAAGAAGAAGAACGAAGAAGATATAAAAAGAAGCCGCCATTAGTGAGAGATCCAGAAATGACTGAAGATGGTTATGTGTGTAACCGAAATATATATCGTGTACGGGGGAATAAGGTATTCCCAAATAAAAACTTTTAATTAAAGTAGAATGTTAAAGCAAAAGTAACTCTTTTATAAATAGAAAATTCTTATGGTACACTTATCAAACATACTCTATTTATTAAACATTCTTTTATAGTATATATGTATATTTAATTGTAAAATATTTACTTACAGTGCCAATAGGCCCATGTAAATTGATTTCAGGAACTCCAATATCCTGAACTGTTAAACACAAACCTGAACATAGGGGCGAAAAAATTAATATCAATAATAACGTAATTTTGTTCATAACTTAAAAGTATAGTAATTCATTTACTCTAATATTAAAGCCTTAAAAAATGCTATCTGTACAGAAAATGTTGTAAATAAATAAAAGTTCAAGAAAAAAAAATATTTTTGTAATATAAGTTTCTATTTTTTGAAAATATTTTAAGTTATAATCTTCACATCTGGGATGCCAATCCAGGTACTAGGTCTCCAATCTAGAATTACTTCAAAATTAGCAGACCAACTCATGGGGAGCAATGTTGGACAGTGTACTAGGTGCTCCTATAATGAAATGGAAAACATCTCTAGCACTCATAGTGGTCAAGCTCATAATCGGAAACTGATCTGGCTTTTAGATTGGGGGGGGGCGGATTGAAAAAAAAAAATGGATCCTGGAAAGAATTCCTGTATCGATACTAGTTTATTTACATGAACTGGGAAGTGGTGGTGGACTGACATCTATCAATATATGCATTATAATTGTGATACAAAGTAGTGTACAAACTACATAGTAATGATATGAAGTATAAATCATTAAAAAGTATCTAAGTAGTGATATAAAGTATAAATAACATTGCCAACCTCAGAAAGAGAAAATAGAAACATCTATAAAAAATTAAGGAAATTCTTAGACTTTTTGCAAAAAACAAAAATTAAACATGCACATGCAATTCAAATAAAAATGGATTAAGGGGGTTGACCTCCTTCCTCTCAGAAAATGAAATTAATGTAAAAGATCCTATTTTACTTCCATAAAATAGATGTACATGTGAATTTGCTAACTAGCTGTCCCCAACCACAAAATTGCATTAATCCATCACTGAATTCATAACATAAAAACTTAATAGCATTTAGTACTTAAAAAATTTCACATTTTCAACACTTTTTTTTTTTCAATTTCATATTGGAAAAAAGCAGAGTTTTGTCCTTATTTTTAAGTGACAAATTAAAAGTCTGCCCACAGACAAGAAATCTCATCTAAAATATGGGTAAAACTACTTAATAATCACTTGATTTTAATATTACTTTGCATAATGTTGAGTATTAGTTAACAAGAGAAACAATTTTTTTTGGAGTACTGTCAGTCAGAAATTCATAAAATCATGACCATACAAAAACCCTTAATGGGTTAAAAGTTTGTGACGCAGCATTTTACTTACAGCTATGAATTCTAAATATGGGCCTTAAAAATAGTGACATCAAATTTTGAGTGGCATCCTGGTGTGACTTTAAAAGATTTGTTTTTAAATTCCATTACAGTTACTTTTGTTTTATTTCCTAAAGAAGATTTACACATTCAAGTGATACTTTTAATTATCAATTACACTGTCAAATATATCACACTTTCACTGAGCCTATATTATGTATTCAAATAATTTTATTTCAATAATTTATCTTTTGCGCCATACTATCCAAAAGAGCAAGTAAAATTTATATGAACATTTACTTTGTGTCATAGTATCCAAACTAAGTGAAATGTATTCAAATACATAGTGTGTTACAAAGCCTCCTCATTAGTCATAGTAACCCCTCATTATATCACGCTTGATGGGATACAAGAGAAATGTGCGATATAACAGGCGAAGGAAGGGCGGGGTATGGTGAAATTTTACTATATGATCACATGCACTTAAACTATAATAAAATTAATAGTAAAAGTACTCTAATAAAAGATAATCACACTTAAACAACAAGCATAGAAATATTAATTTACCTTTTTTAATTTGTATACAAATACATATTTCATAACCTGCTGAACACACTATCCAAAGTCATACTGAATTCATTTTCCTCTCTTATACTAACTTGATTTTCAGCGAAGATCAGTGAGAGAAAATTAATTAATTCTATCTCTATTATGCAATTGAGTTTTATTTTTCCAATGTACTGTATGCTTCTCATGTAAAGTAACGAAGGAAAGGAGTACAGAAAAGGAGTACAGTACAAAATTGAGAGACAGAAAAAGTGCAATATATCAAAGTGTTACTATATTTGAGTTTTGTTCTCTTATGCTGTTTTGTTTTATCATTTTATTTGAATTTTTCCTCACACTATCACTAATATTACATATTTCTCAACATATTATTTTATTATTGTAGTGCAAAAGGGGAGCCCACACACGAAGAATAATTTACAATATGCAGACATCGTGGAGCCAGATGTGTCACTACGGCAAAGTCAAAATTGTCCCATAATAAATTAAAGAAATTTATAGTGGGCAGCTGAGTTACGAGATGCAGACATCGTGGTGCCAGAAAGTGTCACGAGGGGACAGTCAAAATTTCCCCATAATAAATTAGAAAAATTTATTGTAGACTGTCTCAGATGGCCAATATTACGCAGAAAGACGTAGGTTAGGAGGCGTAGAAAATAAGGACGGTGAACCAATCACAGAAACGGAGAAACAGAAAATTATGCACGTAAAGGGGACGTGAGCAAAAGGAACCCCGGATTGGTTGCTAAAAAAAGCGAAAAGAAAAAGGGGCTCAAGAGGTCTGAAAGAAGTAGGAGATGAGAAGTGACGAGAGAGTGGAAATGAAGTTCAGAGTGAACGGACTTCAAAAGTGATGTGGTTGAGTGAGTGTGTTAAAAAAAAATGATTGAAAAAAATTCCGTAGTGAACCAGCAATTTTATTAAAAGTGAAGTGAGTGTTGCCGAGCTTCAATTGCTGAAAAATTACGATATACCAACCTAGATGTCACGAGCCATCAAGCATAAAAAAGTGCCCCACCAGTGCATCAGCAGAAAAGGTAAAATACCTTTGTATTGATTTGTTTTAATCTTGAGTTGCACTATATCTCCCCGCTCTCTCCTATGTATATAATCAGCATTCTCACCGCGAAACAGATTTTATGATTAATCTTATTGAATATTCACAAAAAAAAAAACAAATAATGTCACGGTTATCATTATTTAATGTGTAAGAAAAAGGAAATTGTATAAGATATTGTAAGTTTGGAAGTTAAGTCATAATAATTAAAGAAAATGTTTTAAATTTTGTCTCTTTATTTGTGTCGGTAAATATGTTATTTCAGGACCTTGAAATAGGAATGGTATTTTCTTTTAGCAATTACAGGTTGAAGGATTATTCCCGCAAGGTAGAATTTATGGGTTATTGCATACAACTTTATTTTTACTTCAATTATCACAATTTTTATGTGTACATAAGATAACACACATTTGAATTTTTAATATCAAGTAGTAAAATATATTGCAAAACATAAGAAACCAGCTCCTGTCTCTTTTGATCTAACTATGGCATGGTATGTACACAACTCGTAACACAGAAAATGATACAGGAAAAATTGTCACAGAGAATAAACATTAGGTATTTTCAGTATTAACCAGTTTTAAATAAATTTACTTTAATTAAATGTGGAAATCTTACCCAATAATCCTCCTAAATTATCCCAACTTTTATGTGTGATAAAAATATGGTCAAGTTTTGCTAATTTCATTCTGTAAAAAGAAAGAAAATTAAATTTCTTTATACAATTATGTACAAAAAAAATTAAATATATATGGATAAGTATTACTACTAAGTGAATTACTTGTATTCATGAGCAAGTCTCTGAGTTCCTTCACCACAATTAAACAAATACCTGCAATTCATACATTCATTAGACATCATTTGCAATAAGTTATTAAAAAAAACTGATAAATCTTCACTGGAATTATAAACTACATGAAATAAAAACTTGAAATCAGTTTCATTAAAATAGAAGTTAAATAAAAATGTTACAACAGTTGGAGACCTTGTGTCCCTAACTTTGTCAAAAAATCTTTTCATTTAAAGCATTAGTTTAAAAAATTTAGAAAAACTTTCGTTTTCTACACTTGATTTCGATATAAGACCCCTAAAAATTTTCAGTTATGCTATGTCTATGCTTTTAGCGTTTCTCTTCTAAGATTGTTTTTGTCATTAACTATTGATGTTATCTTCTGATGATACGATCTCTACATCTTCAAACGTAGCAGCAGCTCGGTCTAATATTTCAAATCTGTCAGATGTTTAAGTCAGAAAAGAAAGCATGAAATCTCATTTGACTTTGATTTATTTAAGGCCAAAAGTGCTAAATCTGCATACTTTGTTGAAGTAGAATCACTTTCTACTTTCATATCAACAGGCTCTGCATGACTACATTGCATGAGTTTTTCAAACTATTCTAGTCATTTTTATGACTGCTACCAGGGACCAGGGGAGAGGCTAGAGCCCCTCTCCTGGGGATCCCTAGGACGGCTTCAGCCCCCTGAAAAAAACATTGTCTGCAGGCAACATTTTGCCTCATTGCACCAGGGTTGGGTTTTTACCAGCAAAAAACTAGAGAAAAGTGATAGAAACCTGAGATTGTAATCATGTTAAAATCAGGTCAAGTTATATCAATATAATAAACTCTACTAGTCACTAAAATGTATTTAAATACACATGGGTCATTTTCTCTAAATTGAGATATTTTGGTCCCTGCTTCAGAAATGACATATAAACTTGTATAAAAATGAAATTGATGCTACAATAATTTAATATTCTTGTCTTGTTTCTTTTTATAATAGAATAAAACATATTCATGCATTTTATCCGCTTAAAGAATTGTTTTCATGAGATAAATGTCATTCCTCTGTGTGTCCCTACCTCCACCTTAACACAAAATTAGTACCTTAACGTGGAAAATTTAATTATATTTGTAAGGAAATTTTGGTTAAACCTTTTAACAACTATTATAATATACTGAAAACTGAAAAAAATAAGGGACTTTTCATGGTTTGTATTTTTCTAAAAAAATAATAATAAATGTCCTTTGGTTTTAGTGTCATTTCCCTGTCGTAAAATGAAAATAATAAATCCCAAATTTGGCAACAGTTAAGCTATCTCAAAATTTAACCTTCGAATACTGGCATCATCAAAGCCATCTTGATTTGTTTTTTCTGCAGGAAGAAGCATGGTCAAGAACAACTTGATGATTACAAGTGAAATCTTCATAAGTATTTTTATTGACTGTCATTACCTGTCTTTGCTATTTACCTTAGATTTGTAATGATATCTCAACCAGTGATTGTTTTATTTGTATTAAGTTTTTTGAACTATCTTCAAGTGCAATTGATCTCTGTATCATTAGTTATGATATCAAATAGAGATATAACAGATAGTGATTTTGCTGGATCCGGAAGCTCTTTGGTTGCTGGATATGGATATATGATTGAATATCCGACACTAAACATGTATTTAGTTATCAAGTATGTTTTTTCATTTTTTATATAATGACATCAGAACAATAAATTGCAAATATGTTTCACACATCATTAAAGTATTTTTTAATAATTGACTTACAATTTACAAAAATGAATATATTCCTTTTATGTGTGCACTACTGGCAGAAGTGGATAAATTTTAACCATGACACATTTATTAATGTATCTATAATTTCAGATTATTTTCAGAAAGAAATGCATACTTTTTTTTATTTATTTAAGAATACGATATCTATTTTGATAAGATACCTACGATAGATGAGTTAACTTTTTCCAAAATAGGTTTAATGTCTTTTTTCTGTTTTAATAATTTAATATTAATTTACAAAGTCATTTTTAGTTTTATTTTAAGTTAAAAGAGATTGATAAATAAAAAGTAAATTTCTTTTAAGTATTTATAATGAAATTATCATGCTTTCTTTTGTAGTTTTATACAGGTATGAAACAGAAATTTTCAGGATATGCATTAAATTTCTTTAATCGAAAATAATATATATTTTTTAAACTACCAGTTAAAAAGCTAAAATAGATCTGTTTAATTGTTTACCTTATAAAATATATGAGCATTCTTTCACAATACAAAAATTTATATGGCACCATAAGGGGGGGGGGGGGGAAATTCATACAAAAAATCATTTCAAACATTAGTTTGCAAATTTTAGGACAATATCACTCTTTTACTCTTGATTTCGACGCACACACACACACACACAAAAAAAAGATTAGTCAACAAAGTACTTTATGTATGAACTGACAATCAAACACAATACTGTAGTAGCAACTAAACAACTATTTTAAACTAGTAAAATGCCATGTTACAACATGGCTTTCTTCACAAGTAGCCATGTTATAATTTTCATTAATAAATATTTAACAAAGACATTTTAAAATTTACATATTTTAAGTAGACTTAACTTTAAAAATAAATTGAAATTTGCAGAAAATCATAAATGAATTTAAGTAACTCAGTTTAATTTAAAAATACGCGAAATAAGGGTTAATTTTTAATCATTAAGTCTTGGAGACTTCAATAAAGGAATGCTCAGTAAAAGATTGTCATTTACAAAAAGGATGAAGATTGAAAATTTCTCTCTTCCTCTGTAAATAAATTTTTAAGACAGAATAATCAGAGTTTTTTTTTTTTTTGTTAATTATCGGATTTCCAAAGCAAATTAAAAATATCAGAGACACTCCATGGGGAGACAATGTAAAATTACATTATTTCTGGGATTACCGTGAGAGAAATTGCATATACTGAATACACATATTTTTCGAATGATACTCTGCACTGTGTTTATAATCAAATTCCCCTGTAAACAGCAGTCTACAGCTGAAATTGATGAGAAGATCGCCTCCTTATTTGCACATGGACACTGCATGAGATGTACTTAAGGTTTTGTTTTTTTTTAAGTTCAGAAAATGTCTGCCTAGCAGCATGAAATCAACTCTAAATATTAGCCTTACTAGTTATCAATGTGCTCAAAAACTACTGAACAAATGTTGAAATTGTGCGTTTATTTTAAATGATCCATTTCCAGTGTTAAATTTGCTGTTTTTTCAGTTAAAAAATATATCCCTCTGTTTTATGTATCACTTTATCAAGAATGTTCAAACATCATTTTTCATCCTGCCCCATGCATATTATAGATAGAACTTCAGTAGTATATAGCCAGATAAGTCGGATATCCGGTAGTTATGATTTTCGGTATTTATGATCTGACGGCATTTCAGATACTGAAAAATCAGCTGGATACCGGATACTTGCCAGATATTCGTACATTCCTAATATCAAACAAGCTAACCCTAATTTTTGTCATTCCCTTGTTACATGTAAGACAGGGGAATGACATCTGTCAGTGATTTTGGCAAATTGGGAGAAATTACTGCAGTAATTTCAGTCTGCAGTTACTTTATGGCAGTTTTAATGGAATACTTACCTTTTTTAAATATAGATAATTTTATTTATCCCATTTACCAAAACAGTAAAATGTGTAGTTAAAAAAGGTCGAATTTTAATATTAAAGTAAAGAAATATTATATATGTGAACTGCTCTAAAAAAGGATATAAGTAATAAGCACTTTATTAAAATGGAGTTTTAAAGCACAGAATCAATATTATGTTATTTTAATTTGATAAATTAAAACAAGTGCTAACTAACTTTAAAATAATAATACTAATTAAAAAACAGACAACAACTTAGATAAAAGCATTTTCAATTGGTAAAAATAGTGTGTGTTTGCTTATTCTAGATATATTAAAATTCATTCAATAATTACTTTATTCTAATTTGCTAGCTTTGTAAACTCATTTGCTTTGCTTTAATTGAAAAAGTTTTTTTTTTTATTAGCAATTTAAAAATTTTTTTACAATTGTTGTTGATTTTTTTTTTGGATGTAAAATGGTTTCTATGAAAATAAAAAATATTAGCAAAAGATTGGATGTTCTTGAGAAGATGAAAGAAAACGGCTTGAGAAGATTTAATCTGATCTGGTTTTGGCTGCTGAGTTAAAAGAAAAAGAGCACATAAAATATCTTAATAAGAAAGCAGCTGGAAAAGTTATGGCAACATCACAATTATCAGCCAGAGATCAAAGAGTTAAAATGAAGCCTCAATGCAAGAGAAATCAAAGAAATATTCTGCAAAAAAGAAAAATTTTGCTCAGCATTATGATTCCCATCTTACTGAAGATATTGTCTTTGTTAAAGATGAGGAAAATCATTTATCAGAGGTGTATAAAAGCAAAGATTGCTCTATAGAAAAAACTCAAATGCATAAGAACACACAGTTCTTCAAAAAATGCCATAGTTGAACCTATACCATATATGGATCTCGATCTCGAGCCAGTAAATTTTATTTCAGAGACTTTCCCAATAAATATTAATTTCCCAATTTTAATAAGCTTTAGGGTCATTCCAAGTACAATCAACCAGGACATGTCACCCATCTTCTGATTTTCTTGAAATTTGGCTGATTTGTTCAGACTATAGAGAAACAAACACCTGTAATTTTTTTTTTTTCCTGCTAGGTCAAATTGTTACTTTTTTTTTAATTGTAAAGTTTTCAAAAAACTCCCACTGCAACCATCACAGGTGCTCTGATTTTCAGATGCACCAAATTAAAGAAGAAAAAAAATCATTTCGGTAGATAATCATTTTACCCCTCTAGAAATTTCAGGATATAAAGATAATACAGTACAGAATGTTATAAAAAATTAGTTAAAAAATATGTAATTTTAAAAATAAAAAATAAGGGTTTTTTCAGAGTTAATTTAAATTTAAAAAATAAATTTAAGCATTTATTTTGAAAATATAAGATAATATTTTCAAAGTAAATTAGTATCACTCCCCATCCGGGTGGGTGATACTAAAGCTGTTCCTGTTAAATTTTAGCACTAAATATTGAACGTGATAAAATTAGAAATATCAGTATTTACGTATTTTACAGTCAGCCAGCCAAAAAAAGTGATTTTGTGTGCATGTTGAATACGTCAGATTCATTGTTACAATATAGTGCATTGAAACACTTTGGTGAAAAAAGTTGTTGGCAAGAATAATCGATGGTAAAATACATAAGTATCGAAATATCTGTTTCTCAGGACCTGATTACTGGAGCAACTAGGCTAAGATGGGGGCAGCCAAATTTTGGATACACACACACACACAAAAGAATAATTTAGTTTTTTGCAAAATTTTCCCCATTTAAAAAAAGTACAGTTTCCATTTTTAGTAGGGTAAAAGGTAATTGCAAGAAAAAAACCAGGACTAAGGCATGAAACTGTTCTAACCAGTCCCGGATTTGCTGTGTCTACTACGCTATTAAAGTCCTCATAAAACAGCTCTGCTGGGCCAAAACTGAGTGCTGCGGATTTCAGAGCGACTCCCTATGTTCTTCCTCCCTATCTGGGAGCGTATAGCTGAGGGCTTTGTACAGGCGCTGAGTAAACTTTTATATAAATGTGAAAGTTTGCTTGTTTGTTTGTCCAGAAACTCCTTCCACACCGTTCGATCGATCGATTTGAAATTTTGCACATGTATAAAACGACAAAGAATAGTCCGTAGTAAACTTTAAAATTCTGAAAACTCAATCGTTCCACGATTTTTTGATAATTTTCACCTTCAGAAAGTATTTCCAATTTCTGATTGTTTAAAACAGTGATCATGTGATACACAGGGCCCGATTATGAAAAAACGAGGCCTGGGGCAGAAATATGAATGGGGGCCCCGTGACAAATACTTTATGTATTTTTTCTGTATTCGCATATAAATCTTTGTCAAGATTAAATGTATCCAACATGAAACATACTAATATTAGATAAATGAGAATGTTTATGCAGGCGCGTAGCCAGGAAAATTTTTCGGGGGGGGGGGGGGGTGATATGAACATATATGTGTATAAATAGACAGAATTTCATCACTAATCCAAAATTTTGGGGGGGGATATATCCCGATATCCCCCCCCCCCTTGGCTACGCCCCTGTGTTTATGAACATTATAAACATATGAAACATCAACATCCTAAAGCTTTAGTAAAAATGAAGACTTAAAAAATACAACTAAAAGCCTGACTTTTTCATAATATTCATAATCATAATCAGCAAATTTCGATTTATTGGTAGCCCGTTTTTGCTGGGTAGCCACTTAAAAAACTTCGCACAACTTACCGTATAATCTCTTAAAATAGAGCAGACATCCTAGTTACCACTTCTTTTGGCAGAAATCGTTAATCTGCTGTGATATTTTTTCTATATTTGTAACTTGTAAATTTATAATACTGAAAAAAGTTAGGTATTTACTACGTTGAAGAACAAAAAACCTTAAACTAAATTCACATACTATAATAATTTAGGGGCACCTCAAAAACAGGGGCCTGGTGCCAGAGTTGGCAAGTTTTTGACAGTTGGTGGTTTTATCCATGGTTTTAACCGTCATGTCAAAAACCCCTTTTTGACATAGTTTTTGACACTAAGTGTCAAAAACCTAAAATTTTGTCCTAAAACCACTTTTGTAACAAAAATACTTGTACAACTATCATAATTTTTGACTTAATACACTAGAATAAACCTTTGGACAATGCAAACTATTATTTTGTTGACAAGACAACCCCAAACTTGAGTTTGGTTCAAGCTGTACTGAATAGAAAATAACTAAATAAGCTACTATAAAAATAGAAAAAAAAGTATTTATGAAAAAAAAAATTATCAACCTATTTAGTTTTTAAAAATGAAAATACATTTGTTTAAGTTAATCTGTGAAATTACAAGTAAATAAAACAAATATTTTCAGTTTTACACAATTACATTTTTACCTAGTCCCATTCTAATTCCTTTTTACCCCGGAGCATGCGGTAACAAAACACTAGTTTTGCAGCTTTTTGTAATCCAAGTTTATTACGTAACTTTGTCTGGATAGATCCAAAATTGGAAAAGATTCTTTCTATTGATGTTGAACTGCAAGGACAAGAATGCAAATGCACCATCAGCTGTAGAAGTTCTGGTGAAATACTGCTGTTTTTAACTTTTCCCACAGCATGCAGGCAAGACGCTATAACTGCTTCATTATGGATATTACTCCATCCATCTTCAACTAATGTGCATTCCTTTACTTGAAGTTCTGATTTAATTTGCTTTTCTAACTCTTTAGTGATTTCATCAAAGAGACTGCCAGATAATGCTTTTCTGGTAGGAGGTTTATAACCAGGGCGTAGCAAATTTATGAGCTTGAGAAATTCGTTTTGTTCAACAACATTAAGAGGGATATTGCAACTGCAAAAAAACTTAGCAAGTTGTAGATCCAGCTGTTTTTTCATGTTGGGTGCAGTTTTTACTATGTAATCAGATATGTTGTTTTGCTGTAAACAAACTCTTTTAACACCTGCAACTCGAGATGTACATTAATTTACTTCAAATAATTCATGACTTTTCTTTAGACTTGTATCATCAGTTTCCATATGCACTCTTTGTTCCTCATTTACTTTGCCTTGTTTTTTCTCTTGTTCTCCACTATTGCATTTTGTTGAATGTACTTTCATCCTATCCACTCTATTGGCCATGGTATGTCCACACTTTTTGCATCTTCCGTAAATTTTATTTCCTTCTTTCACACAAATAAAATTATCCCATATAGTATTTTTTGGCCTACCACCTTTATCCGTGATTTTAATTATGTACAGAACAGATTTAATAATAATAATAATAATAATAAAACCTGAATAATACAGTTATTTGACCAAAATTTAAGTACTACAGTATTGGACCCTTTATCTGGAATTCCGAAAACCGGAAAGTTCCAAAAACCGGCACTTTTCCCGATTTCAGGTTTTTTTTTATTTATTTTTTTTTAAAGGCTCACTGATCTAGATACCATTTTTTTCCACTACTTAAAATCTCGACTATTCGGCATTCAAGTAACCGGAAAATTTCGTCCCCCCCCCCTTGGGGGGAGGTCTTCTCAAATGACTAATTCCTACTGTGAATCACAGCTGTCCAAACTTAGAACGTGGAAGAGGATGCAAATTTCTAACTGCTAGAGGTTATCAATAATTCCACGAATCGTTGTAGTATAAAAAAAATAAACAGACAAAATGCTCACAAAACAAATATGACGGACACACGTTACAAAAAAAAAACATTTTACAGCTGTGCCAGCGAGCACAGAAAAAAATCAGCTCTGTACCGATAGCCAAAACAGAAAAAGTGCTGATTACATATAGCTAGGGAGTCCTGACCTACTTATTTTGCCCATCTGCATTCCGATGATTCAACAGTGTTATCTCTGAACAGAAGCTCCAGAGGGAAGGACGGGGAGACAGAGAAAACATCACCGTTTGTATTAATCATTCTCTTAGTTTAAAGAAATTACCTGTTAGTGGTTTTATTTTTAATTTACTATTATTTTTCTCCCCAGCGATGCAAAGGTATTATTGCCTTGTAACACTGCAATATAAACGAATATTATTATAAATACAATTAAAAACTTTGTTAAAAACACACAATTAAAAATAGATCAGTACGCACCGATCTATTTTTAGAGTATTTTTCAACATGCATTGATTATCATTCCAAAACATTTCAGATTAGATTAGATCCCCCCCCCCTTAACAGCTTTGTCGACAAACATATTTTTTTTTTTTTTTACAAGCTTAACTATCCGGAATTTTCACTTATCCGGCATTTCTCGTGCTTTCCGGATGGTTGAGCTTTTACTTATTTAAATTGTGTCCTTTTAATTAAATGGTTTTTCCTTTTCCTGTTATGGGTTACGTTGCAGCTGCGCATGTTAGGGAGACAGCAGGCGGATTACTTCTCTATTTCGACGTGCCTCAGATTGTCTCGATATTTTTGTGGGGAACATTGAAACAGCTAAAGATTAATGAAATGTTCAAACAAAATAAAGAATAAATGTTTAAATGTTAGCTTTTCTCCTCTCAAAATTGTATATGATCTAATTGTAAGGTCTCGTTTTTTAAATTTTGTTTTGTAATAGTGGGCATTTGCTAATTTTTTCTAATGATTTTAATTTTCATCACAATGATGTTATCAAGGGAACGAGCGAGGTATATTGTTTTTGCCATCATGTAAGCTGTATAATGTCTACCGTCTTTGTAATCCATATGTGGAATGCGGAGGCGAGCGTGCGTAGCGGCGGGAGCGGGGACCATGGTTCTCTCCCGTAGCGATGGTTCTGCATATCTGACAGAATACTTGGATGCCATGGGCCCCGGCAGCATAGGGCAAGGGGATTTTTTGGATGGATTTTTGTATGCAGTGTTTTCCCTTGCTTTTTTGCTCTTTCCAACATGGTAACCATATGTTAAAATAGTCTTTGCCCCCCCCCCCCCCGGGAAATATACTGCCGGCGCCCATGGTAGATACCGCGATTCGCAGCATTGAAGTTTTATTTTACAGTAAGTTTTAAATTTAATTATTTTTATTTTAAAATCTATTATGAATGCTTTACTATTTACATAATTATAAGCAGTAATTATCATAAAAACTACTTGTACTTAAAGACTGGTACTTTTTTAATACTTGCACAAAGGGTTAATTTTTGGGCAGCAACCCGAAAACCGGCAAATTCCATAAACCAGAATGAGGTCGGTCCCGAGGTTGCCGGATAAAAGGTCCCATACTTACTTTAAAATAGCTTAGCTTAGTTTTAAGAAAGACTAAAGTGTTCTTAGCTAGTTTCGGAAAAATTTTCCAAACTGACAATATTATTTTGCTGTAAACAAGCTCTCTTATCACTAAGTAAACTGATTGCACACTTCTGACCATTGGCCACCCAGGTGCATACTTTAGAATACAAAGAAAAAACAGGTTTGCTATCTATTTGCCTTTCAAAAGACATTCCACAAAGGATTAACACCATGTTGCTGCTTACAGCTATGAACTTGAACCAAGAAAAGGGGGGTTGTTTTATAAGTACAGAAACTGTCACCAAAATAAACTGCCTTTGCTTTGAATAATTGGACTATATTCCGTATACGGTGCCTTGTTTACATGTCAATGGTTTGTTTACAAATCATTGGCGAACAATCTGACGCGAGAGTGAGCGATGCACCGCCAACTGCCGGTGGTAGTTGTGACTGGCAACCATAAAGAATACATGTTTCGTCAGGTTTGGGAATTTGAAATTGTTTGCGTTATTGATGGAAGGGAATGAAATGTGTTATGTTAATATAAGAAAAGAATTTGTGGGTGTTTGTTAGAAATATAGTACGTTATAAGCCGGTGGGTGTTGGGGACATTTCTGAGCGGTTATTTACCAAAAAAATAGAGGTAAGTGTTCTTTTTTAACGAATCTTTCGATGTTTAAGGTTTTTAATGTGAATTTTAAATTGATATTTGAAGTGTTTATGTTTTCGTAAGTGCTATTTACGTGCTATTCTAATCATACTGACTTTATAAGAGGTGTACAACTAGGTTGTTTAATCCACCGATGTTTTTTTGAGTTGAAAACGGGCCAGTGTTTGCCCAGTTTACATTAGCTGTACAACTAGGTTGCTTAGTTCACTGTTGTTGTTTTTTTTTAGTTAAAAACGGTCCACTGGTTGCGTAGTTTACATAGCTGTACAACTAGGTTGCTGAATCCACTGAGGTTTTTTTAGTTAAAAACGGGCCACTGGTTGCCTAGTTTAGATAGCTGTACAGCTAGGTTGCTGAATCCACTGAGGTTTTTTTAGTTAAAAACGGGCCACTGGTTGCCTAGTTTAGATAGCTGTACAGCTAGGTTGCTGAATCCACTGAGGTTTTTTTAGTTAAAAACGGACCACTGGTTGCCTAGTTTAGATAGCTGTACAACTAGGTTGCTGAATCCACTGAGGTTTTTTTAGTTAAAAACAGACCACTGGTTGCCTAGTTTAGATAGCTGTACAACTAGGTTGCTGAATCCACTGGGGTTTTTTTAGTTAAAAACGGACCACTGGTTGCCTAGAATGACTAGTAAACATGGCGACAGTCGCTGGAGCTTGGCGGTCGCCAAGCTCCAGCGACTGTCGCCATGTTTACATGGGGTGGGCACCGGCTTGTATGATTTTACCGAATAATTAAATGGAAACTATTAACATAATACAATGAAGAGTATATTATAAAATTTTAAGTGTATTGATAATAGCAAATCATTATTTCATTTTCAAATTATTAATTTACTTACCCAGGATAATTTACTTACCCAGGATTAAAGGATAAGGAATAGTTTTAGTAACACTTCTAACCCTAAATCATGCATAAAGTAATTCATATAATTATTTATATTAACACATTTAGAAATAGCTGAGTACTTAGGGGAGGAAAAAATAGATGTGTATAAGTACTTACACAAATACTTTTTACCTTTTCAGATATTTAGTTCTAACATGACAAATAATATGAAGGGTGATATGTAGTTTTAATGTAATTACATTAATTGTGAAATATAATGTATTTAAAATTGTTATTCATGACCATAAAAAAGAAACATTAGGTTTTCGACAGTTTTTGACACTTTTCGACTGGTTTTTGACGTGTCATGTCAAAAACCAGTTTTTGACGTCAAAAACCCAACCCTGCCTGGTGCAAATGCCCCTCTTGGCCCTGGGATAATCAGGGCCTGGTGATATACCATCTATATGCTGGCAATAGACATAACTGTATGAAAAGTAGCATATTATAAATGAAATGATGTCATTTTGATGCTACGAGTTTAAAAATGCATTAAAATTTTAATATTGAGTAAAATAGTGATTATGTGACATAGCATCTATATGCTGGAGAAAGACATAACTGTAAACAAAGTGGATATCATAAATGAAATCGACGTCATTTTGATGTAATGAGTTTAAAAATGCATTAAAATCCTAATTAGCACGTTTAGACAAAATATTACACCACGAGCGAATTAATAAACTTCTAGATTATCAGATGCTGTAGAAAAGTAAAATAACGTGAGTTTTGGGTCCCCCCCCCCTTCTTTCACTAATTCATGTTAGATATCACAACTGATAATGACATCATGAGTTTAAAAGTGAGTTAGAAATCTACAAAAAAAATTAGTATTATAAAAATTTATAAGTATTTTGTTCATTGCATGAGCTATCCTTGATGATTTTTGAGCACGCTATGATTTTTCAGCAACCATAATACTAAAAGGAAACTTGCAATTTTCAGAATCGTAGGAAATTCAAAAGGTGCCACAAGGGGGAAAATACTAATTAACATAAAACACAGTATTCGATATTGGCTTGACGACGACCATCATATTTCAAAAATCGCAAAAAATGTTGGCAAGTTGTGATGACTTTTGGCTGTGTGTGCGTGCGTGCGTGTATTAATTATACCTTCTTTTGGCTGAATTCTACTTGCACAAAAGTTACGCCATTAGCAAAATAGATCTGAAAAATGTTTGAAATATTGATTAGGTAGGCATAACCCTAGCATCACAAAATTAACTTTAATAAGCTCTGTTGCAAGTGAGTTTTTCAACGTTGTATGTTTCAATATTACTCAGTTTGAAAATTAAAGTGTGAAATAACCAGACTCAACTGCGGCACTAAATAAGCCAATTTAACAAGAATTATGCTTAAAAAGATATGAAGAGGAGTTTTAATGGCAACCATTATAAATAATGTTCAGCGTATATACTAATACATAAATTGCAAAGAATCATCAAAGAATGGAAAAGGCACCACTGGTTTCAAATATCTAAGCTGATTCTTTAAATTGAGCATTAAAGAGGGAGAAATGAAGATTGATAATATATAATAAGTAATAGATAGTATAAGTTCCTATATACAAGCCGCCAGTCCAATTGGTACAGGCCTTAATTATTTAGTGACTTTTCACTTGTGCTGGGCTAGTTAAAAAGTACCCAATTTTCTTCATTACACTAGACAGAGCCTAATTATGACCAACTGGGGACCCAGGCATTGATGAATTTGGAGGCCCCCATCTATGAAATTTGTTTTATTTTTCATATAAAAAAGAACATTTCAGAACAACATTTGATATTGGGGCCCTTTCGAGCCGGGGGATCTGGGCAAAGTCCTGATTTGCCCATGCGATAATAAGGCTCTGACACTAGATAGTCTTTACTTATTTAAAGTATCATCCTTTTTAATCTCACCAGCTGTAAGTGTTTTAATAGCCAAAAGAACTAAGGTTGACAGTATATGCCTGAGAAATAATACAGACCTTGAACTTGTATAATGATTTCACTAATCATTTGAAGATTTCAAACAATTTTTTTTTGGTCCTTAATAACTTGTTACTGAAAAATAATATCAAACTTGCTGTAAGAAAATAGAGAACAAGAGCATCTAAGCTTTGATAACATGTAGAGTGTGATTTGGCATGTTTTCACAAGAACAGTAGCTATGAAAATATTTCATTAAAAATAGTGGAAGAAAGATTTAATAATACTGACACATTATTATTAAACATTTATCTGCAGGGTGATTATAATATAAGGGTAAGTTTCAAAACAGTATAAAAAAAAGAACCACTGATCAGAATGACGTCAAATTTGAACGAAATATTATTAAAAAAGGGGGAAAGCATATGGCATAAAAAAAAAAAAAAAATCCAAATTTTAGCAACAGATGGCACTGTACGCATCCTAATTTAAAAGGGTTAGTCTACAAATGACAAATGAATCGTAAAATAACAGCTAAGGTGCAAGTTACATGTTGAACTGATTATACTGTTGAGTGTGCATGACTGTACATGTGTGATACTGTTACGTAAGCCCATCCACTATGGAAATGTCATATCACAACGGATGGGAAAAATTGGTTTTTAACTGTCCTGAGGCCAAAAACCGCATAAAAAGCACCCATCATATTGGTTCTTAATTGTCCTGAGGCCAAAAACCGCACAAAAAGCATCCATCATATCGGTTTTTAAATGTCCTGAGGCTAAAAACTGCATAAAAGGAATCCATCAAATTGGGTTTTAAATTTTGCAAGACTGGTGCAAAACATGTTCAATATGCTGTCCACCATTTTCTGCAAAAAGTTGAAATCGAGAAACAGCGTGTTCCATAACTGATCGCAGTGTCTCCGGGGTCATGTTCAGAATGTGTTACACAATGTGTGCCTCCAATTCAGCTAAGTGTGCAATCGGAGTACTGAACACAGCATCGTTGAGATAGCCCCCAGCCAGAAGTCACATGGATTAAGATCAGGTGATCGGAACAGCCAGGCTGTAGGGAAATGATGACTGATAATTCTAGCATTTCCAAAATGCCCTTTCAGCAGCTGCTTCACTGGATTTGCAACGTGCAGAGGAGTGCTATCTTGCATAAAAATGATCGGATCCACACATCCACGCTGTCAGAGAGCTGGAATGACGTGGTTGTGCAAAAGATACTCATAGCACTGACCAGTGATTAGGTAACAGGACCTAAAGCACCCATCTCCTTGAAAAAATATGAATGATAAATGATGCCGTAAACCCACACCACAGAGAGACCTTTGCAAGATGAAGTGTTACAAGTTGAGTTTCAAGTGGATTTTCTGTTGCCCATATTCGGCAATTTTGTGTATTAACGTATCTTCTTCGTCTGTCCACAAAATTTTCCACAGCCATTCATTGTCCACTTCACGCAAGCAAGAAATTCAAAAGCAAAAGTCTCTCTTGCTGGCAGGTCAGAAGGAAACAACTCCTGTACATGGCTAATTTTGTAAGGACAGCAATGCAAGATATTTCAAAGAATTTTATGCACAGTGCTCACAGGCCTGTCCAATGTTCGGGCAATTCTCCGTGCACTGCACGGTTTCACACCACCGCTCAACTCCTCCTGCAGTACAATGGCCACTTCTGCATCTACCATTGAATGAAATCTTTTCCTCCCTCTACCAGATTCCACAGAAAAAGAACCTGTCTGTTCGAATTTCTAAATCATTTTTAAAGATCCTGCACAATCATTAGATCAACACCTTTTTTTCTAGCCTTGAGTGTCGGGAACTTCTGCAGAGCTACTGGTGCACAGTCATTGTTCTTGTAAAAAAGCTTTACAAGCAGAGCGCCATCCTTCAATGAGACAGTCATGACGAACTTCTCAGACACGAAATGAAGAAAAGCCGTATGCCGGCATTTTTATAACGAATGAAAGAGTCGTGCACATGACAGGTATTTTAATTTACATGTCCTGATGCTTACAGCACCATCTGCTGCTAAATAATTTTGGAACCAATTTTTTTTCTTATGCCATATGTTTACCCCCCCCCCCCCCCCGTCTTCAATAATATTCTGTTCAAATTTTACGGCATTCTGATCAGTGGTTTTTTTCTTTATAACGTTTTGAAACTTTTAATTTTAATTATAATCACCCAATATATCAATAATTTACTTCCTAAGATAAATAACAAACACAAATACCTATATTTCACTATCTCACAAAAATCAATAACAAATTAATAGAAGATCAAACTGTAAAATAATTCAAAAACAACTGTAACATTTATTTTTTAAGTTGATTTACCTTCCGTGATCAGTAAACATGTATAGAGCTCTGGGTGAATTGCTCGCCCCATTACCTAACACACATAAATATATCTCACTTGGTGCAAACAATATTTTACGTGGAGTGGCATTTTTAGCTTTCAGTCTCTGTTCTTTAAGTTCGGTAGCCACAGTATTATTTTTAGGCATACTTTTAATAGCTAGTATTGACTTATAATGTGTTTTAGATGCACTAAAAATCAACCTATTGATTTCGGTATGGGGAAGAATCGTAGAGACTAGTATTCTCAGTCGAAGGTACCTCGTAATCATTAATACAATTTTTCACGAACTTAAATTATTTAAGACTCAATCTAAAAAATATATCGCAAATTATGAAAGAAATCCACATGATTCTTGTATGATTTTGAGTTCGGTGCAGTAGCAGAAAATAATAGAGTTGAGGTGTAATGTAAATAAGAAGAAGAAAATTAAATATCCACAGTGTTTTTTTAATAATGTTGTGAAAAAGTAGAAAAATAAATATGAAACATGGAAAAAAGTATTCTAATTATAATTAATTAGTTTACGACTGCTTGCGAAAGCTTTTTACATAGCTTATATTTTATATTTACATGTAATTTATTTTTGCAATTCTAAAGTGGCAACAAATAGCAGATGTAAATAAACACTGGACAATGAACATGAGTATAAAATAAGTTAAAGGATTTGTGAGCTAGTCATTAATTTTATCTCGAATATTCACAGTGCTGCACTTTGTCGTACATTACATTTCATTTTAAGTCACCCCAAAATCAAAATTTTGATATATATATATATACATATAACTGAAGTGTACGAAAGTTTTATTCTGCAATATTTGATCATCATCGTGTAATAGTTTTTGTTTTACTTACTAACTTTTCATTTATCAGTCAACAACTTAATATCCAGTCTTACTATTGAAAAGACAAGCTGCTGTACAATAGGAGGTAATTAACTCATTGGAGCAAAATACTATATTTAATCATAATTAGCGAGAGAAATATATGTGTGTGGTTCATTGCAAGACTCTTGACAGATCGATCCGACGACATTTTTGAATACCAGAACACTTCCTAGGATGTTTACTTCTTAAAATTAATGTGAATAATTGGTAAAATCATACAAGACGGTGCACACCCCATGTAAACAACACGGCGACAGTCGTTGGAGCTTGGCGGTTGCCAAGCCCCAGCCCCAGCGTCTGTCGCCAACTATTTTGCACGATCAGCAAAGTATTTTAACACATTAAACTTGCAAATTATTTCACTAACAAAAACATTAAAACAAAATACAACGTCTATATTTAACCAAAAGAACGTCTGCAAATTCAGTAACAGGCAATTTAAAATGAGCAAATAGTCGACCGTTTTTAACTAAAAAAAACTAGACATGGGGGGGGGGGGGAACCCCCCCCCATGAGGAATTTTTTTGTCATACAAAATGTACTTTCTTCACACACACACAGCATATATATACAATTAAGCAATTTAGTTGTACAGCTATGTAAACTAGGCAACCAGTGGACCTTTTTTAACTAAAAAAACTTCAGTGGATTAAGCAAACTAGTTGTACAGCTTTGTAAACTAGGCAACCAGTGGGCCGTTTTTAACTAATAAAAAACAACAGTGGATTAAGCAATCTAGTTGTACAGTTAATGTAAACTGGGCAAACACTGGCCCGTTTTCAACTCAAAAAAACATCGGTGGATTCAACAACCTAGTTGTACACCTCATATAAAGTCAGTATGATTAGAATAGCACGTAAATAGCACTTACGAAAACATAAACACATCAAATATCAATTTAAAATTCACATTAAAAACCTTAAACATTGCAAAGATTCGTTAAAAAAGAGCACTTAGCTTTTTTTTTTTTAAATAACCGCTCAGAAATGTTCCCAACACCCACCAGCTTATAACGTAACATCAGCATGCTTTCTTTTATTTAGCTTTATATTCACACCATATTTCTAACACACACACACAAATTCTTTTCATACATTAACATAGCATATTTCATTCCCTTCCATCAATAACATGAAACAATTTCAAATATCAACCCAAACTGACGATACATGTACTCTTTATGGTTGCCAGTCACAACTACCGCCGGCAGGTAACTTCACTTTGGCGGTGTATCGCCCACCCTGGCTTCAGATTGTTCACCAATGAATCATAAACACAAACATTGATATGTAAACAAAGCACCGGATTCGGAATATAGTCCCACACTTCTGCCCTGCCCCCTTTGGCAGATACCCCTCATGTAGGTTCACCCTGATACAACACTTGATGACTAGACGATGGAGTTTTCCCTTTGTTATTTTAGTTACACAGTGCTTCAAACAAATATTTATTATGTAGGACTTGGCCTAATTGCCACTAGAATATTATGTAGTATACAGGGGTCGATGCAGACAAAAACTGGGCCCGTTTTGCGGCCCCTTTGCAAAATTGCAATCGATTAAACGGCCTTTTACAAAAATACAGTTGATTTAAACGGCCCTTTTTCTAAAAATATAATTGATTAAAACGGCTGTTTATTGCCCCCCCCCCCCCATGAGGAATTTTTTTGTCATACAAAATGTATTTTCTTCACACACACACAGCATATATATACAAATAAGAGTTGCAGTAGTCATACCCCCCTCCCTCCCCAACATGAAAAATTTCTCGCTACGCCACTGATATCAATGAACTCAAGTAAAAAGTGTTTATGATGTCTAAATCAGAATGATTTATTCAAATATATGACATGGTAGACTCAAACCTCAATGGAATTGTAATAAGATAGTCCTTTAAATGCATATGACGTTTTTATAAACTTTTTAAAACTATATATAAATTAATAAAGTTCTCCCCATTGCCCATCAATAAATAAATGAATGTGCATTTATTTAGTTTTAAATGTTTTGTACAGGTAATTCATTAGTTTTTTTTTTTTAATCAGTCGTGTAATTTATGTACATATAAGTAATAATTTTAATTTAGTTAAATATTTGATACATTAGTTAATAAATACAACTTTTAAATACTAGGAGAAGATGTTATTATTTGCCTATACCATGTTTTCTCCCCTTTTGATCATGAAAAAGACAGAGAAAATACAGGGAATTTCATTTTAAGATTTGAGTGGGAACCTTAGTAGACCATAATTAGATTATAAGAAGCTAAGTTTAGTAGAAAAATTAAATATATACCATTGTTATTTTTTGTCTCAGGTCTGTTAAATTTCTAGTTCTGAACCAGTCTTCAGGACCAAATCAGGTGCTATTGTTGCATTGGTTGTTTCAAGCAATATTTCCTAGTCTGATTAATAATCTGTTATAAACTTTTAAAAGAACTGCAATGATAAAAATTAAATATTTATGTAGTAGAAATTAATACACTCGATTATGACCACTAATTCAGTACCTTTAACTCTACTACTACTGTAAGAAAGGAAAAAAGCCACAATCGTTGAAGAGAGTTATAAATGGAAAAGTGATTGAAATGAAAGAATCATTAAAAGTAAAAATTTAATGTGATTACCCAAGCTTTTTTACTTATTCAAATGTGACAAGGTTTTGACAAAATCGCTCACTGATTTTATAGATTTACAAAATTGGATCTTTTTCCTGTATAAAGTACTGGGTTTTCTCTCAAATGTATAAAGAAAACATGCCCACTGCTTTTAAACTTACGTATATTGCTGATATTTTTTAAATTTTATAAACTTATTTTGGGGATAATACCATAAGCAGGTGTCCATCGCCAAGTAAGATATGTTGCCAAGTTTGGACTTTGTAAACAGGACGGTAAACGTACTGATTGTTTTGGAATTCTCTAGCAACCTGGTGGAGAAGTTGAGTTGTTCGATCTTGCTGTGTTGAAAGGAAATTCTGATTGGTTGATTGTTTTAACCATAACCGAATGTATTTTGAGGAATTATTTGATTGGTAGCCAGTTTATTATAGTGGTTTTCTGTTATTTATAAAGAGTGATTTTAACATTTTGTTAAAATATTTGCAGTATATTTATCTTGAAATCATGTGAAGTATTCAGGTTAAATATGTTTATATATAAGTGTTTTTTAGTTGTTTGTGGGGAATTGTGTGTGTGTGGGTGGGGGGGGGGGGGGAAGTAGTCGGTTTATTTGAGTGTTTGTCTATTAATTTTAAGTGATTTTAAAATTTTAAGGAAAATTTTGCTGTATAATTATGTGCAGAAACATATTTTGGCATTTTGCATATTTTTAAGGTACCCATAGTCCAGAGCTAGTGCTTTGTTTATATGAATTTTGTTCATAATTGCATTTGAAATATGTCTAAAGATGTTTTTATGTGTTTAGATAAGTGTATTGTAGTTTTGGGTTCATTTTGTTACTTATGTGTCTATGTATGTTTGTTTTGTTTGGTTCGGAAAAAAAGTCGCCAAGGTTAGACGTTGGCAACAAAAAAAAAAGGCGCCAACTGAACTGACACCCGCTTACGGTATTATTCCCCTTATTTTTCGAAGTGAATTTTTTTAATTTAATTCTTTTTCGTCTTATTATTTTTAAATAAGCTCTCACTCTTTAAGTAAGATTTTCACATCAGAACAAATTCTGATAGTCAAATAAAAAGTTGTTTTCTATCTTAAACACTGTACTTGATATGTTTTTAATCTTGGTGATCCATAGATACAACAGATTGATTTAATTACCAAGATTGATTTATTGACCTTATAAGTCTTGTTATCTCCATGAGCATAAAAATAATCCCCATATTGTATCATGTTCCTTGAATCTCAAGATTTATGTATTATAATATTGTATTTGAAGAGTCAGGTATGAAAAGGATTGTAGTACTTATAACAACAAAGTACCTAAAAATGTATAAAAGTAAGATTTAATATTTTAAAATATTTATTGCATTAGAACTGTGAAATCGTTAAATAAAGATATAATTTCAGACAGTCTAATTAAAGGTAAGTCTATAACATCATTATATAACTTAGCAGTGATAAGTTATCACATATATCTTTTTTGTTTAATTGTGTGTCAGTGTTTCAACTTTTATAATTTAAATATTGCATTGAAATTTTATTATTTAATTACAGCATGAATCACTTTCTGAGGCTAAGACAGTATAGATTCTTAATAAGAAAAGTGTATGGAAGTCTGCATATGCCCGATTACAATAATTATGAATGTTATTCAAAAGCATACAAAGTCCAAAATGTAGATCTACCAAGCATGAATTCTGCAGTGCTTACATTTTCTTACAATCAAATTCGGGAATTTTCTAAACGAGCTCAAGGAAAATCAAAAGGTAATATCAACTTCTAGTTAAGGTTGTATATTATTTTTGAATAAATATTAAGAAACTTATTTAAAAAACAGGTAATATGCTTGTTACCCATTTTATTATTATTATATAATGTAATGTCAGATCTAAAAATTTTATAGGAAATTTTTTATATGATATGAATGCACTGACACATGCTTGTTAATTATTTTTAGACTTATTACTGATCTTTTAAAATGTAGTATTAGAAATAATTTTTTTAAAATAAACAAAATGTTAATCAAGCTACAATTGTTATGTAAAACAAGATGCCAAAAATCTGAGCAATAGCATTTTAGTACTTTATTTTATGTATTAATTTTTGACACTTAATAATTAGTAATATATAGGTATGTGAAATTTTTGGTAATTTTCTTTTGAAGAATATTTTCAGAAGAGAGAATAATTACTAGTATATTATGTATTCAAATTACAGTAAATAATTTTACGTTATTGATTTTACACATTTAAATATGTATGTACAGATAGCTATTCTCTTATTTAAAATTGTTATAGGTGATTATGTCATATACAGTTGTATTTTTATTCATCAAATATTAAAATCTAAATACTATCATCAGATCTCGTTATCTTGACACTCTTGGAAGCACAAAAAAGTGTCATTGCAAGTGAAATGCCATTATAACTGGGGTTGCATGCACACAAAATTGGAATTTTTAAGAACTTTTTTTGATAACCGAGAGGATATGAAAACTGGATGTCAGGATAATGACTGCATTTCATATTATAGACTAAATTTACAACTTTTTGTTTACTATTTGAAAAGTAAAAGAATATTTTGTAATTGTGTTTTAAGTTTTACATTCACAATTTGTTTCACATTCTGTGACTGCATGTTTGAATTAAAAAATCTCAACATACATCTCACACATTACATTATCCTTAAGGAAATTAAACATCTTTGTAACAACATTGTTTTTACATAGCTGAAGATATTTCCAGTGTATCTTGCATGGTGTAAAAATTGAAAATTGTGCTTTTAATGAATTATTATAGATATGAATGCAGGCCCTCGTACTAAATATGGAAAAGTACAAATCTCAAGAGTCAATTTTGAAAAAAGGCTTTTGAGGAAAATAAAAATTTCACATATAGACTTACAAAGAAGTATTTCATCTTAAGATATGTAAGCCAGCTCTCATGCATACTAGATGTTGTTTTGTTTTTAATATATGAAAAATGCTGAATAACAAGTTTATGAATTTGTCTCACTAAACATAACATATGAAAATTCAAATAGGTCGGTGAAAAAATATCTTTTGAAGTGCATTAATCTAAAATTAATTTGAAAATAATACAAGGTATGCATATAGGCTCATTCAACGGGTTTCCTTTTCAAAGTTGGAGTAACACAGTAAAAGTTTTCTGGCCCTCACAGGAGGCAAAAGTTTGAGTTAAAAGGAGACCAATTTAACTAAATATGATCAAGTAAGATGCAGTAATAGTTTTTATGAGATTTGAAAAATGTAAATGAATGTAAAACTAACAGTCATTTTATAAGTATGGATGATTACAGTTACTCAGTTATTAAATATAATTTACCCTTGTGAAAAGCAAAAAATTCAGTAAAATATATTCTGAAGGTTTCTAAAAACAGAAAATCATCATCAGAATGTATTGGGTTAATTATTATTATTATTTTGTCCTTTAATATGCTAACCCTTCTTTTTTTTTTTTGGCTTTATAAAGTGCTCATTTTTTTTTAAATTTATGTATTTCATATGTCAGTTTATTTTATTTAGGAGCTAAAAAGAAAATGCAGTTAAGTGATGAAGAAATGTCACTAGTTATTGATATTGATGACTACCGCCAACAGTTGACTGATGTTGCAGACAAATTGAAAAAAGATTATGTTGAACAGCTTTCAATTCGGTCAGCAGTTGGTATGTATTTTTCTTTCTCTTTCATTTCCTCATTAAAAAAAAAAAAAAAAAAAAGATAGTCGCATTTATGTTTTTAACTCATAAACAGTTTGCATTACTGGAAGTGTCCCAAGTGTATTTTCAAATGTGCTTGCAAAAGTTTGAAGAAAAGAATCTCTACATATTGTGTATTCAACTATTTGTGTTGAATAGTTTTTAAAATACACTGTTTTTATTAAAACTTCCCGGTGAATTTAAAGGGGGGGGGATTAACACAAACATTAACTATATGTTTATTGTGGATTTAATATTTAAAAACACTTAATAGTTTTCAATGAAAGAAAGAAAAGACCTGCTTCAAGTTTTTCGGTGATTTCCTAGGAGCTGGTATGGGTACCGTGTAAACTGACAATCCCTATGCTGGCCTTTATGGGGACAACTGACTTGATATTGCCAAGACTATGTGGACCACCTTTAGTCCACTTTTAGATCCTATCATGGACACAACAACCTTACAAGTGCCTGGAAAACACTACTTTATTGCATTCCATGTGCCCTCTACCAAATTTGTATGTGCCGCAGTTTCCTTGTCCTTGTAGATCACTCAATGGTTTAACAAAAATTGTATAAAACCTTCATCACCCAGGGTTTTATAAGGTTTAAAGCAATCAAAGATCAGTACAGAACCCAGAGGAATATGCCACTTTGTCACTTTCAACAACACATTCTTACTTTTACTTTCAACTGCCTCTAAGAAACACTTCATACTCCCCCTTTCAGTACGCCCAAACACCCACCTACCTTACACAAGCTTATCCCTTTTATACTTCTGCCTTCCAAACTTACTTTCATTAATTTCCACTATCACACCATTTCCTGTTTAACCAATACTATCAAACACTGCTGCATTCATACACATGGGCGCCCATAGGAATTTTTCTAGGGGGGGGGCAAACTCCAAAAAAAATTTCTATAGGGGGGGGGGCAAATTTAAAACTTTTATCAAATTTAGTTCTGGTTTTGACATTTGTATACATTATGAGACATTAACCTAAAACTCTAGGAGGGGGCAAGTGCCCTACCTTGCCCCCCCTTATGGGCGCCCATGTTCATACATATTTCTCCACAAAAACTCTACGATCAATTGCTGCATTCTTACTTGCTCCACTTTCAACCACAATCCAACTAGATCTCCACTGCTCAATCTATGCATACATAATTAACAATATCTCTCATATTCATTTTACTATGTTGAAACCAAGTACCCCTTCTCAAAATTCTTTTGCTATAAAGTCCATTCTTACCCCCCTTTCTGCACAACAATATACAGTGGTCACTGCTTATTCTGGTCACATCGGGGTGGATTGAAATTGACCGGGATAATGAAAATCCTAAATAAACGGCAAGACCAAAGTAAAAGGGAGAAAATTTAAGAAAAAAATCAGTAAATTAAATAAAAAATATGACCTATATTAGTCAATAGTTTAATGTATACGCATGTACTTATCTCTACTTATTATAAAAGAAGATGTTTGTGTGTCTGTCAGTGGCATTATGGACAAATGGCTACACCTAGAAAAAACAAATTTGGTACTCAGGAACTTCTAAACAGTAATTTAAGCACCTCGAAGCGATTTTTTTTAAAATTTGACCAAGAATTTTTTTTATTTTATGTTTTATGCAGCTTTTGGCATTTTTTCTCACCTAATTCATAATAATGGCAGTAATTATGCTTGAAGCAAAACAGCACTTGTATCATCAGATAGGGGAGAAAGTTTTCTTTTAAAAACAGTTTGTTCTGAATATGCAACATAATTTAAACTAGAAATATAAAACTAATTCATTATGCATTGTTTAAGTGGGATTTAATATCAGACATATCAGTTCTAGATTTTTTAATGTGAAAAAATATATATATTTAAAGCAAAAATAAATAAATGTTATTAACTAAATAGTAGTTCTGTAGTAAGTTGGCCTGCAAAGGGGGTTTACTGACTTTTATTCTAACTAAAAAATATAACTGACTTAAACATAAAGGTTAAAAAAAAATTAAAAATTCATAAATTTAAAAAGTAATAGAAAACAACCAATCAAAAACAACATACTTTTCTAAGTAAGCAATGATATACAGTGAAACCTCTCCGAGTGGCCACCCCTGTACAGCGGTCACCCCTCTAAATGGCCAATTTTTCAGGGCACGGATTTTTTGGCTCATAAACCTTATGTAAAATAACCTCTATCAGCGGCCACCCAACCCCCTCTAAACGTCCACAGAGTGGGATCGCCCATTTCATTTTTTAGGAAATTCTAATCACTCCATGCTTTAATTTTGAGTGGAAAAAATCAAGGTCAGGTTCATGGTCGAATATAAGACCCGGGAATAACTTGATGTCTATTGGAGCAAAAATGCCATTCACATCCATGTTAATGCCAGTTTCATTTTATTAGTTGGTCAGTGATCTGAGTTGCAAATCTGAAAGAAAGTTAGCTGAATTATTTAATTGCGTAAAAACGCAAATCAACAAAGTCATTAAGAAAAGGATTTTATTTTGAAAGAATGTGAAGACTTCAAATTTCGTGGTGATAAATGGATGAGATCTGCTTTTTAAAGTAAAAAACGAATTTGAAAAAATGGCTGCTCCAGAGAAAAGTAAAAACTAAAAACAGGCAGCATTTGTATCTTTTTTTCAAAAAATCTAAGAAAACATTAAAAAAGTACTAGTTTCTCTTTAGATAAGTTTTAAATTTCATTTTAAATAAGGAATATGTGTCAAACTTGCTTATATTACGCATTATAAGCAGTTATCTAATAATGGTAAATAAAACCTTTCAGAGCGGCCAAATATTCACAGTGCAGTAAGGTGGCCGCTCAGAGAGGTTTCACTGTACTTTTATCTGTGGTCATAAAACAATCCTAATACCACCGTGACTTAAATGCAATGTGCAAGACCATCATGGGATGCTGTGAGTGAGTCACAAATAAGTCGCCTTGACTGTCTAATATCCTTCTACGGCAATGTCACAACCTGACATCACCATGAAGTCACACTGTGACAGGTGCACAACATTATAACTTCAATGTGACGTTACAGTGCCGTCACATTCACAGCACTGCAACTGAAATGTTCCACTGATTTAAAACTGAAAAAAAAATTTTTTTGTGAGAAATTTAGAAAATTATTTAAAATTTACAAAATCAAGAAAGTAGCAATATCACAAAATCATTTTAGTCGCATGTTGCTTTCAAAAGTAGCACAAATTGTGAAACGTCGCAAGATCTGGCAAGACGTCACAAACGATCTGTCACGTTTATGTCTCGAAGAAGTCACAAGCTATTGTCATTGGCAAGTCACACTGTGACTTTCAGTTGACGTCACTTATGGTCACCAGTGTGACTGTAACCAATGTTACTCACAGAGACGTCATGGCAACCTCATTGTGACATTCCGTGCTATTAGGGAAATTAGGAGCCTTTTATGAATGCTGGCAGAAAAAGATGTACTACATTAAAGTTGAAGTTATTTTTATATTCTAATTAATTAATTAATTATTATTTTTAGACTAAAATTGTTCTCTTTTTGAAATAAAACTATAAAATTTGTCCAAAAAGTATTATACTATAAAAAATCTTAATAAAACCCAAAAATACTCAATAAACCACACCTGGTTTTTTTTTTTTTTTTTTTTTTTAAACCTTGAAAATTAAACACATACTTAATTTGCTCTCTCAGAAATAAATTTCTCCCATGAAAGTAACATTGCTGTGAAAATTCCACATTTCAAACACAGCTCTGTGTCTTTCCAGTTACCATAATAGCATCACAATGATCATGTGATCATTACTCATTAGTAGCTTGTGTCAATAGCATTCTTTGATGGTGCCTTTGATTACCAGATTGCACCAAAGTAAGCCAGAAAGGTAAACAAAACAGAAATATAAACTAACAACATAAGCAACATACAAAATGCTAGGATCATTCCCAAAATTTTAATAAGGCTATTCTTTTAAAAGATAATGCACCTTTAGGTTGTTTACAAGTGAATCAAATTACATGAATAGAATTCTGGATGTGCAAAGGAAACTATGCACTGTTAAAAAGAGTAAAATTGTAAAGTTATGAAACATCCAAGAAAAAAAGATTTCACAGTATTTTCTTGTTTTTACAACCTGTGATTTCTACATGGAAGAATGTTTTCTGTAAGTTTTGTAAAACATGTAGGTTTCTTGTTTATCAGAATGCATAATACAGTTTGTGAAGAATTTTTTCAAGTTTCTCATTTGTATTATTTCTTTTTTAAAAATAAAAATAAAAGCTATGTTGCAAATCTATGTATATATTTTAATGTAAAGAACAGCCTTATTTTGATATTTTAGTTTACCACAAAGAGATTTGAAACTTAAAATATTAAGGAAATATAGTGCTAAGAAGGTGAAAATTAAACTTTCCAGTACTTTTTGATTATACAGACTTTTAATTTGCTTGTTGTCATTTAGATTAGTCCAAGTTCACAGCTATGCTTTAGTTTTTGGCAGATTTCACCATTTTGCTAATATATCACAACTATTTGGTGACTGAATTTTAGTGGCTGCTATAATCCAAAAGTATCAATTTTTCTTATTTTGAAGTGCCAAACATAGCCTTATAATAAAAATACACAGTGCTATTTCTTTTACTTCCCTCTTAATATTTTTTTTCTTTTGTTTATTTTATACTTAATTGTTAGTTATACTTAAAATTGTCTTTTTTCTGAAGTATTTTTCTTTGACTCATTGGACAGTAGCAGTAGACTAATTAATTTATTAAATAATACAAATGCTACAGTATTTTAACTATGCTTTTTGAGTATTGTGTTAATTGAACTAAATAATTTAGTTAGAAGTAATATGTATCAATGTGTCTTTGATATTTTTTTATTTGTCAAAGATTTATTCACTTATTAAATATATATTTTTTAATTTTCTCATTGAAATTTATCTTTAAATTCATTTTACTCGCTGATAATTATTTTCCTTCTTTCTCTTATTTGTATTTAGGCATGCTCAAAATTTGCTATCTGAATTTCTTCATTTTAAGTTCATTAAGTTATTTTATTGATAGGTAATATTGAAAACATTGTGGTGAAAATAAATGAGGATGAATTCCCTTTGAATGAACTGGCAGTTATTTCAAAGAAAAACCCTAATCTTATTGCTATCAACATGAGTGATTTTCCAGAAGTAATAAAAGCATTTTTACTATTTTTTTAATTCTTGTTTATTAAATAATATTCATTAAGTTACTTATGCTCATGAATTGTTTTATAAATATTTCTAACATAATGAGCAATGTTTTAAGATAAGAGTCTGTAACAAACAAAATGTGATTCATCAGTAGTATTTTCTTGGTCTGCCATTATGTTTCATTTAAATGTGTTCCTCTTGTATTTATTTTACTTTAGTAAATCAGTTTTAGATATTAAATTACTAGAGATATAATGAATAATGATTTGGCCGAATATCAAATATTCAGCATATAATTTAGGCCGAATATTAAATTTTTTAAAATTTAATTTTAATTGTAAATAAAATGCCACTTTTTGCATTTGTAATTAAATACTAAATAAAAACTAATTAAAATTCATTTTATATTATTTGTAGGTACATAAAAAGCACACAACAGTATATTATCTGTAAACCTAAAAAATCTTGGTCATGAAAAAATATCTTTTACATAGTTAAAAACTAATAGCAGCATAATTATATTTTGAGATATTCATAATTTAATAAATAAGCTATTATAAATGTGATTAATCTGGTAACTATACATAATCACATCATGCTTTGGGTTTTACAGCCTCTGGCAAACACATGTAGCAGCTTTTCAAAATTATGTCTATAATTGAGGATCTGAAAAGATTCACCCTATCCCCACCCCATAAAGAGAAGTAGAAAACAGAGCCAAGTAGTGTCACCAAGTAAAAAAGTCTGCATTTCAGTAATATTATTAAATAAGATTATGTTTCATTCAGCTTAAAATTCAACGACTCAGGATATTACATAATATGAAATTAACATATTGAAGTATAACTAAGCAATATTATTTGTAAATGCATTTAAAAATACGTGTTAAAAATATTTTTTGGTTTTGTTTGAAATTATTCAGCTGGATATGTAGCAATATTTGGCCACAACTGTTCAGCCGAACACCTGTTCAGTGTTCGGCCTACCGAATATTTGGCTAAACAACCGAATAGACCGAATAGTGGCTGAATATTTGTTACATCCCTATATAAATTACTACACTAACCTAAAATTATGAAAAGTTTTGATTGTTAAAATAGTCCAAATTGAATATAATATATAGAGGGTGCCCAGTGCTAATGGTGCCCAATAGCTATTTCCTAAACCGTTAGTCACAGACACATAGTTCCAGTTGCAAAAATGCTTTAAATTATATAATCTATTATACCAGAAACAATCAAAGTCAATAAATCAATTCCTATAAAAATTACGAAATTTAAATTTACATACGGTCCTCTGGTCCTACCAGCTATATATAGAAATTTTTTTTTTTTTTATATACAACTAGCTGAAGTACCCGTTCTTCGCACGGGAATGAATGGACTTTTTGATATTACGATTTGTGGTGATTACTATTCATTGTAATAAACAGATATAGCAAAGTGGATATCGCGTTATATTGTGTCCAATAATCATGCATACCGAATTGCAAGGCAATCGTTTGTACGGTGCAGAAGGCCATGCGGCGTAGCGCAATCTAGTGGCGAGTTTTAGCAAAACGGATACGTCGAAAATATTTTTCGCATTCAGATATCGATGTATACGAATTTTCATGACTATCGGCTGGACAGTCCTGAAGTTCATGTGTTGACGCGACATCTAGTGGCAAGTTATAGGAAAATGGATAGCGCCAAACTCTTCCCCGTGTTCAAATATCTATGTATACCTATTTTCATAGCGATTATTTGCACAGTCAAGAAGTGATACACTGCAGGGCCATCTAGTGGTTCAATAAAGTAATGATTTGCTACAGCGCCGTCAAGTGGCGAGTTATAGCAAAATGGATAACGCCAAAATATTCTCATTGTTCAAATAGCTATGTATACTGATTTTCATAGCGACAGTGTTCAACTATCTATGCATACCAATTTTCATAACGATCATTTGCGCAGTCAAGACGTGATACACTGCAGGGCCATCTAGTAGTTAATTAAAGTAATGATTTGCTACAGCGCCGTCAAGTGGCGAGTTATAGCAAAATGGATAACGCCAAAATATTCTCATTGTTCAAATAGCTATGTATACTGATCTTCATAGCGACCGTTTGAATGGTCAAGAATTTGGCCTGCTGCAGCGTCATCTAGTGGCGAGTTAAAATAATAATGCATTCCAGTGTCATCTAGTGGTGAGTAACATCAAAAGGAACGCAGTTAGAATATATTCTTCGTGCTCAAATGTGTAAGTATAAAAAATTTTATGCCGATCGGTCGAACGGTATAGAAGTTGATGCTTTGCAGCGCCATTTAGCGGCAAGTTACAGCAAAATGGATAGTGAAAAATATTCTCCGTGTTCTAATATTCGCGTGTACCAAATTTCATCGAAATCGGTTGGACGATATTCGCATAGCAAACGGCTAAACGGAATAGAATTCAACGTTGTGCTGCAGCACCAAGTGGCAAGTTAAGGAAAACGGATAGCATAAAAACCTTCTCCATCATAAAAGACTTAGGTGAACCAAAGTTCATCGTGCAATGGTGCTCAACGGTGCTGGAGTTTTTCAACCTCATAAACACATACCAACATTCATTTTTATCTATAACCAGTGTTATTATATATACCAGTCTCAAATAAAATCCAGTTTCAAATCTAAGCCTCGCCAAAGTGCCAACATACACCATTTTGCAAGAGTTTTTTCAAGGAATCATTCGAAGCATTGACTTAGCAGCAATCAATATGGGAAATGGTTCGACCGCCAAAGAGTAGCCAAAGAGAGTTATTTGAAAATTGGAATCCCTTAATACAGCCGATCTTTTTTTAAAATTATCAACTATAATGTGTTTTATTCATCGTTACTCCGATGTACTAAATGAGAAGATTTCAATTTTCTGAAATTTGGCGGAATTCCCCCAACTTAAATCAATGCACTCAATTGGCGAGAATTCTGAAGTTGGATCGCTTGAAATCCCTTAATAACTGCATTATTTCTTCACGGATCATTAAAATTTAACGCTGTATTCTAATAAAACCTTTGCACTTGTTTTCAAAAATCTATTTCCTTAAGCTCTCAATAAATTGCGCAAAGCCGAAAACTGTGCAAACCGCTAGAACTCACTTACTCAAAATCCATATTTCAGCCATTTTATTTTTTCGCCAAACTAAAAGAATTTACACATTAGCCTTGGAATTCTTCAATTCTTATTGTTTTGCGTGTAAAGCATTACATTGCTGCTCTGATTTCCCATGCACACGATATTATAATTTAAAAAAAATAACCTTACGAATATAAACTAACAAAAAAAAAATCATTATTATTCTTTTATTTTTACTTTGAGAATTTAAAACATTTTATTCGGCAAAATCGCCACACATGGCAACCACGATCCTTATTTCACACTTTTTTCACTACAGGGGTTGAAATTACGGAAACCTTTTTGCGTGAAGAGCATAAAAAATCTCTTAAATTCCGGGAACGGGTGGACTTTCAAAGTTTTAAAGTGGACTACGATTTATTCTATATTATTTTACATATCTGTGCTAAATTTCAGGCCGATAGGTTCATTTTTGTGGATTTGTATACGAACGACATTTTATTCGGCAAAATCGCCACACATGGCAACCACAATCCTTATTTCACATTTTTTTCACTACAGGGGTTACAATTACGGAAAGATTTTTGCGTGAAGAGCATAAAAAATCTCTTAAATTCCGGGAACGGGTGGACTTTCAAAGTTTTAAAGTGGACTGTGATTTATTCTATATTATTTTACATATCTGTGCTAAATTTCAGGCCGATAGGTCCATTTTTGTGGATTTGTATACGAATCAAATCCACAAACAAACAAACAAACAAACAGAATTTCATTTTTATTTATAAGATTCCATGCACAATTAAAAAAATTCATCCTTCTATGACCAAAATTCATCCAGTTACAGCTGCTTAAAGTTAGAGCACTTTTCGAGCAGCAAAATAGGGGTTCGTTTTATATAAAACGAATTTGAGAAAAATTAATGTACATTATTTTGAGCCTTGTGATATTTAATAATAATTTTGTTAACTATTTTATGAATTTAGATTGCAATAAAGAAGATTAACATTTAACTATGTGTATCCAATAAATTAACATAAAGATATAGCTTACATATACTGAAAATATACTGAAAATAGAATTTTTTAAAGAGTTTTTTAAATGAACTGGTGTAAATAACTTAAGATAAAAACTCAAAAAAAAAAAAAAAATATAAAACACTTCATCAAACATTAAATTAGAAAATGAAACATTTTAAAATACAAATATATGCATTTTAGAAACTTAAAATAATATTACTAATTCTGTTACCATAACATTTGCTCAAAAGTAGCTTCCTTCATTTGCAATACAAATATGCACCCATGTAAAAATCTCTTCCTGTACTTTGCATAGATTACTCGGTGTTACACATCTGCATGCTATACATATATGATTTAGTAAGTCTGATCCCGATTAGATTTTTTATAGAGCCTGACTATAACCTTCCGCTTAAGAATTAGTATTCTAAAATTAGTTTTGTTTCTGTTCCAGAAAATGAAATTAAAACCTATAATTTAAAATTTCAATATTTATATGGTCCCTTAACGGTTTACCATAACGGGACATTTTTAAATGTGGAAAAGTGACTTAAGTCAAAATATTTGCTGCTTTATAACTCTGTAAATTTTGATCGCAGAAGGACGATTTTTTTTTTTTTTTATTGTGCATCAAATTGTATAAAGAAAAAATTTCTAAATATAACTGATAGGACCGGGGACTGTATAAAAATTTAAATTCTGATGGAATTGATTTATTGACTTCGATTGTTTCTGATATGATAGATTATGCAATTTAAAGGATTTTTGCAACTGGAACTATGTATTTCTGACTAACGGTTTAGGAAATAGCCATTGGGCACCGTTAGCACTCTACACCCTGTATATAAAATACATTAATCATAAATTCAGAAATCAGATTCCTCTAAAAACCATAATCTAGTTTAACCATAATAAGTTAAAAAAAATTGTGGAAGTGCCTTCTAGGTCTTCATGACTCTTTGCTCCCACTCAAGCACCATCCATCAACTTCTTTCATCAATTAAGATATCTGCCATGTAATTAACAATTTCACAGTTTAAAATTATTTCTATTGCTTTGTGATAAAAAACTGTAACAAGGAATGTTTCTTAACGGTATCTGATTTTATCATTAACATAGTCAACATTGTTTCATATAATGATTTTGTTCTGTAAGGTATTGTTTAAGGTATCAAACTTATTCCTCTAAAATGTTATTTTCACTGTTTCATACAGAAATATTTCAAATAAGTTCTGCTGTATTTAAAAATTAAATTTTACCTGTATTTTTATGCAATGAGTTCTCATTAAATGATTTTTTGTCATTTGCTGGAATTCATTATAGCAGGAATTCATAAACCTCAAGTTTTAAATTTCCAAATGACTGAGTTTTATTTTTAAAAAGTTCACTTTCGCTGATTCACAATATATTTTTAGATTTGTAATATAAGGTGCTAACCCATTTTCTGTACAGTAGTAGTAGTTCAGCCTTGCTATTTGTCCTTCTGCACTCAGGGAGGAAGGAGATGAAGCCTTTTATTTTGAATCTTTTTTATGTTAGAGAGCATTACCGCCATATTCTAGCCCTTTGCAAAACTCGCTAATATTAGGAATCATGTTGACATGCTCTAATGCAAATTTTGCCCTTTTTTTTTCCAGAAAAGACCCGCCCCCCCCCCTTTTTTTTTTTCAAATCACTAGGTCTCTGGAGCCCACATTTTCAAGACCTTGTTCATCCTTGTGAATCCACATTTTCATTTCTGTTAAACTTACAAACATTTATTGTGTAATGTTATTCAAAATGTAAATCATTATTTTGTAATGTTATTAAAGAAAGACTCGGAAAATACTGCAAGAGACTCCGTGTATTCTTGCAAGTCCCTAGGATTATAAATTTAGCAAGCTAGTGTGACCCTTGTGCTATTTATTATTTCTAATCCATTATCTAGTGATAGTCCTGTCATTCTTTTTTTTCTTTTCTTTTTAATTATTAATTCTCAAAAGTTATTAAATTTTAGGGCCTTAAACCTGCAGTGCAAGCTATAGTAGAATCAGGAAGCGGTTTCAACCCTCAGCAGGATGGAACCATGATATATGTGTCTATACCTAAGTAAGCTTGATTCCATTTGAATATAATGTATCATATCAGTATCGCTAAAAAAATATGACCCCATCATAGCTGAGCAGATAATGTACTGAACATGCTAGATGGCTGAAGTGTGCACAGGTCCTGCATTCTGGCCTGCCGCATAGCTGTCAATCTAATTGTGTGGAGCTTTACACAGTTTTCACCAGATGTAATGCAAGGTTCATATGCTCCTTAAAAACTCTTCAAAATTCATTTTACTAAATTTAGAGCCCTTAAAACTCCTTAACATTATCTGGCACTCCTTCAAAACTTCTTAATTTTGCATTCACCGTAACAAATACGATTAACAAAATGTGCAACCTTTCAGATTAAGGTCTTATTACATGGAAAAAATTTAGAGCAATTTTGGTTGCAGAAACCAGTTGCTGCAATTCATTTCCGTAAGTCAAGGAGCCCAGATGAGCACGCAGGGTTGCCATAGTAAACACAGGGTTCATACACCTCCTGGAAATCCTTAAAAACTCCTGGATTTTGGTTTAAAACATTAAGGGCCCTGGAAAACTCCTGGATTTTACTAATTTTTCTGTAGACTCCTGAAATTTTAGTATCGACTCCTGGAAATATTGTTTATTTTAGTTTTCTTTCTAGAATTTAAAGTGCAAAAAAAAATTTTTGCAAGTGCGATCTGCCGAATTTTTTTTTTGACTCGTGTTTCAAGTGTAACAATTCACCGCCATGCTTATTGACGTTCCTGCCACAGACTAGGAGACAAGGATTGTACTAATGACTTCAGTGGGCTGAAAGCTTACCCCAAAAAGTTCAAATGATGGCACGATTCGTGGTAGACATTCGTCCCTGCTCTCCTCATATCCAATAATTTTGTTCCTGAAATGAACCCGTTGGCATTCTCAAACTCTTTTATTGCTAACTGCTAGCTCTTACGTCACTGCGAAAGTATCTCGTGATGGGTATATGAGCTGTATGCTCTTATCTCTTCTTTGGTACACGGGGTACGTGTTTACAAAGCTTGCCATTTGCGGAAGTGTGTTGGAAATAATCTGTACGCCTGTGACAGTAGTAAAATTTTAAACCATCCTGAGATTTTCATCGTTTTCAATTTGCCTAAAGATGCCAGGTGGAAAAAGCATTTTCGATGATGCTTGGTTAGGAAAGGTATTTATGTATACTCCTGGAAAAATTATATTTTCTCCTGGAAAACTCCTTAAAAACTCCTGGAATTCATACTGCAAAAAAGTGTGGGAACCCTGTAAACAAACCTTGCTGTGTTCACAAACTTCAACGATTCGCCGAATTGGTGGTTGCTAGAGCATGTAATTATAAATAGTATATCGTTGGCTGCTCATACCTCCTGCATCTTCGGATCGGATTGATATTTATTTTTCTTTTCTTCAATCAAATCAATTCCATTTCACGGACATTTTGTTTTCACACACGCTCAAACCTTTCACTACAAACAGTATGGCTGACGCTGACACTTCCGCCATCTTGTGCTGTGACGTAGAACTAGGAAGCATTACGATTGGCTGGATTTCCAGCAACCTGCAATTTTTTTGCCTCTGAAAGGAAAAGTTGGAGTTGACTGCTCCCTAGGTAACCGAGGGAAATTTCCAGGAAAGAGAAAATCGCACGAAAATTCCTTCGTGTAATAAGGCCTTTACAGTGACCTTGACCTGCTAAGGCAAAGTGTGAAAACATATTTGTAATGCACAGTGATAGTTATGCATAAATTCTCCTGTTAATTTAAGATTTCTTGTAGTGCAAACTTTACTATGTTTCAGTTTTTTTTTTTTGTGGTGAGCTATTTAAAATAAACAATTATTACAATTCTAGACCAGAAAAAATGGAGTCCTTAAAAATTTTTGAGGCCCCTAAAGACTCCTTAAATTTTATTTTGAAAAATGAGTATGAACCCTTTAATGTGAATATGCATTAGAACCCCTTAAAAAGTCCTTTGTCCTCTCCTTTACCTGTAGGCAATTCCCCCTTACATAAGCTTGTCATAACACAAGCACAAAAGGACATGGTATTTCTTACTGCAACGAAAAAGAAATGAAACAGCACCTGATAGCATACAGAGGTTACCAGGAATTGGATGTGGCTATGCAGAGAATGAGAATCCCCTTGTTGCAATGATAAAAAAAGGACATGGGACTTCACGCTGCAACGAAAAAAAAAAAATGTCCCCTGATAGCATACAAAGGTTACTGGGAATTGGACATCTCTAGGCTTCTCCCATTGTACCTGTCTATGTTCTAACTGCTATCGCTAATAACTATGCAACTAAAAGCAAATAGAGTCCAGTTTTCGGTATAATCATGAAGCTTATAATTCTGGGGGTATAATAACCAGTCTTGCTCGCATGAGGTGAACACAGACGGGAAGGCGAAGGAGCCTTCCCACTTCCCCTCCCCCTTTCTCTCACTCATTTTACCCTGCCTGAGGTTGGTTGTCTTGGTAACGCTTCAGCCAATTAACTTTTAGACTGGGGGGGTGGGGGACCAACCCATTGCATTCCTCTGGCTACTTTCCGGAATAGAGAGAGTTCAGAGAGATTTTTAACCTGTGATCTTTGAAGAAAAAAATCTAATTAACATTTCTGCACAGTTCAAAATTTATAAGAGGGTGAAATAAATGTTTTATTAACAGTAAAAAGATGGCAAATTTTTGCCTGTTAGATTTTTTAATGTGACAGTTTCAATTTTGAATTGCAAAAATTTACCTGAAAAGTAATCTTCCTTGTAAAAATTCTTTAAAATCTGCAAATTTAAATATGATTTGTAACAAAGTTTATTTGAAAAGGAAAACTGTAGTTTCTGATAATATAAGCAATATAGTTTTCAGACAAAAATTTAGTTTGCTATAACGCAAAATGCACGAAAAATGGCCAAAAACTAGACAAAACATAGAATAACTAAAAAACTATTAATACGATTAATTATATTTTTTCGACATTAGTTTTCTCTTGTATTTAGTCAGAGTGCCAATTGTGGTCCAGATCTGATGAATTGTCTAGACGCCTATAGCTAACAAACGGACAAACAAACAAACAGACTGACAAGATTCCTATTATATATATATATATATATATATATATATATATATATAACTAATAAGTAAAACACAAAACATACTGCAAATAAGACATACCTCGCATTAAAAATATAACAGCAAGAAGCAAGAATTAGAAACCACAATTTGAAAAGATAATAATAATAAAAATTAATAAAAGCTAAGCCAATTAATGTACAATAATTAATGTGAAAATAGAATGGAACGGAAATTATAACCACTGTCACCATCTTCAGGAGTCACGAACAGTGGATTATAATTAAAAGCAAACAAAAAAATAGGGTTTCGGTTGTGTGACATATCAAAAGAGATATTCACTCCACATGTTCTGGGCTCTACCCTTCTATATAAAGGAAAAAAAGATAACAAAAAAATAGAAATAGCATTGATAAATCTACATACCAGACTTGAGCACATGGAAAACATATTGAAAACAAGTAATATGTGTTGCATATATATATATATATATATATATATATATACATGGACTCATTTTCCCCTTTTTTGAAAATGATTTATTTTTTATTTAAATGTAATGCAAATTTAGTTCATTTACTATACTGCTAAATTAAAGAGGTATTGGTATGTTATTAATTATTTTTTATTTTTAGAATGACTAGAGAACACCGAGAAAACCTAGCAAAAAGTGCTAAAACATTATTAACAAAATCCAAAGAACAGATAAGGTTAATTCAGAATTCTTTTATTAAGGATGCGAAAGATAAAACTGAATTATCTGAAGATTTAGTTTTTAATGCTACAAATCAAGTAAGAATTTTTTCTTTTAATCACTTAGTAAATGTATACTTTAAAAAAAAATTATTTTACTGAAGACTATTCTGAACAATGTTTGTATGGCCACTGCTGGTTTATTTTCAAAAGATGCTAATTTACAAAACATGGCCAACTTTTGCAACTTTTGACATACTACTGCTGTTTGAAAACCTGAAAAGCTTGTCCCAAACTTACACCATGACTGCCAAGACAGAGTAAGTAGTAGAAAAGCTTATAAAATACAAGGATGATGCTTCTATGACAGCTGGGCTAGAAGAAAGCATAATGATAAAAATGGCATAAATTGATTCCAAGAAGAAATATTGATGTGAAACCTGGGTTTAGTAAACGGTTTTATTGACATTATTTAAAGAATGAAAGTGAATTCTGAAGATAAGTTAGAAGTCAAAACATACAAATTAAGTTCAGTAACAGACTTCTTCATAAGCTGCTTTTTTTCTTACTCTATTTCTTCAAAATTAATACTTATGGGCCTATTTTGGATAATTCTTGAAAGTGCTGAACTTATATTTGATATCAGCAATATGCTCTTTCTTTTTTCTTTTCTTTTCTTTTCTTTCTTTTCTTTTTTTTTTTTTTTTTTTTTACACCTATATAACAGCCTGGTTCTTTAGAATCTCCAAAGGTTAAATTTATTTTATAATTCCTATAGTTTCTTCTTTTTCTATTTGGTCCTTGTTGTTACAGATATGTTTGAAAATATTTTTGTTGTGTTTTATTGGTATTTTGATATCTTTTTTAGCTGCTTTGTTAGACATTTTAATACTGCTCCCTTGCAGTAAGGCATGGCTTTGGTGTATTTCAGTTTTGTTTTCTGCTCATCTTCAATGCATTCACATTCCTTAAGTCTATTTCTATGTAGTTTCTTAACTAGCTTGTTAGGGTATCCTGCATTTTCACATTGTTTTTTAATAAAATTTATTTCTTCATGAATAAGGTTTTGCTAGAGCAGGTTTTTTATTGCACAATTGACATATGATCTAGCAGAAGCAATTTTATATTTATAAGGCTTTTTAAGTTGAAGTTAACTATTATTATTAGATTTAATCTCCTTTTATGCTTTTATCAATATGTATACCATATGTTATAACTATACATGAAAGCAAAATTACTGTGAAGCTGAACATACTTTTTTACAGGAAAGACTATTTTTAATGGGATTTATATTGTTTGTAAGACATACTTCTTTCTTATTTTTATGTTTCTTTGTGGTCACCTTTTTTAAAAGAAAATGCCTGCCCGTTGGAAAAGAAAAAACTTTTTTTTTTTTTTTTTTGGAAGACCTGGTCACTAAATCAACTTTTTTTTGAAGGAATGAATAGCTCTGACCCATTAGAAATGAGTCAGTGAAAGAGGGGGTACTATTTAGAAGAGTTTAAACTAATTTTAACTAATATGTTCAATAAATGATTTTTTATGAATTTGGTTCTATTACTTATGGAACCCCTGTTTACTAAGAAAAGTTTATATATTTTTTAAAGAACGTTTTAGCAATCAAAATAATGTTTGATGCCTATTTTACACGTTGTATTATATGTTTTTAATTCTCTTTCTCTGTAGATAATGGCAATGGCAGAACATTCTGCACAAGAATTGGAAAAAGTCATGAAATCCAAACAGAAGGAACTACTTGGTGATAGCTGAAGTAGTTTTATTACCAACTAAAGTGCATTAAAAACAAATTGCTTATCTTATAAACTGAACTTTTATTTTACTTTATCACACATTAGATAAAAAGAAAAATATCTTTAAAATTGTCACACTTTCTAAATATTTTCCATAGTTTTACAAATTGAGGATGAAAATAGTTAATATCTCACTATTTTTAAAGTGGTAAAGTGAACTTAAATCTTTCAATGGAATTTTCTGACAATGAATCAAACATTAATCATTTTATTTATAAGTCATTTTATCTCTCATCCCTATTTAATTTACTGTTCTGTTTCATTGTTTAAAAAGTGAAAATAGTTTTGTTTTGTTTTTTTCTCACTTTCAATGTGTACTAGATTATGGCATGTTTGGGGATTTTCTGCCTTTTTCTCTGAAAGGATTTTTTCCCACTCTGATAGCACAGCACTGGCACACCAAGCTTGGGGCTGGGTGTCACTAATGTAATGGTCATTTATGAAGGGGTATCCAATGAGTAGCCATGATTGCCCCTAACAAGGGCATCACAGACACCCAATCCCATGATGGAAATTCAACTTTGGACATAAGGTGTGGTAGAATGGTGCATTAGCCACTGTAATACCTGGGAGGCTGAAAAGAAATGTGATTGAAAGCGAAAAAAGTTTCAACTTTTGATCATGTTTGATAAATGTGTTAACAAGTTATTATTGTTTTAATTTACTTTATATATATACCCAAAAGAAATTCAAGCACCACAAAATGGCTACTAAGCAATTGCATTAATTGATCATTTATGTAACAATTTTACTCACTCTAGTAAAGGAAATTTCAAGGTTTATACAGACCTGGAGAAGTATTTAAAAAAGGATCCAATTTTAAAAATAACAATAAAATACTAAAGATAACAAAAAATCATGAAAATGATTCATTGGTGACAAAATTATAAAAATGTTTTTTTTTTTTTTTTCCAATGTTTCAAAAAATGGTATGTTTCATTCTATAGAAAAATATATGGGGCCACATCAGAGTCTATCTGAGTAGAATACTATTTAAGTTATCCAAATGAGTTTAGCTATTCCTAAGAAATCCTTAAGCTAAGAAACCTTAGCTATTCCTAAAAAAAGTCTGTTAAATTTCAGAAAATTAAATTATAGAAAGATAAAGGGATTATCTTCTGTACACTAAATCTTATGCATTTTGAATCCTTAATATAGGTGTATGAATGTTCAGTGTGTGCTGTATGACTACTTTTCATAGTCACATCTCTATTCTTAAATGAACATAAAATAACATAGATGAAAAACTGGTTTATAACAGAGACAAATTAAATAAGGAACTGAAACTTTTATCAATGTATAAACCTTTGTATTAAAAAAAGGTAATCTAAAATATTATGTTTAATATTATATGTAGTCCTATAAAATAGTGTTATGGTGGAAGACCGACTGTGTTTCTTTTCCAGTCTGTGTTAAAGAGGCTGTCATTTTTCTTACATTAAATAACAACAACAACAAAAAAATCAATACATTTCTTATTTTTTCTTAGAATTTTGGTGCACAACCTTTGTAAGAGAAGTGCCACTCACAGAAGTGACTGGACTGCCGAGGACCACTCCACCAATTTATTTTGAAAAGTGAAACAGCTTCAGTATAGACCCATGTCAGTAATTTATCATTATATGAATGTTTCTTTTGATACCAGAATTTTTGTAAGAGAGACAGAATGATTAAAAAAAATAAGGTTGTAATAAAAATTAAAATAATAATAATACTAAAGATCCCCTCAAACAAAAGCCACACATATATAAATTTAATATCAGTAATTTTTATAAGCTTGGCAACAAACAGTAAAATTTTAATAAATCCATAATAAAAAAAAGCATTCAAATACACACACACACACACACACACACACAAAAAAAAAAAAAAAAAAAAAAAATCTGACCATGCAAAAACAATAGAAAGGTAACATCTGTAGTTTCACCCTTTTTCATTTTACATTAAATAATTAATCCATAGTACAGTTATTAAATATATAATTTATCTTGATTAAATAGCATTCATTACACAATTTTAAAAATAATTCAAAGGGAACTGAAATTTGATGACTAAGCAAGATATATACATAGAGTAGTTCAAAAGTAAAATGAACAAAAAAAAAAAAAATTAAAATTAAAATTAAAATTACAAGTATTAGTGCGAAGGTTGAGACTGTATTTTACTAACAATGTTTGAACATTTGGTTTAAAGTTAGTTGTTGATATTTTCAAGACAGATTGCAAGTGTTGGTCTGGCAATTTACTTCTTAATTTTGACTTATTTAAATTCAAAAGAGAAAATGTTCACATACATAGGTGCTACCAATCATTGTAGCACATTTGCTTGCATTATTTTTTAAGTGACAGAACTCAGCTGGTAGTTCTAAGTCACGGAATCTGGCCTTGCAGTGGTGTGAAGTTTGCAAATCAATGAGTTCTAACTGAACATTTCAGGAGCTTCCTCAACTGGAACAGAAAATGGATCTCCAAGCAATTTAAATTTAACCTTTTGCATCTCAAAATCTGTGAATCGCTTTTGAGTCAAGTAGCACTTTTACTTGTTCCGAATAATCCATTTCTTTGTCAGGAAATTTTTCCTTCAGTTTTTGGCAAAGGCGGCTCCAGTGTGGGGGATATGAGGGCCATGGCTCCCTCCAAAATTTTATTTTGCCCCTTTAGATTCGCATACTTATCATGATTCCACATGTTAAATTTGCATTTTCAACAATTTATGGACCTAAGTAAAAAGTTCAATGGTCCCCCTTCGAGAATTCGGTCTGGAGTCGCCCTTGGTTTTTGGAGGTAAGGAAAGTTTATGAAATGTCGACATTGTATTTGCTCTAAGAATAGCTGGAGCTAAAGTTTGAAAGCAGATACTGCATTGGCCAGTTGGTTAACAAATTGATTTTTCCTCATCAATTTTTTTGTTCGGGTCATTCAGATGAGCTGTCACATCAACTAAAAATGCTAAGTCACACTTTAAAGATGGTTCTTTTAACATTCTAGAAGCGATATTACTTCTTCAATCAAGTAGGCAAATCTTTTCAATGCCTCTCCACGGCTTAACCACTGTACCGCAGAATAATACATCAGATCCCAATGTGTTTAATCTATATGTTCTAACATCTCCTTAAATTGTCTGTGGTTTAAACTATGTTAACGAATAAAATTAATAGCATCACTTACTACCTTCATTAAATGATCAAAACTTAGTTCTTTTGCACAAAGCTGTTCCTGATGAATAATGCAATGTAACACAAGTAGAACTTTGCCCTGGTCACTCAAATGCTTTTTCAAAGAGATTCACCACACCATTCTCAGCACCCAGCTATGAGTTCCAGTCGTAGATGGAGCACCATCAGTAGTGATACTAACAAGTTTGTTAAGATCAAAATTATGTGCAGAACACAAATTCAAAATGCAGTATAAAATATCAGCTCCAGTTGTTCTCCCCTTTATTGAACTCATTCCATAAGTTCTTCAGCTATTTCAAAATTTTCTGAAATTCCTCTAACAAACAAAAGCAGCTGAGCTGTTGAAGTTATGTCTGTTGACTCATCAGTTGAAAGTGAATACTTAAATTTGGCGGCAGTATAATATGTAGTTGTTCATTAATGTCATCAGACAGATTTTCAGTTCTTCTTTGAATTGTCATTCTGCTGACTCGTTTTATAAAACTTGTTGTTGGCTTCAGGACACAATTTCTCTGCAGCCAGCAAAATACACTCCTTGTCGAAATCGCCAGTAGTAAAAGGGCGACCACTTTTTGCGATTAAGGTGGCAATTCCCACAAAAACTTCAACACAATATCCAATTGCAAAGTTACCTTTGTAAACACATTTTTTTTTTAGCAACAAGAAAACGACGAAGAGATTCAATTTTGCAATCTCTGTCGTCTCCTTCAAGCTTGGAAAATGCTGAATATTTTGTTTCGTAGTGCTGCTTAATGCAATATTCCTTCCAAACACTAATTGTAAAATTACATATCAAGCATATAATTCAATTATCTTGATTCACAAAAAAATATTTTGAAGTCCAAGATTCCAAAAATTATCTATTGTCGTCTGCTATCTTTCTTTTCTTTTTGCTCATCTTAGCTAATAAGTAACTTGTGTCAAAAAAAAAAAAAAAAAAAAAGCAAAGCAAACTAATAACTAAATACTGTCTCTGCCCATTTCCAAAAGACAAAAGACCCACAGAGAATGGCAGGAGAGACCTACAAAATATCATTGAAGGATGATTCTACTCTGCAAAGGGGTGAGATGGGTACTTTCCAAAGTTCAGTTTGATGTGCACTGTCTTTTGTGATGCTTTTCTATCTGAATCCCCTCTCACTCAGCAAAAAAAGCAAGTTCAGCATTTTACAACCACGCAGTTTTGCATTTCCGGTTTCGGTTTTTGTTTCTTTTCAGTGGGTGGAAGAAATGTAGTGGGGGGAGAGGGAGGCGAAGTAGCGGAAAAAATAGCAGAAAATGATGTTTTTGTTTTATCACAAGTTTAGTAAGAATTCTGATGGTAGTTTGGAAAGAAAAAAAAAATAAAATAAATAAGCACTTTCAATTGTGCTTAAAATTAATTTATGAAAAAAGAAAAGACACGCTCAGGGGCCAGTACTCCGTCTTTCTCTTCTGCTAGCCTTTGCCATAATATGGACTTGCTTTGGAGAACTTCCTCTGATAAATATTAAAGTTTTTAAAATTACTTTTGATATTATAACAGGTTTATTTTTAAAAGCATTCAGCGTTTCCAGTTTAGGAAATTTTACTCAGTATACAAAAGCATATACTGAGCCAGTGCACCTGGTTGAAAACAGCCGTGCTTCAAGAGAAAGGCCAGAGATGATGAACAATAAAAAATATGTCTAAGAGGGTGTTTTTTCAGTATTTTAAGACCAAACAAAATTCATGTGAAAAGCAGGGGGTGCACTTTTGCAGCATTTTATGCAGTTATTAGTTATTAATTGCGGTGATTCTGAAGCTCAATTAAAGTTGGGGGAAAAAAGATTAAGAGCGCTACAGATCTCATCCTGAAATTTTTCTCTGGCTGTGGCCTTGTGTAGGAAGAAAGGATCTTCAATCAGTGCTCCTTGCATTGTGAGGTGTACGTTACCGCATTGATTGCAGCAGACCTGACGCATACATAAAAGTGTGCTCCCAAGACAGAAACAAAGAGCAGAATATGCACCGAATCGTCAGAAACCACGTGACCCAATCACCATCCTAGATTCATGAAACATCGTTCACAGGCTGGCCCACAGAAAAGTGAATTTTTTCTCCTTTCCCTCCTCACATTTTTGCTCAGATGAGAAAAAAAGAATAAGCAAGGGAAAAAAAAATCATCTTAAAAAAAAAAACAAGAACGATAACTGAATTGTTAAATCAAGCCAGTAAATGTTTGTAGAAGTCTCAGCTTGCCACAAGTTAACCCCTTGCAGGCCAATTGTGGCCTGCAGGATGCAGGTTGTGCACCTCTATCTTAGAATATTAGTTTTAATTTTCAGATGACTCTAGTTTAATAACACCATAATGTGCAGTGCCTGAGTACACTCATTGTTTGTCTGTGATATAGTACCTTTTTAAGATTAATGATCTCACCTAAGCTGAAATTTGCAAGTCTCTTTAAAACAGGGTTTGAATTATAATACCTTAACCTAGCAATTCTGTATTCCAAGCAGTACAATTTGAAAGTCGTGTTATTGTTTCATAGAATTAAATTATATTTGCACAGACATATTCAATAGATATTTACATTTCAATTGGTAAATTTTATGTTTAATTAAAGTCTGATTAACTAACATGTCTGTAAAAGGGAGGAGTAATTTTTGTTTATAATATGTACACTAAGTTTTTTAAATTACTTCAATATTTAAATTTTTTGTTATATCTGCTTCAAAAATAGATAATTCAAGTCATTTTCGTTCATCAAATCCAGTTTTGTATAACTTGTCCAACAAATAAATAATTCAAATAAAAAATATGTATTTATTTATTCTTCTCTTTTTCAACACTATTTTAACTATCAGAATTTTAAAAAGCTTCATTAGGTTGCAGTTACCATATCATCAATGAAGTCATTAATAACCAATAGCTACATGTTCGCAATAAAGTCTAGAAGCTTTTAAGGCTATGGTTTTTGCAGTACTTGTCAGAGTATTGGTTTTGTTTGAAAGTGCGCAAATTTATCTGAATCAATAGTGAAATTTTTAAAAAGTAAATATAGAGAAATTCAGAACTAGAGTAATATTCTCTTTAAAATGATGTGTCTATGCACTGTTACAAGAAATATTATCCATGTCCTGATTTACTGTTTGAAACAGACTAGGCACTATTCATCACTGTGCCTCTCCCAAGAGAGCTCAAACAAGGGCTCCTCCCCGCCCCGCTTCTGATGAAAGTTCAATGATTATTCAGTTTTGTTGTAGCACTACCGACATTATAACAACCAGAATTCATATTTAATTTTTAGTCCTAAAAAAAAGGCATTCAAAATGGCTAAAACCTCAAATATTTAACATAAAAATTTCTCATTTCACCTTGTAAAGGCAAAAGAGAAATGCATCAAAAGGTAAATATTAGATAATGCAAGGGGCTGTCATGCCAATGTTGATGATGATGATGAAAAAAGAAATAGACTGATTTCATAGGTGAGTTAATGTAGCTAGAAAAAGGATAAAGTAGGGGGATTGCAAACTTGTGGATGAAAGAAATCAGAATGATGTGAGGTGGAGATGAGTCATTGGTCATTTTGTCACTGTCTAATGTTACTATCTTCTAGAGCAGTTCATTTAGAAACTTTTAAACCATGAAATTTGTTGAATAGGTACAAAAGTGATCATTTAACAAAATGTCATAAATTAAAAATATGAAGACAGCTTTTAATACATTTTGTTTTTCATTTGAAATCTTTCCTTTATTGCCTGTGCAATGGTGCTGTCTGCAGTACATGGCACTGACAGAAGTATTTTAAAAGAAAAATGAAATCTATCAGGCACTATCTTCACATTTTTAGTTCATGGCATTTTGTTAAAATATAATTTTTTGTTCCTATTCATTAAATTTCAAAATTTCATACAAAATAGTTTCTAAATGAACTAGTCCATACAGTTGTAACATACAGGGTATAGTGACTGTTCCTTACTAGGACTTCTCTTAAACTATAAAAGTTAGTTAAAGTTTTTTATTTGGGAATACCTTATTCCCCCGTAAACGATATATATTTCGGTTACACACATAACCATCATCAGTCGTTTCTGGATCTCACACTAATGGCGGCTTCCTCTTCTATCTTCTTCTGGGATTTTCGATGAATGACGTCATCCCATGATCGGTCGATTGTATGAAGCGCATCGTTGATGCTGCCATCTGTCGTCGCTATTTCCAAGCTCTCACGAATGTAGGCATATATACTATTTTTAAAGTTCGCTATTTTTTTAATATTTTTAAAATCAATGGTAATGGGCTCTTTCAAAGCAAAACGGGCCAGAGCGGTACTTTGTTTCTGGAGGTTAATGTCTTGAAAATGTTCGTTTTTTCGCTCTTTAATTTTCCTCTTTGTAACGCCGATGTAGCAATTTTCTTTATTAGTGTCGTTTGACAAAAAATTAATTTTATAGATCCCTGCGGTTTCGATGGGGTTGATTGGGTCTTTTTCCGATCTAATGCGCTGAAAGATTGTTTTATTAGGTTTAATTGGAATACGGAAGTTCTTTTTACTGGCGATATTAGAAAGTTTATTGGCTATCCTCCGGCTAAAGGGGATAGCGGTAGTAAAATGTGGTTTATCTTTTTGACGGTTGTCTATAATATTTAATTTACGTTGCCTTGCTTTGAAAACTTTATCGAAAATTTCTCGCGGGTAGTTGGCGTCTTGACATTGTTTCCTAATGAAAGCAATTTCTTTTTGAAGGAGGTCGGTGTTAGAACAAACTTTGAAAGCGCGGTCGATATAGGAACAAATAGCTGCAATTTTATAGTTGAAAGGGGTTTTAGATTTAAAATTTACTATATTAGTATTACAAGTAGGTTTTCGAAAAATGGTGGTCTCAATGAGATTATTGTTTCTTGTTATGTTCACATCTAAGTAATTGAGGCTATTATTGATTTCTTTTTCGTAGGTAAATTTAATGTTCGGGTCCATGGCATTAAGTTGATTGATCAAATCATTTTCTTCATTATTGTGGGTGGTAAGGATAGCGAAGATATCGTCGACATAGCGAAGCCAAAGTTTGATGGTTCTATTGTGTGTCTGTTTAATCTCTTCCTCAAGGATTCTCATTTTCCAGTCGGCAATTATTCCGGATATGGGGGAGCCCATGGGGACTCCTTGTATTTGTTGGTAGAAGTGATTATTATATTGAAAATATGAATTATTTAAAATTAGATTTATTGCACTAGTTAGGGTGTTAATTATGTCTATATCTTTAAAACTACTTTGAATTTGTTTGTTAATAATTTGGTTCATTTCTTTAATATCTATTGACGGGTATAGATTTACAACATCGAAACTGACCATAATATCGTCTTCATTAAGTTTATAATCGCGGATGTTTTTAATGAAATCGTCGGTGGAAGTTAGAGTGCTGTTAGAGGGGGGTATAATTTCTTGCAATATATCCTTCATATATTTTTCAAGAGTGTAGGTGGGGCCTTCGCATCTGCTCACAATTGGGCGAAGGGAGGGGGTATTTTTATGATCTTTAAATTTAGCGAAAATCCGTGGGGCGAAATTAGCGGTATTGTTATAGTTAGGACCTTTCTGATCCGGCCAGGTACCATTTTTTATTAAAGTTTTTAGTTTATTATTGATTTTCGTGGAGGGGTTGGGAAGATGTAAAACGTTTAGGCTATTGATGGTTTGTTCCATTTTTTCTTGGTGATCTTTTTTATCCAGAATAACAATCTTTCCTGTCTTGTCAGAGCTTAAGCAAACGATCTTGTTATTTTTCTTTAGGTTGCTGAGGCATTTACGGTCTTCATGATCTTTAACAGTAGTTTTAAGTTTTTTATTCATTTCTTGTTGGGCATGCATACGGATTGCTTGTTTATCTGAGGGGGGTAATGAGACAATGGCGGCCTCAATGCTTGCAACGGTATCATTGATATCTATTTTGTCATCAAGAATGAATTTGGGACTGAGGTTTAGAGTGGCTTTTTGCTATTGAGTAAGAGTTATGGAGGATAGATTAATGAATTGATCTTCTTTGTTAGTTTGAGCTTGTTTATAGCATTTATTATTTTTCATCCAAAAGTTAAGTTTTTTATAGTGGTTAGTGTGGTAAATCTCTTTTTCTTTCTTGCAAAAATTGTTTATTTTATTGACTTTTAAACGGTAATTATCCGGAGAGCACATGGTTTGAAGTTTGTGGTTGTAAAATTTTTCTTCTTTCGTTAACTTAGCTATATATTTAAATTTGTTCCTAATATATTTTTTAAGTAAGAATAGCTCCAAATTTTTTATATCATAAAAGAATTCATTAAGAAGGAAACTATTTTTAATTTTCATGAATTTAGGGGTAATTTTAAAATGTACACAGTCTTTTAAAAAATTGATATGCTGAAATTCTCTAACTTTTTTCTTGGAAAAACATCTTAACTTACTGTATATATGCTCCACATTCGGAGGCTCAACCGTAACAGGCGTCATGAGATTTGATATTTTCAAGTAACACTGTAATTTACGATGTTGAAAAAAAATTCTCTTACATACAATCATCATGGAAGAATATAACTGTAAAAATCTATATACTACTCCTTTTATTATGATTGTTTTTTTTTTTTGTGTTTTTTTTAATCAAATCATTGAACTAATAAATCTGATATGGACACCACATGACTTCCTTGTACCTCTATTAAACCAGAAATATTTTCGGGGCACTTCATCTAAACTTATTTCATTTGAAAGAGACAAAATACTGCAATTCTAAAGTTTACCGCCAAGCTGAGTTCAATTTTAAAGATTTGTTTCACTTAATTGGGCAATATTTTGACAAAAGCCAATAAGCTTGCGATAGCAAGATTTCAGTCACAGCTGAAACAATTATTCATTACAGATTTTTAATGAAATGAAGGTATGTATAGACCCTTAATATATTTTAAGTCTTTTGGGTGACCCTGTAAATAAATTACTCAGTCCACAGCAATCAAAAGCACAGTTAGATGTTACAATAGTTCTAAATACAAAATTTCAACATTCTACGGCTAAAAGTTTTAGAGTCATGCAAAATGCATAATTATTTTTGGTGTTAAATTAGCAATATTTTGGCAAAACTCAACACGGTGGATGACAAATAGCGAGATTCTGTGCATGGACCAAACAATGAACGACTACAGACATAATATATTGAAGACAGTGGCGTAGCCAGGGGAGGGGGGAGGGGAATAAGGGATCACAACACACACACTCTGAAATTTTTGCAATACAAAATGTATATTCTTCACTCCCTCACCACACACATGTATACGTATATGTGAGTTACAATAGTAACCCCTCCCATGAAAAATTTCTGGCTACGTCACTATTTGAAGATGTCTATAGACATTAATGTATTGGAATTCTGGTAGTTGCATATTATCCTGATAGACATTCATGCCAAATTATTTTTTTGGAAAATGTTCTGGCAAACTGTAGCCAATTGCAGGGGCATAGCCAGAAATTTTTTATGGTGGGGCTTATGACCCCCATAACCCCCCCTTGGCTACGCCCCTGGCCAATTGTATTCGGAACCATGAACCATCATGATTTCATGCAACCTGGATTTATCAAAGCGAAAAATCGCTCGTCTTGGCAGACTGCAAGGATACATGCATGTACCAAGATTCTTTTGGGTGGTCCTGTAAATAAACTCTCCAGTAGATTGGAATAAAAAATCTAGGTGTACAACTAGATGTTACAACAATCTTATATATAAAATCTCAGCAATCTGCGACTAATAGTTCTTGAGATATGCAAATTAAATATATACATATATACACCAAAAGTTGCCAAGTTTGGTGACTTTTAATGCAGTTTTTGAGGGAGGACCATTATCCAACCATATGGTAAGATGTTATTCTGCTTGAAATGAATGAATGTCTCTAAAACTGCCATTGACTGTAATTTGTTGGAATTTTTCTGAGTGCTCCTGTAGAACTGTAAATGATAAAGATACCATTTTCAATGGCAAGATTTATTTTGTAATCCTTAACAACATATATCACTTTTGATTCATTTGAAATAACTTAATATCTCTAAATTACACTTTAATGAATTTCTGCCCATAAAACATAATGTATGGATGTAGATGTTACAACAATCCTAAATATAAAATTTCAACATTGTATGACTCATAGTTTTTAAGATATGTGAGTTACCTACATACACACGTATGTACAGGCGCCAGGAAACACTGATCAAAATGGTCTAGCTGTCAGTCAGAATGCTTGTACATGAACATACATACATGAATACATACATGAACATGTACATACATGATATACATGAATTTATATGAACATACATACATGCGTACAATGAGATGTCAAGCAAAAACTCAGTAAATTTAGAGGTAGTCAAAATCTGGATACTGAATTCTTTTTGCGATCACATTATTTCTTTGTACGTCATACAAGGAAGTAAAAATATTAGTGTTTATAAATTGTATAGACACACACACACACGTACAGTGCCCCTAGAAAGTTGATAACATGCTTTAATTATTTATCTATTAAAGATAATTCGGCAGTGTGAATTGAATAAATGTTTAAAATAAGGTTAAAAAAAAAGACTATGTTAAGAGAAAATTCCTCTTGTTAATTTTCACAGAGTTACACTTTTTAAAATTTCTTAGAACTACCTTACAAAAAAATTTCTAGAAAATAAAATGTACCCCATGCACAAATGAGGTGATGTACAAAATTTCAGCCTTTCATCATATAACGTCTTAAGGGATATCTATAAACAAAGGTGACTGGGGTCTATACTTGAATTTGAATGTAAAATATTCTTTCATAATATCTGTATGACCCTTAAAATGTGATTGTGATTTTTTTCCTTTCAAGAGCTACTGAAAATTGGTTTGTCAGTACTCATTATCTTCATATCTTTGACACTTTTCAGGATCTAATTCTCAAATTTTGTGCATCACCTCATCAGAATATGGTGCACATTTTACCGATTGGGGATATTTTTGTATGCGGGTTATTTACAAAAAGTGTAACTTTTTGGAAATTAATCAAAGAAATTTTTCAATGAGAAAATATTTAATGGCTCCAGGGCTACGGCAATTTCTAGCAAAAAAAGGTGCCGAGCCTTAATATTCTTATGTTAATACTCAGTAGCGAACTGCAAATCCCTGCAATATGGGGTTGGTAGCACATTTAATTAAAATAACGATAATTTAAAGATTTTCCCATATAATAATTATTTCAGAGAACAGTGATATAAAATTAAATAGTCGGAAATTAGCAGGAAGAAATGTAAACATTATACAGAAAACACCCAAATTCTGGTGGTCTCAGGACTCTCAAATCTGGTCGAGGTGAAGCGAATATGATATGTCTTGTCTACTAAAATCAGTTTGTGCTTGAAAAGGGGAAAATGTATGAATTAATGTATACTAGTGTTGGGCTTCGGAGCAAAGTATTCACGAGCCTTGCTGGGTTTTGCCTAATATGTAAAAATTCACTCAGAAAAAAGAAATACAGGGTCAGAGTTCCAGCTTTTGATTTCTGTTCTGATTCGAACTTGAAACAAAATTCAAAAATGTAATTGTAGAATTGTTTAGTACAGTTTTATGAGCAACATTGCGAAACAGAAATGTTTTCCATCTTATAATTAAAAGGCAGAAGCTTTATGGAATTATAAATTTACATTTTGCACTCATGTTTACTGTCAATTTAAATAATTATGCAACTAAGTAAAGATTACATTAATTGGTCTACGTCTTTAATTTAGTTGATTTATTGGATTATTTTTTTAATTCATATTCATACGTATTAGATTAATTACATGTACAAATATGTTATGCGATGCATATGTTACACTTTTTTTATTAATGGGATAACTGGTCCTATTTTATAGGCATTTACATATTTAAAAGAACACTATGATAAATAATAACAAGCAGTAAATTTATTTTTTATAAAAGAAAAAAAAAACCTATCTGAATATATCTTAATAGGAATTTAAATAAACACTTCTTTAATATAAATATTAACGGAATTTGATGTTTTCTAGGGCATACAGAATATCCAATGAATTATAATTCAAAAACAAAACTTTATTCTTGCATAAATCTCACAACGTAAGAAAATTGTTGTTGTTGTTGTTGGTTGACGGTGATCTGGGGTATGTAGCTGCATTCTACGAATGGCTTTGCACCCCTGAATATCCAAGTTCAAGCAGTCGTAATCTAGGAACAGTCAGTGGCCAGGAGAAAAGCAACGAGGTGCAGAGCGCGGCTGCTACCATGGACGGCTAAGTCGCAGATGTTTTCAAACGACGCGTCATGCTGATGGATGTGGAGGCGAGCGAACAGGGTTCGGCGCTGGCTTCGGAAGCGGCGGCAATCCAGTAGGCGGTGGTCGGCTGTGTCAAGGACATCGCATTCAGGGCACAGAGGAGACGAGACTAATCCAAAGCGAAAGAGCACCGCTCTAGTAGGCAGGGTCCGGGTGCGCAGACGGGAGAGTAAAACCTCACCCCGCCGGGGGAGGGCAAGCTTCCGCAGCTCCCAGCTGCGTTTAGTGAGATGGGAGAACGTTAACGCGTACTTGCTCGAGATCCAGGTGGTGGAATCATCCATCCAGTACTCCTTACGGATTTGGTTGAGGAGATCTTCTGGAGAGATCCAGTCGAGGCTGTCAGAGGGGGCAAGGTGAGACCGGGCAAGCTGGTCCGCCTCCACGTTACCGGTGAGTCCACGGTGGCCCGGGACCCACACAAGATGAATGTTCGAGAAGAGAGTTAGTTTTGCCACAAGCTCGTTGTGGACTTTTAAAATCGTCGCTGCGGATTTGTAGTTGGCCGCTTTAAGTGCCAGAAGAACAGAGAGGCTGTCTGAAAAGAGCACAAGGCTACCCGCCGAGGGCGGACACTGCAGCGCCAGCCAGATGGCCAGAGCCTCTGCCGAAAAAATAGAGTTGACTGTGTGAATGGCTTTGGAGCGGCCCGACCCCAGGGTCAGGTCGAAATATGCGATACTGGTACGAGTAGAGCTCTTGGAAGCATCAGTAGCAATCATCTGCCAGCCATTCCACCTAGGAAACTCGGCACGGAAAAGTTGGCTGGCTCTGTTCTCGTCGAGAAACGTCGACTGGAAGGGGAAATCGTTCGTCGAAATCTCCAAATTAAGTGACGTGGAGGGGAGGGGAAGCTCCCACTTAATAATGTGAGAAACTGAAAGTTGGAGCCTGTCGAGAATAGAGAGAGTTTGGGATACGAAATGAGACCCAGTACTCGCGGAAGCGAGGGAATCAAGCTGGAGAGGGGAGAAAGAGCCTAAGGCAAGGTGGCGGATCAGGAACCTATCCCTCATCAGGGCGTGAGATTCACTGAGGGGCAAAGATTTCGCTTCCCTACGCAGCAGGAGGAGAGGGGTCCATTTGGGGAGACCTGTGGCAATCCTGAGAGCAGCATTCAGCAGGGGTTCCAATTTCTTTTTGGCCGACAACCCGGCGGAAGAGTGTAGGGGGCTGCCAAACGAGCAGGGAGAAAGTATTGTAGCCTGGGCCAGTAAACGCAGGTGCCGAGTAGAGATGCCCTGAGAGACACTAGCAATGCTCTTGAAAGCGTTAAGCCGGGCGAACCCCTTGTTCCGGAGGAGCGCGAGATGGCTGGACCACGACAGGTTAGCGGAAAACTGGAGGCCAAGAATGCGCATCTCCGTATACCAGGGGATGCTTTGTCCATTGATGGAGAAGGGATAGTCCGGTTTCCGACGTTTATTAGAACAGTTCATTGCCTGACTTTTATCGGGGCTAACCCGCAAATTCCAGTACGAGCCCCATTGTGTGACACAATGTATCGCTTCCTGGAGGTTTCTGTGCGCCGTGTCGTAGCAGGTGCTGGCAGCGTACAAAAAAATGTCGTCGGCATAGAGCAGACAGGAGGTGTTGGAGGGAACGGCTTCAAAAATGTCCCGCATGTAAAAGGAAAATAACAGGGGTGACAGAACACAGCCCTGCGGGACCCCAACCAACCACGGGCGGGGGGGGGAGCAACCCTCCCCCCACTTAACTTGGGAAGTTCTCTGCGAAATAAAGGTGAAAATCCACCGTACAAGCTGCCCGTTGAGGCCAGCCGTCAGAAGTTTCAAGGCGAGGCCGTCATGCCAGACCGAGTCGTAGGCCGCTTCCAGATCCAGAGAGACCAGGACCACGTGTTTCTTTTGCCTCCGAAGCGAGAGTAAGTCGTCGTAGAGTCTCGCAAGGGCAGCGGTGCAATCTCTGAAGGGAAGGAACCCAAAGTGATATTCGTGGAACGGAGAGTTCTGAAGGGACCAGTACGTAAGGCGACTGAGGATCATCCGTTCAGTAATTTTCGCAGGAACCGAGGTAAGTGAGATAGGGCGATAGGAGGAGAGACTGTCCGTGGGACGCCCAGGCTTGGGAATCGGGAAGATAATTGACTCTCTCCACGACGGGGGAATGTAGCCGGTGTTCCACGAGTCGTTAATGAACTGGAGCAGCACCCGACGACCGTTGTCGTCCAGGCTCCGAATCAGGCGAATGGAGAGGCGGTCCTTGCCAGGGGAACCATTGGAGGACGCCCGGATGGCGGACTCGAGTTCAGTGAGCGTGAAGGGCCGGTGAAGGCTGTCGGTGATGCGGCTGAAGTCCAGGGGGATAAAGGAGGACGGGGCAGGCCTAGAGAAAGCCTCAGCAAAGGCCATTGCAATGTCACGATCCGAGGGGGACCGGTTCCCGGGCAGAAGTATCAGTCTGTGGGAGGTGGGAGAAGCGGTATGGAGTCTACGTAAGGCCTTTATGATCTTGTAGATCGAGCCTGAACCGCTCGCGGACCTGCAGGTCTCGTACCAATGCCGACGGGACGCCGAGCGTATTTCCCGCTTGAGCAAAGCCGAATACTTTTTATACTGAGCCCAGAACTGGGGCGACAGCCAGGTTCTCGCCTTTCTCAAAAATTTCCTCTTCTGACCCAGAAGGAAACTACATTTACTGTTCCACCAAGGCGCACCACTGCGTGAATGGATGATGGTCGATTTGGAAGCCTGAGCAAGACTTTCTGAGCATGTCTGAAGGAAGTCCTGGTAGTCAGCGGGAGGGGACTCCTTCAGAGCGCCGTTAAGCCGGGACTGAAGCAGGCAATAGTCGTAGCGCACCCGCAAGTGGGCGCGCTGCCCACCAGGGCCGTTGGTAGAAATGGAAAGCGTGACGGGACGGTGATCGCTGTCGAAGGTGTCCGGGTGGACCTTGCAGGTAGTTATAGGGGACAGGTCCATAGATACGAGGGACAAGTCGATGAGGGAGGACCCTTGGCGGGAGACGTGGGTCGGAGTGTCCAGATTGAGCAAGCAGATGGGGTTCTCGGCAATCCATTCCGCAAGCACGTCGCTGCGGGGGGAATCCCTGCGCGCGCCCCAGGACGAGTGCCAGGTGTTGAAGTCGCCGACGATGACGAACGGAGGGGTACACAGCTCAAAGAGATGCTCCAGCCACGAATGTTCAAACTCTCCACGAGGGGAGTACAAGTTCACGACTTGGAGCCAAACCGCAGGGGAAATCTTCACTTCCACGACCAGAACTTCCGTAGCCGAGGGGCGAACGGGGAGATGCAACAGGCGAGACTGGAGGGAGGGGGACACCGCAGTGAGCAAACCTCCCCCTCTGCCAGACGGCCGATCCAAACGGTATGAAACTTTGCCGGGGACGCTGAAGGGAACCGTGGCAGACAGCCAAGTTTCCTGGAGGGCTACAATGTGAGCCGACGAGAAAAGAGAATGGAGCAACCAATGACGATTAGCACGAGCCGAACGAATGTTCCAGTGAGTTAAAGAGACCGCCATGAAGGGAAAAAAAAAAAAGGGGAGAAACCCGAAAGGCGCCCGAACCGAAAAAAGCGAAAAGGCGAGGGGCCGACGAGAGAAACGAAAAGAGCGGAGGGAGAGAGAAAGAAAAACGCCGAGCCAAGGGCTCACTTAATGCGACCCCGCGACGGCAAAGGCAACCGAGAGGAGGCATCGAGACTATTCTTATCCGAGCTAGAGGCAGGAGGGACCGCGCCCAAATTCACTTCTGGAGGAGCAGAAGGATTAAGAGCAGGACGAAGTTTTTTAGGGGCAGAGGGTCTAGACTTAACTGGGCTGTTAGTATCAGTGCTATGAGTGAAGGAAGGAGTTGGAAGTGAAGGGTAAGCTTGCACTAAGGCAGTGACTGTTTGTTGAATTGAATTTACCATGTTGACCATTGACTGTGTTGTTTGGGCGATCATTTCTTGGAAAGTCGCAGCTTGGGCCTCCAAGGCCGCGTGAGTTATGGATATGATTTGTTCAGAAAGGGAAGCTAAGGCTTCGCTTAAGTCGGATTTGGTGATGTACTCTGAGGGTGGAGAGGATACAGGTGGTTTTGTGGCCGCCTTGGCGGCGTACGATTGCTTTCCCTGGTTCTTGTATTGTCTACGCGCCTCAGCAATGGTGAGGTGGTTCTCAGATTTGAACCTTTGGATGCAAACTTCTTCGGTGTACTGTGGGCAGGATCTGTCCGTAGCGCAGTGGGCACCTTTGCAATTAGTGCACGTAGGAGAGCCAACCGTGCACTCCCCAGTGTGAGATACGGCACACCTGGCACAAATCTGCGGATTGCGGCACGTACGGGGGCTGTGGTTAAATTGGTAGCAAGTGGGGCACTGCCGAGGACGGTCCACAAACATAGAAATCCTATAGAAGCCGAACCAGAGCTTCACCTCCCGTGGGAGGGAAGTGCCTAATTTTGTGACCAGTACTGTGGTGGTGGGGGTTACAAGACCCTGCTGGTGGTTGGCAAAGCGGCGGACTTCGTAAATGTGCATGCCCCCCGCAGAGAGCTCTTCCGCGATGTCTTGTGGGGTAACCTCGAGAGAGATGTCGTGTAATTTGAACCGAGTTGTTATTGTTTCCATTTGAACCCTGGGCACCACAGGAGTGTCACCCAAGGATGTGACGTTTAGAAGTTCACTGGCGGCCACGACAGATTGTGTGACAGCAACAATGCGGCCCTGTTTAGTGAGTTTTAAAAACTCGATATCTGCGTGGTGGGGGACATAGGCGCATATGCTAAGCTTCAATTGCTTGGGATTTATTTTGGGAATTCCCCCGGACGGGCTTTCGATAAATATGGTGATTTTTTGTAGACCTTCCGACGCGGCAGCTTGAAGTAGCTCGAGAGCCGGAGCTGAATTGCGACACGTAAAGTTCTCGACTGACCACCCCTGTCGGACTTCATCCTCCAAACCTTCGGTTTCCATGTTAGTAGACGGGGGAGAAACATTGGCAGCGTTAAGGGGGGGGAAAGGACCGCTAGGAAGCATTCCCAAGGCGCAAAACGCAAGCGGACTTAACAGACCCCCGAGCCGACACCGACAGCTCAAGGGGAAGGAAAAGAAGTATTACAGCAGGCTTACCTTTCACGAAGAACGCAGCAAGCGGAACGAACTCACAAGATGCACGCGAAGAGCGGAGACAACACGAAAAAAAAGAAGAAAAGCACGACCCCGAGGCCACGAAGCGACCACGAAGCACGAAAACAACAAACCGGCGAAGAAATAACAGCCGGGCGAAGAGCGGAGTTGAGCGGTACACGACCTACTCCCTCGGCAGCCGAACAGCGAAAAAAAACGTAAGAAAATTTCGCATGCACAACAATATTTGTAAACAAACAGTAATCCGAATAACCTGCCGAATCTTAAAACAAACGTTGTGTTCATTCCCGTACATAATGTTCTCTTTCCGAACGCAGTACCAGCGGAAAAAGTCGCTTGAAATATCATTAAAATATTAAGCTTTTTAAAATATTAAACGCCACCTGGGACACAAAAGTCGAAGGTCTGATTAACAAATTCCATCCATTACAATCATCCAAAAAATTAAATTTAATACACGCAAGACGGCCACCGATCGCAGAGAGGAGGGGCTCGTCGAAATGCTCTATTAATGCAAAAATTAACAATTATGTAATTGAAAAACAAAGTAATAATTAAAAATTGTCCACAATTCCATTTTTACATTCTGGGGACAATTTGAAAAATGTCCTGAAAATGGGGGACTGTCCCCCAACTTGATTCAAGTTGGAGTATTGGTGGATCACTTGAGCTGCGTTGTCTGCCCAGACCGAATCCGAGGTTCAACTAATCGTTTTATGATAAAGATTCGTATCGAATCAATTCCTAGTCCAAATTCTGTTTTAATTCTTTTTTCTTTCCGAAATAAGTACTTTTATTTAAGGTGACCAAATTTTTGTATGCAGAATCGGGGACATGTCCCCGATTCTGACAACAAAACTGGGGACATTTATAATTAATGTTATTAATGGTTATAATTAACAGTATTCATAAATTAGTTTCATTCGTAACCAGCGGGTGTGTCAGCCCGGGCCACACTTTACATCATGAGCTCTCGTAACCGAAACCGGTGATGTGAACGGATGCGGTAGGCTGCCGGGGCCTATGGTGGGGGCTGCTGGCGGAGTACTATATTCTGCTCTCGGAAGCGGGATTAGGCTGCGATCTCGGTCGCACTGTTCCTAACAACATACTTTATTCTACTCGCCCAATCTGACTTTTTTCAACATCTCACCGCTGTCACAGCATTTTAACATCTCTCTGCTGGTTTAAGCAACTACCATCATGCTTTACGAATCACACACTACCTCGGCAATAACATCGTCGATGGAATTGGCCCAGGATCTATTGGAGCGAAGCCATTATTGTTCCTGTCATCACACTACCACTGGCTGTTGATCAGCTTGCAGGGGCAGCTGACCTGCGGTGTGGCGTTTGTTCCTAAGCTGTTGTTCTACTCGATAAATAAGAGCTGCAGACTGAGGGCTTTTTGCCGTAGCTGGGTAGTCGGTAGTGGAAGTTCGAGCGTCGCTTTATGGTGGCACCCTCTATGGGCAACGTAGGGCGCTAATCTTCACCCGGTGCTCTGTTTTGTCAGGTATTTATTTTCGCTTCGTTTCTATCGCTCCTACTATTGAATTTGGACCTTTTTTCTGCTTTTTCGGTGGATTCTTTCTTTCTACATTCTAGGATTTTTCTTTATTTTCAATTTTTAATGATTGTCACACTGTTCTTTGAACTTTTACATCTTTTATTCATTTTTGTCACACTTGGTCTAACTGAACAACTCGCTCAATGAAGATCGTGTTTTTTACACGGGGGGAGAGCGAGTCAGTTTCCATCTCTTCTCTTGTTGTTTCTCGCAGCTTTGCTGCTTCTTGATATCTCGCTAGGGCTTGGTCGTAGGTTTTACCGGACTGTTATTTTTATGACATTGACATGTTTCTTGCCCTGTCATCTTTTGGGCGTATTTCATGATTTCGCAATTACACACTTTTATCACACACTGGAGATAAGCGTTTTTACGTAAGGTGCTCCAATAATAACATATTTCATGTCATGTCATATAATTAACAGTAATTTAATTGAAAACAATGGAATAATTAAAATTTGTCCCCAGTTCTATTTTTACATTCTGGGGATAATTTGAAAAACGTCCTGAAAATAGGGACTGTCCCTGGAAAATGGGCACGTTTGGTCACCTTATTTTATTTCATTTCGAGTCCGAACTCGTTCCCAAATAAGTTTTATTTTTTCCTGGAAATCCTGGATCCTGGGAAGTTTGTGCGTCATAAAGTTGCAGATGACGTCACTGAAAAGGCATTGTGATCATTGGTTCTAACGTCTGGTTCATGGGGTATTTTTATGAACTTAAGTAAACATCAACCATCAACAACTTGTCTCCTCGCTGTCCTTCAGGGACATAACGAAACCCAAAACACCTAAATAAACCTCAAAATCATTTAACATTTATTAAAATTTCACACTAAGTAAGCTGTTTGCTTTATCTTGGGTGCTGGCATTAGTAGTGTTAATCCATATGTATTTTATAACTTCTATTTCTTTTTGAATTGCCGTAAATATGCATCATTCTTGTATTGTATTTTTATTATTTGACAAAACAATGTTCATACTGTTTAATGAATATAATTATCACTAAATAAATCATGTCAAGTATCTCTTTCCTACTGCAAAATAAAATGTGTACTTGCATATTATACTATTGATCGCTCCGAATTGACCTTAATTATTTTTGCTTGCCGCTGATGAAATAAAAAATGATGTATTTAATAAATGGATATCTAATGTAATGAAATAGGGTTTTGAATGCTAGTTACAGATAGTTGCGTAATTATTTAGCATTATTGCTACTTTATCATAGAGATTTGCAAGAAAAGAAAGTATTGGCGATTATGGTGGACGGTATAATAGTAAGTACTGTAAAATGAAAAACCTTTATATAAATTAAATTGTGCTCAGAGATTACATTTATTTACAAGTGTGCCTCTGGATAAATTTTGTTGAATTGAATTTTATTCTTATGCTAGCTGTGTATCCGGGCACATTAGATGTTAGGGTATTTGCTAAAACAAAATTGCTTACTGATGTCAGTCACTACTGCACTGATTTCTTATGTTTTTCATAAATACACATGTTTTTAATATCTGCAATTCCACATCTCTAACTGTATAAAATTTTGCTATGTAATGCTATGTTTCTCAGAATATTATTGAATCTCACATTCATTAAAGTATAGAGTTATATATCTGCACTATTTATGTGTTACATTTGCAGGGTTTTTATTACAGGAAACAAATAGGTTAGTGTATTAAACAAACACACTAACTTTTTGGAGAAAGGGTGAAGTTTCATGAATATCTCACCCTTTCCTCAAAACTGTGTGAGATTTTTTCACTATGGATGTGGGTTCAGTAAATACCCATCGGGTAAGGTATTTATAAATGGGTATTAATCCCTGCCCCAGGTAAACACCCAAATTTTATTATTTTTAGTTATTTTTATTGCATGTAACTGGTCCTCAAGGTCTGTAAGTCAGGCCAGTTACATACAATAAAAATAACCCAGTTGAGGAACAAGTGTCCCCAGGACACTTTTTTTTTTCTTTCATGAACTTTAGGAGTTCTTGAGAATCCACTTTGACATTCTGCGTTAAACTTGCAACTGTTTTCATTATTTTCTATTTTTTTTTTTTTTTTTTTTAAGAAAAAAGTACAGCAGTAAACCCGGGTGCCGGTTTTTGGGCTGAAAACATTTCATGGGATGACTGTCATCCGAGCTGAATTCTAAAGGTTGGGGGAAATTTCATTAGCAGGTGTCCTCGCCAAGTGCCGATCTGTCGCCAAATTTGAAGTTCGTTGGACAGTTTGTTTACGATAGCGATAGTTTCAGATATCTGTTGCAACCTGTGTTTGGAGTTGAGTTGTTAACTGGTGCTGTAGTTTGATGAAAAAATGCTCGGTGGGTTCATTAAACGATACCAGGATGTTTGGTAAAGGAATTTTGTGATAGGTTTAGGCAATTTAACTGTAATCGGTAAACCAAAGTTTTATAAGGAGCTGAATTTGAATTCGATGCGTGAGTTCTTGTTTGGTGTTTGGTGAGTTATTTCGGAGAATATAAGGTGTATTTGGAAATGTGTTGTGTTATTTGAAGTGTAGTGAATATTATGTTGTTGTTTAAAAAGGAAGTGTGTGTTTATTTGAAGGAGGGCGTGAATATAAAGTTAAATAAAAGGAAGTGTTTTGGTGTTATGTTATTATCTGGTGTGCATTATAGATATTTTTGAGGAGTTTCTTAAAATAAAGGTAAGCGTTTTTTTTAAAGAATTTTTGCAATTGCTTAAGGTTTCCAATGTGAATTGCAAATGGGTATTTGATGTTGTTATGTTTTCATATAGTGAATTTATATGCGGTGTATATCTAGGTTGTTTAATCCACCGATGTTTTTTTGAGTTGAAAACGGGCCAGTGTTTGCCAAGTTTACATTAGCTGTACAACTAGGTTGCTTAATCCACTGTTGTTTTTTTAGTTAAAAACAGTTCACTGGTTGGCTAGTTTACATAGCTGTACAACTAGGTTGCTGAATCCACTGAGGTTTTTTTAGTTAAAAACGGTTCACTGGTTGCCTAGTTTACATAACTGTACAACTAGATTGCTGAATCCACTAAGGTTTTTTTAGTTAAAAACGGTTCACTGGTTGCCTAGTTTACATAACTGTACAACTAGGTTGCTGAATCCACTAAGGTTTTTTTAGTTAAAAACGGTTCACTGGTGGCCTAGTTTACATAGCCGTAGAAGTAGATTGCTTAATATACTGAAATTTTGGACTATATTCCGTATACAGTGCTGTTTACATTTTGATGTTTTGTTTACAAATTTGATTTGGCGTTGGCTCTGGCGCCGTCATGGGCGATGCTCAGCTGGAGTAAAGTACCCTGCCGACGGTTGTTTAGGCTGGCAACCATAATAAAACCTGTACATCGTTGGGAATTTGAAATTCTTTCAGTTATGGATGGAAGGGAATGAAATGTGTTATGTTATTGTATGAAAAGAAAGTGTGTGTGTGTTTGTTAGAAATAGGATGTGAATAAAAAGCTAAATAAAAGAAAGCATGTTGGTTTTACGTTATCGGACGGTGTGTGTGTTTGTTAGAAATGCAGTGTCAATACCAAAGTAAATAAAAGAAAGCATGCTGGTGTTACGTTATAAGCCGGTGGGTGTTAGGGACATTTCTGAGCGGCTATTTAAAAAAAAATAAAGGTAAGTGCTCTTTTTTAACGAATCTTTGTTTAAGGTTTTTAATGTGAATTTTAAATTGATATTTGATGTGTTTGTTTTCATAAGTGCTATTTACGTGCTATTCTAATCATACTGACTTTGAGGTGTACAACTAGGTTGTTCAATCCACCGATGTTTTTATTTTTTTGAGTTGAAAATGGGCCAGTGTTTGCCCAGTTTACATAGCTGTACAACTAGGTTGCTGAATCCACTGAGGTTTTTTTAGTTAAAAAGGGCCACTGGTTGCGTAGTTTAGATAGCTGTACAGCTAGGTTGCTGAATCCACTGAGGTTTTTTTAGTTAAAAACGGGCCACTGGTTGCCTAGTTTAGATAGCTGTACAGCTAGGTTGCTGAATCCACTGAAGTTTTTTTAGTTAAAAACGGTCCACTGGTTGCTCATTTTTAGTGGAATATATGTGCAATTTTAATGTGTTAATGTGCTGATCGTGGAAAATGGTTGGCGACAGTCGCTGGAGCTTGGCGGATGCCAAGCTCCAGCGACTAAGCGGGAAAAAGCGGTTTACTGTTTGCTCATTTTGAATTGCCTGTTACTGAAATTGCTGACATTTTTTAGTGTTAAGTATGGATGGTGTATTTTGTTTTATTGTTTTTTTTTTAGTGGAATATCTGTGCAATTTTAATGTGTTAAAGTGCTTTGTCTTTGCTGGCAGTGCTCACCTTGTTGTATTATTTTATCGTATTCTAAAAAAATTTGTTGACAAAAAAAAAAAAAAAAAAAAAAAAGCGCCACGTAGCGGGTGTTGGCGACAAAAAAAAAAAAAAGTTGCCAAAAATAGCTGACACCCGCTTACGAAATTACTCCCTAAAGGTAAATAAACCTGAAAAAGATCTTAATGCATTTGTTTATTTTCATGAGCTACTCATATAATTATTTATTTGTGTGTTTCTCTGCAATAATGTGATACAAATGTTCATGAAAATTTCCAAGTGTTTTACTTTTTTCTTTTTTAGATATGGGCGTGGATATAGATGATTTTCCTGAGACCAACAATGCCTTTAATAAATTTTGTCTAGGTGTTATTAGGATGATTGATAGACATGTAACTTGGTTTAGAGGTTAGTGGATTTTTCTTTTTTTGATATTTTTGTTGAGCCACATTTCTTTGTTAAGAAAAGATGTTTTAGTTTTTTGTTATCCTTTCAAGAGTGCTGAGCTAATCTAGAGAATTTTGATACCATCTCATGTAGATTTATTGCATTTTTACTGAGTTGTGTGATTTTTTTCTTTCTTTTTTTTGGAGGGGAGGGGGTTTTAGGAGGTGCAAGATATATATGTTATGAGTAATGTTCAATATTAGGGCCACAGTAACCCGATTGGGAGAGGTGTTGATCTCGTAGCCGAAAAGTTGTGGGTTCGATCCTGTGAGCAACCAAAGATCGCCGTGCTCATTAATTGCATCTGGGGCATGTTAGAATACATTTTGGTTGCAATGTCCTCCAATTTTCCATACAACTACCTCTGGGGGTGGCAAAACTAAGCCTTGGGGCTCTTCTTAGTATTTGCTTCAGAAAGCCCTGCTAACGATCGGCAATGCTGCCATCTATTGGCTCCCAAATGAGATAGAAATGAACTCTTTGGGAATTTGTGGTAGAAATTAACACCCTGGGCAGGTACTGCAGCTGTTGATCTAATTTGGATTTGGTACAAAATGCTGTAAAAAGTAGAAGTGCCTAAGCCTCCACAATCCATGAAAACAAAGACAGATCAACAGAATGCTCAATATTACTCCTGCCAATTTTCATTAGAGAGCTTTAAAACTGCAAGAGTTGCTGATTCTAAAGTTGCAAAGATTTCAGCTTTTTGATCAAAATAGTGATTTTAAAATGATTTAATTCTTCTATAAATTCTATTCTTTAATGCTTCTGTAAATTAGTAACTGCCTATATACTGTAATGCCCGAATTCACCATTAACTTCAACTGGCAGTTCAACCGACAGTTCAGTAACTCCCGGTTGGAGCACTCGACTGGTCAGTCCAGAATTCATATTCACCGTTAACTGGCGAGAAAAAGTTATTGAACCTTTGGTTACTCAACCTAGGTTGAAACTGGGTCAATCAACGTGGTTGAAACGGGGCTTGGTTGAAATTGAAACGCTCATTGATCAAGTGTCCAGAAAGCATTGGGAGCTCGCATCATGTGGTAGTTGTTTATTTCGCGCTTCTCCAAACAACCCCACAAGCGTTGTGCTTCCCCCTCCCCCCCAAGCCTCTTTGTTCAGAATGAAAGGGAGAGCCAGTTCTCGGAAGGAATGGAAGGATGAATCTGATTTTTCGGGGAAAGTCTTAAATGAGCTTGCTCGGTTATTGTACCACCCAGCTCTGCAGCAAGGTTGAGATTCTCGACTTGAACTTGGATATTATGCTAGGTTAGCCTTTAACTGGTCATCGGTGAATACCATTTGAGCGTTGGACTGAGAGTTTGCTGTAAACCGGCGGTCGAGGTAGGCGGTGAATATCGGCGTAAAAGCACTTATTTTCACGAGGCTTTAATTTTCACAATTTTTGCAAGCCCGTCGTAATCGTGAAAATTTAAGCCTTGTGAAATAATTTTTTTTTCTCTCTTCAAATAATAATAAAAAATCAGAAAATTTTTCACTTATTAAAATTTAATGATTTATTGCACAGCTATTAACTCTTTCTTGACAACTTTCTTTCTTACAACTATTTCTTGAATATTAAACAATAATATAACTAATAGAATGTAACTCATTCACTTACAGTATTTATACTAGCTTCTCTAAAGCCATTCAAAATGGGGAGGGGGTGGGATGAACTTTTTGAACAAAAGGAAGTTTCTTACAATGTCTTATGCAAAAGTGGTTCTATATTTAGGTATTTTAGGAATTTTCCAACTTTCAGTTTTATTCATATTATGATAAAAATTGTGAAATTTTGAGCTTGCGAAATCACCGATATCTTCATTTTCATGAAAATTACGGCTTGTGAAAATAAGTGCTTTTACAACAAGTAGTAGATTTAAAGTAAAACTTCCTTTGCAAATTTTAGTCTTAAACAATGTAAAATAGAGATCTGTAATAGAATTAATTTACCAGGCAAATTTAATATTGTGTATGAATACCTGAGTTCTCTTTTCTGTGAGAGGCAGTTTAGATTTTTTTGGACTCCTTCCTAAAGTGTATGGGCTTCTTATCTTCAGTGTTGCTTTTGGTTCCTAGAGCTTGGCATTAGTTTGATGACTGACTAGGACATGATAGACCAGATTATTGTGGCATACCTAACAAACGTCTAATTGGTTCTCATTTCAAATCTTTATTAATTATTAATTTGTATGTGTTTGATTTATAGGGATGGACTGCCTTTCATTAGTATTTGAAATGTATGCTTATTTTATTATTAATGTATTATTTTTTCTTGCTGCATATTTTGATATGTGTATTTTAGTTTTCTTTTTCTTGTATTTAAAAGCATTCTATGCAGGGTTAGAAATAAGCGGTCGTTAGTCGTATTTTGCACCCAGAAATTTAAGTTTTACGACCATGAAATAATACCTGGTCATCATTTTTGACACCTAACTTAAAAAAATTTTTCTTTACTTAGCAAAGCATACTGATCAACGGCAATCGCTCTAACATGCCTGACACATTCCGAAAGGTTTATTGCCAATCATCCTTCAAACCCTATTTCCCATTTCCTAATCGGCACACATTGTCTGTTTTTTTGTTTATTATTTGTGATGAAAAAATGGAATAGATAATGTGATGACTATGGTAATGAAAAAAATTTGAGTCATGTTAGTCTACATGGCATCAGATGGCTTCAAACATGGCACCCGGCTGTTAAAGTATTGCTTAACAAACTCGGGGGCCGTTATTCACATGGAGCAAGTTGCTTCATGTCAATTGGATAAAATGTCCGCAAAAATGAAAGGTTATTTAAAATACCTGAAAAATGGCAGATTTTTAAAGTTCCCTTTTTTATTAGAAGATGTAACAAACCTGCTTATTCATGTGTCAGAAGTTTTCCACCATAGATGCATATATGAAAGTGAAGTTCTGCTTTCATTAGAATCAGCAATAAATAAGCTAGGCAAAATGATTTGTGAAAGTGGAACTTCTCGAGAACAATTTGAGCGGGAATTAAATGTTACAGAGTCTAAAATTATGCATAAAGGATTTGAAATCATGCGGATAGCTGCAAATATAAAACATTTTGAAGGAGACCATAAATTATTTTTAGAAAGTCTCATTGAATCTTTGCAACATAGATTTCACAATTTAAAGAATCATGAGCTGTTTAGTAATTTATATTTTATATGTCCTAGATCCTTACAATATTGCCAATCTAAATGCCACAGAAAATGAAAGAGTCAATGAATCATTCAAGGAAATTATTGAAGCTTTATCTTCAAATATTAATGTTGATAAAGCTGTAATTGAAAAATTTGATGATTACAAACTTTGGGCCAAAAATAAAATGAGTATTCCTCACCAGTCTGCTTGGCAGCATCATGCTCGGTTTTCCTTTTGTTTACTTGCTTATTATGACGATCACTATTCAAGTGTTGATCAAAAGCCGACTTCCTAGTGTGATCTATAGACGCGTTACTAGAGGCACAAAATAGATACGTAGAAAATATCTGGATACTTAAAGCTTCTATCCTTTGCAAAAATGTGAATAGCATTCTTTTTATTTTTTGCCTTAAAGATTTTCCTTCCACAAGGTGTAAGGCTACAGATTAATACAGACAAAACAAGAAAATGCGCAGAAAACTGTGTCCATGCAGACCACAGTTGAAAATGCATGGAGAATGGTGTGACAGGGAAGATTCTACAAATGGAGGGGGACACTCTGATCACCCCTTCTGTTTATGGAATCTTTCATGGGGTGACCCATAGATGACGGAAGTATAATGTTGTCCAATGCCTTATCGTGCGAAGGGTATCTCTTTTGTGTTCTAGTAGAAAGCACCTGTACAAAAATACAAGCATACTATCGGGGAAAGAGGGAATAATAGCGCACAAAAGAATAGGCTTTTACTCTCTTAATCCATTCACTTCCAAGCCTGTTTTTGGGATGTTTGCTGAAAATTCCAGAAATGACTGTGTTAATGTTTTTTGATGCCCTTCCCCCATGAATGAGTCTCATTTTGTGTCCCGGTAAACATATCCTTTTGTCAAAATAGAACATTAGGGTTTCCTGAGGGGAGGAGAAAAAAAAAATCCATAAAAGCACCTGTTTGGAAATACAGGTTAACTGCCAAGGGCAAAACATACTGAGGTGGAAGGGATAAGAGTAGGGCACAAAAGAAGAGATTTTTCCACTTTTGACATTCACAAATGGATATTGCTGAATAAGGGGAACGATAGTAGGCATTATCAGTAGCTGGCTGACCATTTCTGGGAGCTTGCATTTCCTGCTCTCGGCCAAATAACTGTTTCTGATGAATATATGTTGAAAAAAAATATGAAGAAATAAAAAATTTTCTGGAAATGCAGTATCATGCGGAAAATCGTAAATTATGCAGAAAACTGTAAATAATGCAAAATTCCACATTTTCTGCATTTTTTGTAGGTCCCTATACATATATATATATATATATATATATTTGCTTAATGGAGGTTTTGTTTTGGATTAGTGTAGCATATGTAAGCTTAATTTGCATTACTGTGTTCCAATGATATCTTCAAAACTAGAGTGGCTGCTTTATTTTTAAAACTTTTTATGTTTTACCTGATTGCTGCATATTTCAACTAAATTTTTAATTTTTTTTTTTTTTCAAATCTATTGATTATTTTAATTTGTAGTTTTCTGATGGTTTTTAGGTAACAATGAATTATTGGCTGAGAATTCTTCAGTTATTTAATATGTACATTTTACATGTTTATTGTTGTTGTATTTGATAAAATTTGACTAGTTTTGGGTTTTGCAAGATTATTGGTGGGTTGAGGACAGTCATTGGTGCTCCTTGGTTAAAACTTGCCTTAGTTCCATAGCACACCAAAAAATTACCAACTTTTTGTTCATGTACCAGTGTAACTGAAGTTTTATTCATGCTGCCTTCTTCCTTTCTTTTTTCAACTGTTTCCAGTTGCTTAAAACATATAACTTTGAATTGCTGCAATATTTTTTTGGGTAATTTATTGCCAAAACCATTTCTCCTCTGCCCAAATTTGCTTTGCTTAGTTCAACATTAAAGTTATAAATTTGATTATTAAAAAGTAAAATTAAAAGTTATTTTAACATAATGTTAAAAATAACTTTTCATGATATGTGATGCATACAGTATATACCGTAAAACCTATCTGAAATTGGTGGTCATGATTTTCTTTTAAGAAGGCATGTATAATTTTCCTTCAAATGTCATACATAAATTTCATAAAGAAGTTAGTTTTCCTGTAATTGATGTGTAACTATTGTTTATATGATTTTTTTTTTCTTTTAGAAAAAGTTGTTTTACCTAATAGAAAAGAATATCCATACTACCACAGAAAATATAATAGAGTACCAACAATCGATGAATGTTATGAAGGAGACCCTGTTTGCATATTTGAAGCAAATGAACAATTTAAACGTGACAAGTATGTATATTTAAATTAATGCATGAACAGTGAACGATCTAGGATGTTTTCAGAAGAGTAAAAATACTCCCTGCCTTTTAGAATATTTTCCTTTACTATAGACTAATTAAAACAACAGATAATTATGACAAGCTTAAAACATATAATTAAATTGTGTATAACACATAATAACAACAACAACAAAATAAATAAATGTATATGCATTTGCATTGATAACAGTTTGTTCTATTAAGAATAACTTAATGCTAGCTTATGACACAATTTGTTTTCTGAAGACACCCTTATCTAGAGAATTAGCTTGTTTTGTTTTCCTTTTAATTTTTTTCTTCAATTGGTAGAATGTTAGAAGTTTTTAAAATTCTGAAGAGGCATGAATGGAATCTTTAGTATATCTTGGCAACAGTTTGAATTATGAGACGCTACAGTTGCTCTTCCCCCTTTTTTTAAATAACCATGACAATTGCCAAAATTGTTTTTAATTTTGGCAATAGCATTAAATATTTCAAGTGCTGTGTTAGTAAAATGCAAGGAACTGCACCATTTTCAGACTGTTTACTGAAAATTATGAAATTTTCAGATTTGCAAAACTTTGCTTTATTAAAATACTTTGATTACCATACACCTATAATACGTATTATTAAATATGTGATAATTATGAATATGTAATGAGTAATCGTTTAGAAAGAAAACTTGCAAGTGTGGAAATTAATGAAAAACATTGAGAATAACAATATTCTAGATGTATTGCAGTTGGTGCAAAGCCTGGAATAATGGTTGCTTAATTTGCTAGTCTCGTGAGGATGAAAACAAACATTACGATAAAAAACGTCCGATTTCATTGATAGTATTTATGTGAAAAGGTCAGTTTAATCGATCATTTTTATATTTAAAAAATAGTAACGTGAAATACACATTTGAAGGCATTAAGTCGATCACTCTGCATGAATGCTTACTTTTAGTTCTGCAAGACTGTTAGAATATTTTTTATTAAAAAAAAAAAACAAAAAAAAAACCTCATGTGGACACTACATAACTTCAAGGTGACTCCAGTGAAGAGGCCATTTTTCCCAAACTTTTGTTTACTTTTTCTTCTTACATTTTATGTGCCTTTTTTTATAGGAAGAACTCATTGTAGTTTGTGTATTCTTTGTATGAAATTCATTCTTCCAGCTTTTGATCAGTTCAACTTAGATTCCTATACTTCATGATTTACATATTCATTTTGAATTTTGGAAACATTATAGACCTATATGAAAAGTCCAATGGCTCTCTCCGAAATTCAGACTGGAGCTACCCTTGCATAACTTTCTTACATGTCCTTGTTCTTAAATTAGACAGTTATTAGAAACATTTCATTTAAATTGATTTAATTTGAAATGTGAGATACAATACTAAAGTAACATTAAGGTTTAGCGATTTCTCGCTGAATATAGAGATATTGCTAACGGGTTGAATTTTAGAAATGAATTTTATTCACACTCATGGGTTGAATTTTAGGAACTATTTTTGGTGCCAGATTTGACACTATTTAATCAAAGGTTGGCAAACTTTGCAACAATAAGGAAAATTTTAGGTATGGCCCGAACAGGGACAGTTCAGAGACTTTAATCTATTGAAAGTATTGGGGTGATCCTGTAAATAAACTACCCTGTGGATTGCAATCTAAGTGAGAGGTATACAGCTAAATGTTTCAACAATCCTAACATAACGGGTTATGCAATATTACGGTTAATTGCAATATTATGGGATTAAATACAAAATTTTGACATTCTACAGTTAATTATTTTTCAGCTAATTAAGATGCTTATACCGTATGTGTGTTTATACGTATACGCAGATGTCATGCCATTCACAGTTGGTCAAAATGCCTCATACAGACATACAGAAATGTCACAGAAAGATTTGTCAAAGTGTAATTGGGATAGTGAAAATCTAAATACTGATATTTTTCACAATTATAATATTGCATTTAATTTTTTACAAGGAAAAAATGCGTCTGTACACAAAGTTATATTTTGGAACACCAATCCTAATTGCTCAAGAAAAGTTGAAATGCTTAAATGATATTAAGATGCTTAAAAGTTAGTCATTCCAGAAATGAAATAATTGTTTTGAGTTAGCATTAAATGAAGTTATTGCTAAAGTGAGCGTTTCAAGCTAATAAGAAAATTGGTGGAGAAACATTTCACTAAATTATGTAAAACTTTTCATTTTTCCATGTGGTCTTAAAATTTTGTTATAAGTATTTGTGCTACATTAAAAAAAAATTTCTTGGTTATATTTCCTAAAAATTCTATTTCTTGTAAATAAGTTGCTGAATTTTATTAACCTTCCCCCCCTGCCATGTATTGATATTATGTAACTTTGAAAAATATTGATTAACTGTCTAAATAGGGGGTAGATGGAGAAATAAATTACTAATTTGTTACATTTTCTATATTTGTTACATATTATGCCATTTTGGTACAATATGTTGTGATACAGTACTGAAATGAAGGAGAAACGAAATAAGCTCATTGTCAGAAAAAATTTTCTTGGGATGCTTACAGATTTGGAAATAATTTTTAGGAGATGGTCTTTTCATAGTCATATTATGTTAGAAGGCAACTCAAAACTACAGGCAATGCAATATACATATTGGACTGCCTAACTTTGGTACAAAAGCAAGATCATGAAATGCACTCTAAGATAGGGCTGAGTGATGCTAATATTTTAGAAATCGACATTTTGGACTACTTATCTATAATAATAAAAGTGAATGTTTGTATCTGCCTATGTGTATGATCTCCAGACAAATCTACAGCATGTGTAGCTCTGAAAATTTGAACATATAAGCCCATGAGTTTGGTAATGTGCACCTGAGACTCAGAAGTTAAAAATTTTAATTAATTTTCAAGTTATTAATTAAAAACCATTCTAACAGAATTTTTCTTGCCTTGCAATGAAAGTTATTGTGTGCAATACCTGCTTCTGAAAGAATAACTTTTGGGAGAAAAGAACAACAGCTGAATATTTGGTAGTATTGAAATTGTAACCTGTGTACTAGTACTTATGTTATATGGAAAGCATTTGCAGAAGCTTAAAGCTCAACATTTCCTATTTCTAAAACTATGATTAAAACAATTTTTTTGAATGATTTTTCTATTTTTAAAGAATTTTTTTTATAAAAAGTCGACTTAACATTGAATGGACTTAAACATTGAATAACTCCGATGTCTTTATTTGTCAAATTAGTTTTCATGATGTTTTTCGAAACATCTACAGATCTAACATTTTCAAATTTTTAGAAATTTCCATTGAAAATTGTAGATTTTATAAAATAATCTTATTAATTGTTGAAATATTTAATAACTCCAACAATTTTAATTCAAATCACATAATTTTTTCTATGTATAATATCCCACCAATTTTCTAAAAAAATCCTTAAAAATTATGTTTTAAAAATTTATTTTATGAAAAATTGAACCTCTTGCTAGCCTAACACGTTCCTGCCATTTGACCCGATTATTTTTGAATGTGAAATGAGCAACAGCTGAATATTCAGATTATAGTCCAACTTTCTTTTTCTTTCTAAAAGTCTGTTTTTTTTTGTTTTTTTTTTTTTTTTAAGGGTCTTCTTATTTTTAAAGAATTTTATAAAAGGTAGATTTTTGACTTAAACATTGAATAACTCCAATGTCTTTCAATCGAAAGCAGTATTATTCAGGATGTATCATTTGTCCTCAAGTGCTGCAAATTTCAGATCTCCTATTTCTCCATATTTTTAAATTTAATGAAGTATCACAACCTATTACACTTTTGTCTCGCAAAAACTAATCTATAATACAGTATAGCACCATTTATACATCTTTCAAGGGACCGATCTGAAATGACGTATAACTGTAACATTAATAAACAACTTGCATTACATTACAGGTGTAACGCTACTAATGTGAATTTGTGTAAATAATAATTTCAAGTTTTTTTTTTTTTTTTTTAATGTGTAAGTGCAATGTAACCTTAACTTAATTAATAAAACATACACTTATAAAAGTGAAACAAATTATACCTTTATTGTACTATATCTTAAATGCTGCATATCTTTAGTTTAAATATAATACACATTGTATACCAATTATGATATGATTCATACAGACATTAAATTAAAAATAATCTTTCATAGTCATCTGAGTATCTTGAATTGTTAATTGCAATATTACGGGTTTAATTAAGTTCATGAAATCTTGCTTCAATATAGTCAACTGCATGCTTAAAGTAAGGTGGTAAAAGGTAAATCCCTCCTTAGATCCTTTATTAGATGTTCTTTCTAGGAAAAGTTTCTCTCTAAATTGAAAAATGATGACTGAGACAGGAAATTTTTCAGAGTTTGGGAAGGTGAAAAACGACATATAATAAGATGTAAAACGCCGTAATATAAATGACATGGATCAGCAATCCCAATTGTGCCATTGTGCAAACAAAGCACTTCTGCATTAAAAAGAATAGGAAGGAGTCGGGCCTTCACAAAAGCGACCTATAAATGTAAAAGTCATATAAATGAGAAACATATAACCATGGGTTCCGGCAGAATATTTTCCAGGGGGGGCAAAGACTCCTTTAACATATGATTACCATGTTGGAAAGAGCAAAAAAAGCTAGGGAAAACACTGCATACAAAAATCCAGGGGGGCAGCCTTATGCTACCGATGCCCATGCATATAACTGGTGCTTTACTGTATTAGGAGAATTCACGAGTGGAATATTTATGCCATCTCCTTTAACTGTCTTCCTAAACACGTCCATTAACTGTTGTTATATAATTGATTTTGATTTTTTTTTTTTTTTTTTTTTGGAACAATGTTCTCTGATGTTCACCCGTATACCGGAGAAAATACAAATTGAATTCAGCTTAAAATAAAATATGAATCATTCTATATATTAAATCCAATGTTACACAAACACAAATTTTAGTTAATGCATCATTCGCTGTTACTTATTTTTTTAAATAAATTGGACTAGCACCAAGGGCGTAGCCAAGGGTGGTGGGTTAGGGGGTCATAACCCTCCCCTTCCCCCCCCCCCCAATGAGGAATTTTTTTGCCCTACAAAATGCATATTCTTCACTACATCATCACACACATGCATACATATATATCAGTTGTAGTAGTCGTACTCCACCCCCCCCTCCCCCACTTGAAAAATTTCTGGCTATGCCCCCGACTAGCTCAAAAGTTTTGCTGACCAGTGGTTGGAAAACATTGTTTTAAAATAACAGCAGACTAATGTTTTTTGCATTCATACTCTTTTTGAATTAGTGGTTGTGGAAATAATCCATGGGATTAGATTAATGCACTTCAACAGACAATTTTCCCCCCCATTGCATCATATTCTCAACTGGTATGACAGTGTTTATATAGTGTTCAACTGTTACAATTAAGTTTTCTCTTTTTTACATTTTAGGAAGGTGGATGGATTTATTGTAGATATTCTGATGAGGAGGAAAGAAGACTGTATACTTACTGAGGGTTATGAAGCTGACACAAAATGCAAAAAAATATTCGATGACTTTGATCAAGCATCTCTTAATTACTTTATTAAGTGTTAGTTTTTTATTTAATGTTCTTGATATACAATTGAAAAAACTACTGTTAGCTGGGTCTACTTTGGTCCTTGCAGAGTTATTTTGGTCCAACACGAAAAAGACACAAAGAGAAAACAAAAAATCAGGAACTACGATCAAATGTAGGTAACAGGTTACTAAAGGTAATATTGTGACACGTACCTTTTTAACTCTTTTCCAGATTGCTTCACATGAAAAAGTTTGGTAGATAAAAATATTCACTTGTAAAATGCTCATATATAAATATATATATATATAAATCCAATGTGGCAAATAACAAATTAAATTTACTCCAAATGATTGACTTATCCTCAAACAGGGCACATTCAAGCCTATAAAACATCTTATGTCTGAAGGTCCCGAGTTTGGGCCCCATTGCACAGCTGTTGGTCTAATAATCTGGAGTTTTAGTCAGTTTTCTTTAGATGTAACGTGAATACATGCTAGAACTCTTTAGAAAGACCTCTGGCAAGGGCACCTTCCATTCTTGGCAGATAACCCATGTGTAGCATTGCAATAACAGCACAAACTTATTTATTTTGTATTGTTTGATCAGTAAATCTTTTTGTGTTTGACTAAAGTAACCCTGTGAAGATCCGATTGACAGTAAATAAATAATAAATGTTATAAACTTGATAAAATGATTCAAAAGCCTATTTTAAACCTGCATTATTATATTGTCAGGATGCCAATAAATAATGATTTCATAGTTTTTTTTTTAGTTTATCTTATAGTCTTTATAGCAGAGTTATTTATTTTTTAGTTCAGTGTTAATATTGTGATTTTAATTTTATAAATTTTACTATAAAATAATTTTTCTTTGATTTAAACACTAATTTTAGCCACAGTTAAATTTTAACATAGCAATAAAATTAATAATATCTGTTTAGATAAAGCGTAATTTATTGTCTTTAGTGTGAAAGCAGATATCATTGTAGGTGTTAATATGTATTTAAATTATTTAAGAGGGCATGGATTAGCTTGAGCATTTTGTTCTAAGCATAAAATCCCCATTCATTAAAGTTCATACTGACAAAAAATGGGAAATTTTTTTAGTAGCTATTCTTTTTTAGTTAAAAGTGAAAAATGATAGAAATTTTTGTAATTTTCTAGTAATTAATAATAATAATAATAATAATAATAATAAAGATTTAAAAAATATGAATAAACATAAAATGAAACATCAAAATATAATATTTTATAAAAAGAAATGAACACAATGAAAATTATCCTTTTGCAGTAAATTTATTTAAAATTGGTATGCCTATGACAATTTCATAACATACTTTAACAGTATTAGTTCGTTCAATTCATTTAATTTGCTTTTAGTCTATTTTTTCATTGATAATCTAAAATCTCTTGACCAATGACACAGATCTGTCTAAAATTACTCCATGCTCATTTTTATTACCAATACTTCATGGAATTGTAAATATTCTGTCTATAGTCTGAGCTGTTGTTTTCATTTTTTGAAAAAGGGAATTGTATGGAATTTACAACGTAATTGTTAGTAAAACTACTAAAACAAATTTTAATATTTTATTTATTGCTTTATAACTTCTTTTTATTTATATAGAAAATTTATATATTTTAATGTTCAATTTAAGCTGCAGTCACTACTTATTATATTTTGATTAATTTGCATGATAAAAGGCTTCCTTTGGGTTGTATCAATTGGGTATGGTTCAGTAAACTCTTAAGTTTCAAAATTAGCTTAGTGTCTTTTAAAAAGTCTTTAAATTTTGGAGGAAACCCCTAAAATGACCCATTTCTATTTTAATAGTCCTTACAAAAGTTTTTTCTTTCATGAAGCAGTTTCTCTATCATGCAGAGTTAATTTATCTCAAGGCTTATTATTTTTCAGTCAGATCATTTTTGCCCTTCAGGTAAAGGACAGAAATCTAAGAATGACATTGATAAAAAAGAAAATTCAATCACTCATTTCAGAAATCCTAGTAGTCATTATTTTCAAAATAATTTTCATTGTATAGTTTGTACCATAGCCTTTAATTTCTGGGGGACTTGTGAGGTTTCTCAGTAAAACAATAACTTCAGGCAGCTCTGTGGAGATGTATAAGCAGCTTGATATGAAGATTTTTACATCTAAACAAATGTGTACCTAGAAATTAAAAATTTTAGATTAATTCTTATTTTCATCAAAATAATAACTTCTCAAATAGGTGGTTTAGCTACTAAAATGCTCTAAACGTAAAAGCGGCAATTAACATTTTATGGCCTTTTTTGTGCTTTGAATTGTTAAACATTGCAGTAGATAAAATATTTTTTAAAATTTACTGCATTTTGTTACTGAAGTTATTTTCTCCATGATTTATTGTTTTTAAATTTAGCTTTCTCCCCCCCCCCCCCCCTCTTTCCCCTCCATTAAAAGGTTTGCAGGGAAACTTATTTAGAATTTTAAAGGTTGCATTTAAAACTTAATATTTAATAAAATAGTTAGCATTTTTGATTTATAACACTCAACTCAAAATGAAATATCTTTAAAGTAATTCAAAATTACTCAATTTAAAAATTTTTTAAAATTATTATTTAAAAGTAGTAATTATATAGTTTGATCATCTGACAATTATTCTTAGACATATTTCTCAATAAAAATGTCACAAAGCAATTTAAAAGCATTAAAATGCACCAATATTCTACATTGGAAATTTTAAGTTTAAACTTGTTTTCTGTGTATGTCTGAAGTTAATGAACATAAGTATGTATATTTAGAAATTCGGAAAAAAAAAAAAAAAACGCTTTTTATTACTTTTGGTTCTACAGGACAGTGACGGATTAATGCAATTTTGTGGGTGGGGGTAACTGGAAGATTCACGTATACATCCATTTTATGGAAGTAAAATAAAATCTTTTACATTGATTTTTTTTCTCTTGGGAGGAGGCATTAGATCGGCAATATTGATTTGCAATAGCTAATGAAGAGTATAGCATATAGTATAAGAGCTTGCAATGTTTTTGAGAAAGAATTTTAGGTCAGCTGGTTTTTAGATTTTCATTCCTTATTGAAATTAACGGTACCTCTGGCATCTGGGAGCGGTTATGTTTAGTTCTACACATCTGGTCTGTAAAGGAAAAATTTGAAATTTCCAAGTCATTTTTAGACATTTGATTCTTTTTTTATAATTTTCTATGTCATTTTAGCATTATAAACTTATAAGTGCTAGACGGTTCTGTTGTTGCTCACATTGTGCCAGACATATTTTTAGTAGTTGAAAAAATGATAATTTTCAAACCATTTTAGTATGCCTGTCATTTTAATATGATGTACAGTGACCTCTCACTTATGCACCTCTCAGTTATACGCGTCTCTCTTTTATATGGGGATTTTGGAAGGTCTCATCACGAGGAATAGGAAAATAATGATATATGTCTTCCACTTATAAGCGACACTTTGAATGGTCTTTCTCAGTTATACGTGAAAATAAATCACAAATGCTGTCACACAAATGTATTTTTCTCTGTCATCCTCGAAGACACGGTGTTTAGAAAATACGAATGTTGGAAATGTTGATAATATATCAAGTAAACTAAGACAATGAAACTATTTTTGATGAGCTATGGATGAATATGATGATAATTATGCAACTGATCTTTTTTGTCCCATCTTATGCTAATGCTTTAGGAGCCCTAGAAAAATTGAGATGATATCTGTAAAATTATGACAACTTCAATTACAATATTGTTGCAGAAAATTCGGCTTAATTTCTGGATTAGTCATTCTAAAGTCCATTCGGTGTAGAAAGTTCTAGCAAATAGTCCACTTCTCAGGTGGAACATGAACTTTATTGCTTCTAGAACTTTGTTGCACAATCAGCTGTACAAAATTCACAGACACTAACGGCCATCAGCTTGCTTATAACATTCCGCTCAGTACCTAAGCTTTCACAAATGCTATAATTCTTACACAAAATAAAACACTTCCACAGGCAAAAATTCAGGGGGAAAATTATGAGGGAAGCCGTAAACCATCTCTTAAGAGTCCTCTGTAGTCGGCTTGCAGAGATTCAAGTCCCAATGCTTTGCTATGGAGAAAAGTGCCTTAACGCTAATCATTTTTCTCAGAAAGTATTAGGTATTTTTAAATGAAATTTTCGTGTGTGAATCTTAAGAACTATTCGCAAGGATTGCACGAATCAGATTTGAGTTAATTTAGCCGAAAGAGATTTTATTGCAGTCTAGAATTTATATTACTTTTCAGACTGCAATAAAATCTCTTTTGGCTAAATTAACTCAAATCTGATTCGCGCAATCCTTGTGAATAGTTCTCAAGATTCACAGAGGAAAATTTCATTTAAAAATACCTAATACTTTCTGAGAAAAATGATTAGGCGTTAAGGCACTTTTCTCCATAGCAAAGCATTGGGACTTAATCTCCGCAAGCCGACTACAGAGGCCTCTTAAGACTCAGCAGAGAAGAATTTGCACACAGCACTTAAAACCAAGCTAAATATGGCTTACAATAGCACAATTCTGAGGCTAATGCAGTGAACAGAATGAACATTTATTCTCAGTAGCAGGCAGATACTGTGAAGAGGACTGTGTGCCATAGGTTGCATAAGCCAGTCACGAAGTGGCCAGTGTGCTTTAGGTTGCACATTTTGGATGCGAAGCAGCCATCGAAGACCAAAACTGGTTACCGAAGGCGGCTAGTATTGTAATAATTGTTCTTCAAATTTTGTTTAGTACTTATAGATTTATTACTTTATTTTTGAATTAATAGTAACATTAATGCTTATTACTTAATTACAAAAGCTTAGTTAAGTATATATTAGGTTATATTCATTGCAATTTCAGAAAACCCAAAAATATTTTAAACAGCTGTAAAATAAAATTTTTGAAATCTAGGGAGAAAATATTCTCATGAAAAATAGCTAAATGCATATGAATGTAATATATTCAGTTTAAAAAAAATGCTTAAAAATTTAAATGAGAAAACAAATGCTGAAATTTAACAAAATCTTTATTGTTTGCATTGCAAACCAAAGTGGGCTTAATTCAGTGTTTGTCGCCCAGGAGGAAGGTGACATCCGATAATCTGGCAAACTTATGCATTTTCTGGCGACGCTGTCACCCCTTGCTTTTGACTCACTTATTCTCCCCGGAACCTAAACTTGTCTGATTCCTAACTAAATGACAGACTTTCTGTCTAGCAAATTAATACCGATTCTTTGATTACAGAGCCATATCATATTAAAATTACAGACATACTAAAATGATTTGGAAAATTATCATTTTTTTTAATTACTAAAAGTATGTCTGGCGCAATGTTAGCAACAACAGAACTGTCTGGCAACTATAAATTTATAATGCTAAAATGACATAGAAAATTATGAAAAAGAATCATATGCCTTAAAATGACTTCAAAATTTCAATTTTATCCTTTATAGACCAGATTCATAGAACTAAACGCAAATGCTTCCAGGTGCCAGACATACCGCATCCGTACCTAATTTCAGTAAGGAACAAAATATCCAAAAACCAGCTGACCTAAAATAAATTTTTATGTAACGTTGCTAGCTCTTATACTATTTCTCAGATTATAAGATAGTAGTGGAATTTGTTATAACAATTTTAAATTCAGTGATTGAAATTAAGAAAAAGTAGTCTAATTAAGGCAAGAAACTGTGTAATGCTTAAGTAATTTTTTATTAATGTTTTTAGTAAAAGAATAATTTGATTTGTCCTTTTGAGTTTTTCATACTTCTATTGGGTGAATGTTGCATCTCAGTGATGTACAAGTGGTAAATAAATTTTAATGTCTTTTTTTATTTTTTATTATCTAATGGCCCTGATGTGTTACAGTTTGTTAACTAAACTTTTAATGAAAATGATTTAATAGTAATTTTTCATTTTCTTATTTATACTTAATAAGAAATAATTAAATTATTAATTAACTCTAAAATTTTTATCATGTAGCATGTTTTGATGTTTTACTTGAAACATCTTTTATGTATATGTTATCGCCAAATATCACACACATATTTTTTTCTTACAAATAATTTCAGCCTTTTTTTTTTTTTTTTTTTTTGTCAATCTCATACCTGTTAAAATATGTTTTGTACATGTTTGTATGTTTCTTAGTATCTTTTTTTTTTCATATATTTTAACTTAAAAAAAAAAAAAATGTTTAACAATATGCAAATGTTTAACCTTGTATTTTCTTAAGGTATGTTTGAATTTTGTTTTACAGATGGTGATCTTGGTGCCTATCCTCATGTGTTTTATTGTTATATGAAACAAAAACACAGGATGGTTTATGAACGTAGGAAAGCTGCTGGAACTTGGAAACCTCCTGTATATAATTTGTAGATTCTGTTGTTAGTGAATTCTTTAAGCAGTAATAAATAACACAATTTTTCTCATCATATTGGTAGCTGTACACTGGATGTTACTTATTAAATTTCTCAAAAAAATGTCTTACAAAAATATTTTTGTCAATTTTCTTTTGAAAGCTTTACTTATTTTTAATAACTAACAGCAAGTTTTTAGACATCACATACTATATTCTCTTGTATTCTCACAATGTTTTTTGACTGATCATTTCCCATTAAAAACCTGACTTGTACTAAATTCAAAGCCTAAATACAGGATTTTTCTAATTATCTTGATGAAAAATTTTGGTGTTGCATTATATTCGGGTTAATACGGTTGTGGACATAACAGTCCAGACATTTCTTCTTTCTATTTAAACTACATGACTTAATTTGTTTTTCAGTTGCAAAATGGGATTAAAGATCAGTAACCATTCAACAGAATTATTTTTTATCTCTTAACATATTTTAATGATTATTAATTAAACACCTTCAGATATTTAAGCAATTACTGTAGTTAACATTACAAAAATTTTCTTCTTTGCATTTTTATGTGCAAGATTTAGAAAGGAAAAAAAAAATGCATTTCCATAAGAATAGTTTGGTGATGAGTGTTAATCTGCTGTTTCTAAATTTAATCCCCATAGGTATAAAAGAACTAAAGTCACTAGAATTTGTTTGAAAAAAAAGTACTGAAATTTAGATTTAGTGAGTGGGTTTTGGGGTTTCTGTAGGAAGAGGGAATGAAGAGAGACTCCATTATAGCAGAAACATTATTTAACAGAACAGTGCTTCCCAACCTTTTTATCACTGCAGACTGGTCAATATGTGATAATTTTACTGTGGCCTACTGTGGGGAGTTGATTGTTTATATTTTAGGTTGTTTTGATTTAATATTTTTAATTTTATTGTACTCAAGCGTGCCTTTAAAATGAAGTATAGTTATACCAAAAAACTAATTCAAACTAGCTACAAGATTTCTTCTATTACAAGGGTATAAATTAACACCAACTCCAGAGAAATACACCACAGTAAATAAAATGGAAATACAGTGCACTCCCAATATCTGGGCTAATCACTGGGACAGGTCGCACAATAATAGAAAAACACACATAATCCGAAAACTTTTGACTAAAGAAAAAAAATCAACATCACTACAAAAGCATAAAAATTACTTACTTTTGAATGCTGTATATCATCAAACTAGGAATTTTTATTTTTAACATTTACTGCTTAAAAAGAATCTGTAATGAGTCTGCTTCTGTTTGTTCATCTCTTGTCGCATATCGACAAATATTTTACAAACTGCAGTAATGTCACTTTAATCAAATCCTCTTTGTCTCATATAATCTAACAAATTTTCCACTCATTGTAGAGCGGCAGAATGAGAAATCATATTTCCCTTATTTAGTACATCTTCTGCATCAATACCGTCTCATTACAACAGAGTTATAACATTTTTACAGCATAGTCAGATTTAACAACATTGTCAGTAGTGATGTCTTAATCTGTCAAATGCTGGAAGCCAGGCTCACATGCATCCCTTTGAAACCAATCTTTCTAAATTTTCTTTATCCAAATTTTCGAAACCTTCGAATTCTTTTTTAATTTTGATTTAACTGATAAAAAACTGATAACAGTAAATACCACTAATAATAACAGTTAAACTGATAACAGTATTCTTGAACATTGCATTTTAAAGAATACTGATATCAGTTTTTTGCATCGATTTTACATGCAGGATAAGAGTGAGAATGTTTCTCTAATTTTTTTGTGTGAGTCTGGAAGGAGCATGGATAATTCATGTACGGATAATCGAGAGTATACTGAACTTTAAAGTTTCTTTATTGCCCCGTACTATTTGATTCACAGACTGGTACCGGTCCGCGCTCTGGTGTGAGGTAAGTATACAAACTTATCTTAGTTGATGACTACAGCTCAGATGAACTTTCCGCTTATGAACATAGCAACAGCTACTGCAGCTTTTGTTGTGAATGCATGTAGCATGTTTGTGCTTAAACACCAAAGAGCCACTTATTTGCATGATAATTTTGCAATAAAGTCACTCATGTGTTGGGGCAGCAGTTGTCAGTAGTGTCTAATTCTTGATTTACAAGATTAAAATTAAGTATAAGATATAAATGATTTTTTTTTTTAATTTTATTATTTTATTTTATTTTCATTTTAGGGAAAAATCTGCTGACATAAAATAAATACTTCAATTAACCCATCTGTATGAAAGAAAAAAGAATTGCAAATGCAAAAAAAAAAAAAAAAAAAACACATTTATTATGTACTGTAAAAGCACTTATTTTCACGAACTGTAATTTTAATAAAAATGAAGATATCGGTGAATTCAAGAGCTAAAAGTTTCACGAATTTTATTCACCAAAAGTTGAAAAATCCCGAAACTACATAAATACATAACCCCTTTTGCATAAGACATTTTAAGAAACTTCCTTTTGAGGAAAAATTTGTCCGCCTCACCCATCCCCTTTTTGAATGACTTCAAGAAAAGCTAGAATAAATATTATGAGGAAGAAAGTTGTCAAGAAAGTGTTTGTGACTGTGCAATAAATCATTAAATTTTAATAAGTGAAATTTTTCTTATTTTTATTATTATTTAAAGCAAGGGAAAAAAAGAGTATTTTGCGAGCATGTAATTTTCCCAATTACGGCGGGCTCACAAAAATATGTGCTCTTACAGCTGTAGAAACTTGATTAACTGAGGTTGCTATTAACTGAGTCAATAACAGTCTAATTTCTTTCTTTTTTTTTCTGAATGAGACCTGAAAAACATGTTTTTTGTAAAACTAACAAGTTTATTGATGATAGGGTACTTATGTATTATCCCTGCAGTCTGCCAAGACGAGCGATTTTATGCCAAGATAATAATGGAACACATGGAATTATTGATAGTTCAGAATAAGGTTGCCAACAGTTTGCCAGCATATTTGACATAAAAATAGTTCGGAAATAATCTCCGGGATAATACGTAAGTACCAAGATAGAATTTTATTCATACTTAAGGCGCTCAAGCGCTAACAGCTATACTGAAATATTTAGAGTGAAGAAGGATGTAACACTGATATATCTGTTGCTCAAACACTGGCATGATCAAGTAACCTTTCATAGAAATTCTAAACTTTTGTAACAAAAACTTTCTTTTTTTCTGAGACTGACATTAATAGCTTTAAAACTGTTCAGTACAGTTGAGCTGTCAGTCTTAATTATGAAGTAAAATAGTATGTCATTTAATGATTTTGCAGTCCACTTTGATTGGGGCTGCTGCATAGATATGAAAAAGAAGAAAAGCCCACTTGCTTTTTATTTAGCTTTCATTTGTCATACAGCAAAGTTATTTAAATCAAAATATTGTTCAGCATATTAAAATGTATGTTACTCGTAAACGATTTGTATCTGTAACTTTGCTGTAAGACCAACGAAACAGAAAAATAAGACAAATGAGCCTCCCACCCCTTACCTTTAGCTATGTATTATTTAACATCATGTTCAAAGAAATTGAACATGAATCTTTAAGAGCACATGCTTTGATTTCCACTCTGATACGAGATCGCAAAATAAAATTTTAATGTTAAAAATAGTTTACTACGAAGTATATTTAAAAAAAAAAACCGGCCTGCTTGCGTATTATGTGTGGGTTAAGCTCAACGATTTCGAAGGTAGAGGTATACTTTTAGTTTTCAATTTTTCCTTTGATAATGAAATTTTCATTCTGGTTCGGAAGACGATTTACAAGCGTTTTGCTCCCATGTTTCCGTCGATCGGAGAAAACTCGTTCTACCGTTTACATATATGGCCAGGGGCGGGGGGATCGGGGGGGGGCATGCACCCCCCGTCGGGGAGTGTCGTCGGGGATTTTTTTTAGAGAATTTGTTGGTTTAGAAAAACGAAGGAAGTTTTGCAACCAGATAAATTCCATTAAAAGTGTCTGACCCGACCGTAGAGGTTCCGTTCCGTTCACTTCCATTCTCATTCTGCTTGGAATTATACGATATTCATATACTGAATATTGATTATCTGCATATCGGAGTATGTTTCTCGGGATTCGAAGGAACCAGCGAACAAGATCCACATTTCTAGGGTAAGCAGAGTTGCTCGATCTGCTGACAATTGCCTTCGTAACGACCTTTTAAACTAAGACTTTGGTGAAAATCACTGGGCTTTCCTGTTAACCAAGAACAGATAATTAATGACCATCTCATCATAATAATTTTTAATATACGAAACCAAAGTAGGAAATTTATCTCTTACTCGAATAGTTTTTTGAGAGGCTGTGCAAGTACTGAAACGTAAAAATTTGGGGTTTTATCGTTTGACCCGCCCTGTCGGGGAACATGGCCCTCCCGTCGGAGAAAGTCTGGCACCATTACTGTATATGGCTAAAATAGGCAGAGAAACGTGGATACAGATTCGTAGCTAGGCCATGAGCGTACCAGGCAAGATTTGAATTTTGCGCCCCTAAAGCTTCTTATACTATTATGTAGAAATCTGCCAAGTGCGGCCTTCTGAGACTTGCGCACCCGGCAGCTGCCCACCTGGCTTCTCCTAGCCTAGCTACGGCACTGCGTGGAGATTTAATTCTGTGATTTCTTAATTAAACAATTTATAAGAGTTAGTTCAAATTATCTGTGTTAATTTTCTCTCGCAAGCTGCGAAATTAAAATGAACGCATGGTAACCTATTTTTCACTCCACCCTTCCATTGCTATAAATAGGATGCAAATTTAAGAAAATGTACGAATAACTCATGAAACCAAGTTAAGAAATATTCATATACAGTGGCTGATACAGGCAAAAAAGTATCGCAAATGGGAGCACTTTCATAATTCCATTGCAGTGTTGTATGCCTCATTTTCCCCCACCATTTTTACCGTTTCGCGTTGCGGTATTTTCTACGCATTTTACAGTACGCTGATAGTCCTGTTTAGATTATCTGTTTAGTTAGAAGGCGGTCGGTATTCAAATTGTGTCGTATTCCCCCATTTATTAAAACACGGAGCATTTTTTAAATCTATGAGTTCATATCAATATACTTAATACAGTTTTGGGAGCAGAAAGTTAATGACGCCGTCTGACTACGCCCTTGACTCAATTGAAATCAGTCCCATCCCAAAGATATTAAAATGTTTTCTGGTGGGTTCATTTATCTTCAGAGGAATTAATTTTTGAATCGACCGTTGGAGCTCGACCCCTTTCGTTTCCCTTGGGGCGGCATTATAGTAATTAATATAGTAAGGCAAATGAGGCGGGATCCGTCTAAAAGTAGGCTTTTACAGTTGTTGCGATTGCATAGAATGCTGATCATTTTATCTGCTATTTTTTTTTAACTCAAATCGAGTGGGAGGGATAGGATAGATGAACTAAACCATGCTTTCTACAATAACAGCTACTAAAAAAAGATTCACAGAAAAATAATTCCTGAGATCTAGATATTCAATTAATGATATTGCGTCGATTAATAATCCATATTTTTAAGTCCATAAATTTAATATATTGAAGAAATCCGCACGCCTTATTGTATTGAAATTCTTTTGGGTGTCCCTCTAAATAAACTGTCCCGTAGATCGATACCATACAGGCAGTTGCATAACTAGATGTTACAATAATACTAAATATAACATTCGACGACTAATAGTTTTATCGATATATCACGTACATACGTATGTAGATAGTTACGTACATACTTGTATACGTACGTACAGACAGACGTGAGGAAAAGACTAGTCAAAATGGACTTGCGGCTGATCAAAATGCATTGCACATGCATAATACGTAAGTTGCTATTTATATTTCTGGCCTTGGTAACAGAAAGCGTTGCTAGGCGATCCCAGACGATTTAAATCGAAAATTTGATTTTTGTAAACATAAATTCTTCAGAACGATTTGCCTTTTCAGCTTGATTTGTGTTGCTTACAGGAAATTTAAAAAATCATCTCGTTAAAAAAATGGAGTTGACTCGTGAAGATTTTCGTGCAAATATTTTTCATAACTTTCGACGTGGATTGTCAAGGCAAGAGTGCTTCGATGAACTTTATACAGCGAAGAAGCACCATCCTTACAGCACTGTATAAAAAGCTGCTATAACGAATTTAATCGTGGTCGGTGTTCAATCCAGGACGAATTCCGTGCAGGTCGTCCAAAATCAGTTGTTGTGCCAGAAAATATCGATGCTGTGCGAGAACTGATTAAGCAAGGTCGTCATGTGACATACCGTGAGATTGAGGTGTCTTTGGACATTAGTATGACAAGCATCAATAAGATATTGCATGAACATTTGACCGTAAAAAATATTTATTCGCGTTGGAACCCGCATAATCTGAAAAACGCTCAAAAGAAGGCTCGTATCGATTGGTGCTAGGAAATGCTGACAAAATACAATCAAGGTGCATCAAAGGCTGTGTATAACATCTACACAGGTGACGAATCATGGATCTATGCAATGCATATGAGCCGGAAACAAAACCGCAATCGACTGTATACTGTATGGGTCTTCCTAGACGAGCAAAATCCAACAAAAATTGTTCGAGCAAGAAGCACATAGAAACAAATGGTTGCCTGTTCCTTCGGCATTACCGGTCACGTGGCGACAGTGGCGTTAGAGCAACGCAGGACGGTGAATTCTGAATGGTACACGACTATTTGCCAGAAGTCGTCGGAGAAATTCGAAAAAAGCAGAAGCAGAGACGCATAATTCTTCATCATGACAATGCGATCTCTAACACATCGGCTCAAACAAAGGATTTTCTGAAATGCCAAAACATCGAATTGATGGGTCATCCGCCGTAAAGCCATGATTTGGCACCCAATGACTTTTTTTATTCCCGTACATCAAAAATAAATTACATTGACAACGATTTTCGGCAGCCGAAGAAGCCGTTGATGCATTCAAAACGCATGTTCTGCGGTTACCTCAATCGGAGTGGAAAAAGTGCTTCGAAAATTGGTTCAAACACATACAAAAGTACATTGATCTTCCTCGAGAATACTTTGGAAAACAATAAAACTAATTTCGATCATAAATATTTATTGTTTCATTATTAGGCCAGAAATATAAATAGCAGCCCTCGTACGGACATACATACATGCATTTCGCAAAAACTCTTGTAGAAAACTGACTTTTGACTATATCAAAGTAAATTTTGAGATAGTCAAAATCGATTTTTTCATCAAAATCTATACACCGAAAAATCTCGCCATTACCATACATGCTTTTATTTCTTCCGAGGAAGTAAGAATATAGAATGGGAAGGTACAATTGCTTTGCCTCGGGGACCACACTGTGGAAGCGGAAGTTTACGAAGAGCCGCATCTTTTAAAATGATTGCATTCATTAGTAAATTTTTCCTTTTAGAAACGGTATACACATTGTATCATGATAAAAAACAAAATGTAGTTGCTAGCAAATTGGATTTTAAATTCACATTGATTTGACAAATGTACCTTATCTCTCTCTCTCTCTCTCTCTCGCACACACACACAAACTTCTCTATATTTTTTATTTTTATTTATTTTCTAAATCAATTCATTAATTTCATCAATCATATTTTTTACTTGCTGAGACTCTCATCACAGCTTAGAAGTTAATATTTGTTAAAGAGCATCTCTATTTACTCTTGTTGATTTTCAAGCAAGGAAAAATTTGCCTACAAATATTGTAGACCCAAATATCAAAAACATTTTCCCAGCAATTTCCTTTATACATGAAAATTCCTCAGCAGACAATGATTTGTAAAATTCAACTAATGGCACAGCATTAAACATTTCTTTCAATGTATGATATGATTGTATGCCAATAAGTTCAAGTTGCACCTCTCCAGGTGCTGTGTCAATATCAACAATGATGGGATGAGAGAAAATTCAATTTAGGCTCAGTTTTCTTAAAATCCTAAAACCTTTTTGTGACTTCGTCCTCTAACCTCTACAGATAATACCTGATTTCAGAAACACTTCTTTTTTCTAAGAAGGTACTTTAAATTAATCTTCCAGTCTTGGTGATAGTTATTTTTTTCTTTTCAAGATAATTTTTTTTTTGACTGTCTTGGAGGATCATAAAAAAAGCTCTTAGCGGGCCGCTATTTGCTCACCACTGATACAGAAGATCGAAAATTCTTCGAAATCAACAATTTCATCAAAATCAATTTGATAGTTAGAATATGCTTACCAGTTCTTCATGTATACTGAAAGTACCAGGTTACCGAGCCATGCTCAGAATCTAAAGGCTAATTAAGTGTAAAATAATGAGTACGTAAATGCCTTGGCACGTATCAATAATCTTCATGGTTGCCAAAGATTTTCATCGCTGTCGGATCACTCATACATTATCAGGTAAGCTTTGTTCGGCATTCAATGTTACAATGACATATACTTTGTTTTGAAGAGGGATGCTAAATATTCGATGGTCGGTGCCATCAGAGTTGAGCAAAAAGTAGTTTAACATAAGGTGCCTCCTTTCCTTCTGTAGCAGATCAGCGAGGGTATCAGCGAAGATCTTGGGCGATGCATTCACTAACAGCGTCTTCATTACTTCAGAAATATATCTGTCCATATTGAGTTCAAATTCAGTTCAAATTCAGCATCAAGAATTTGAGTTGGTTGAACTGTCAGATGAATGAGTTTATAAAAAAAATTCATCAAGTCTGTTATACACTGTTCGTAACTTAGCAGTACACACCAAAATCGTTAATAGTTTCACTCGTCATATACTGTGAACAAAGCCATTGCAAAGTTTGCTTTCAAATTTCGAATTCTTTTATGAAATTCTTTGAAATGTGGGTGACATCGAAGAAACAACCACACCAATTCATTAGGAAATTCGGAATGTCCTACATCAATCCGGGGCCGTCGCTAAGCAACGGGCCTGCTTATGAGTTGCCATCCCTAAAAATGAGTTTATCATTGAGGCCTGTTTTCCCCAAGCACAGTATTCTATTTTATTATTCTAAGTATTATAAATGTTATATTATTTTATTATTTTAAAACAATTTTTTTATACTTTTGTCGTACTAAAGAACTTTAGATGTAGGTAATTGTTTTGTGAATCTTGCGCCATTTTCTTTCATGAAAATTTATCCTAAAATTCGAACATTTTGCTCTGAATGTAAAGGTAAGTGAACGCTTATAATGTATTTAGAAATTCTAAAAATATGTATGTAAATCATGTTTAGTGAATAATTACTCATGTGTTATTTATAAATAAATTATTTTAATCAGAAATCGTATTACTTGAGTAGTTTTTATTCTTGTAAATAAGCATGACGTTGTGATACTATTTAGACAATTTAATTTTGCCAGTTGAAAATGTTATTTATCAGTTATATATGCCTTGATTATGTGATTAAGACTTACATCTGGTACAGTACAGAAATACAGTAAATTATAAATTACTAACTGGGTACCCGTTCTCCGCACGGTAGGAAAAGAACATTTTCCTTACACGTATAATTCGAATTAAACCCTGATGCGGAATCTAAAAAAGTAAAAAAATATTTATATCGTGATGAAACGTTGACGTTATGAGTGCAAATCTGAGATGACTGCAACATGATGGCAAAAAAAACTATGTCAGTGTCACTGGCGATCAAAAAAGAAGCAACTTCTCTCGGATGACCTTGCCCAGGCTTTTTCTCGGTTTATTCAGTATCGTGGAACTGCTTCTATAAGTTGCACACGACGCTAGGCGTTAAATTGAACTCTCTATCTAGTCTCCACACATGGGATCTTGGTCAAGTGTTGGGGGTGTCCTAGGGGGGGGGGGTCTTCCTAAGGGAAACTAACCCGTATTTACGCTACGTTTTGCAGGAAACCAGCCATATACGTTTCCTAACATATGCATGTTGCGAGTACAGTTTTATTTTCCGAACAGAATACAGGAAAACTCCGAACGGTTAGGTCGGCGGACGCGACCTGTTTTGAACCAGAAACCTTCCGCCTCCCAGTTCAGAGATGGGCTTGGCCATTGGTCGGACTAAGTCATTGCTAGGGGAATATTATAAGCAATTGGGACCTTTGTTGTACACATGATTGCAATGTCATTCTCGCGTATTATTATTATTCATATCTCATATTATTTGGTTAATTTTTCATTTTCATTTCATATTCCTGACTTTTCATACTATCTTGATTTTTGGGTCTTTGTGCATGCGCATATTCAATTATCATTCCCCATTAACGTTACTGAATTAAGTAGTTCTCCCTATCGCCACTTCTACACCAAAGACGTCAATCTGCATTTTCTTCGCTTCAAGAAAAACGCTTACAAAGGTTCATTGCTTCAGTTTATACTGATTAATCAATTTTCTTGCAAACTAATCGGTATTAAGATATGACGCTTTGACATAGTATACAGGAATTCTTAAAGATCTTGAAAATGAATTTAGTTAAAAATAACCAAAGTTACAGGTTCGCGTTATTGACGCGGTGATTGTGGTAATGTTCTAATTGTTTCATATCCAATCCGTTTTCATTTTTCGAGTCAAGAGCTGTAAAAATGAGTATTTTCACTTAATTGTTAAATTTAACAGCTTAAGTGGCAGCAACGGACTCCGTAACTACGGAAACTGTAGCAATATTAAAAATAGAACATGAAATGAAATTTATTTATGCTTGCTAGAACTGCCATATTGGCGAAATTAACGCCGATAGTCGATGGCAAATAGCCAAAATGAATTCTAAATTTAACTTCACAGAAAATGCAATAATTTATAGGCAATACCAGCTATATTTACCAAGCTTAAAAACAGTCTCGTTCATCCCCCCCGCCCCCCCCCCAAAAAAAAACATTCGTATTTATACAGAATTCCAATTTTACTATACCCTGTTTGGCGGAATTAAAAAAAAAATAATCTATCCATCCGCTTGTAACATTCGCTCATCTCAATCGTACCATAGAATTAGCAGTACAAACGCTAAAATATACACGCTATTAAACACGGAGTTACGCTACGCTACATTTGAATATTTATTGCCAACTTTTCTAAGAAAGGTACTAAAGAAGGAATCCGCATACGCCATTTTGCGAGATTTTTTTTTTTTTTTTTTTTTTTTTTTTCCCAGAGAATCATTCTAAGCACTGATTTAACAGCAATCAAAATGGGAAACAGTTATTTGTGTATGGTTCGATCGCCAAAAATAATTTTTAAAAAAGTAAATTTAATTTAATTAAAAATTAATGAAGCCATCTAATTGAAAAGTAGCACAGCAATATTTTAAATTATCAATTATAACGTTTTTATTTATTACAATTTACCGAATGCAAGAATTTCATTTCTTTTGAAATTTGGCGGCATTCCCCCTAGTTAAATCAATTTACTTAATTTGGGGAAAATTCCGAAGATCAATCGCTTAAAATCGCCTTAATAATTTCACTATTTCTTCACGATTATTTATTATTTGGATTATTATATTATAAAAAATTAATTGATATAGAAATAATAAGAGCATATGAATGTGGTTTTGATTATAATTCTTTGACTCGATATATATTTTCTTATCGTTTTTTTTAAATTTCAATTTTGTTTGTAATTTTTGATGTTGAAGTTTCATTAATAATTCCTCTCCCTTTTTTATTAGAGAGTGAACTTGGTTTATGGGTATTTATTATTTTTTTAATAGTATTAATTGTTGGATTGTTATATGAATATAGTTATGGAAAATTAAGTTTAACGCCGTATTCTAATAAAACCTACACATAGGGTTGCCAGGTCGCCAAACCAAATAGCCGGACAGACCAGCCAGTTTGGCCGGACATTTGGGTTAAAAGGCCGGACAGCCTACAATATTGAGGATATTGTCTCAGAATTAATAGGTACGACAAAAAAATTGTATGTAAAATCAAGCTTTTTTGATTATTACCCTGAATCTTGTTAAATTCTAATGAAATATAAATAGCATCGAATGCCAAATCAGTTCAGTAAAAAGCCTAACAAAAACAGGACACGGTTAAGTTTAGCCGGACACGCAATCAAAAAGCCTAAGTATGTCCGGCTTTATCCGGACGCCTGGCAACGCTACCTACACACACAAACCTAAAATTATTTCGGTTCGCTCGCAGTAAATTGCGCCAAGCCCAAAACTGTGCAAATCGGTAGAACCTACTACTTTCACAAAATATGCCAAATCAGCCATTTTATTTTTCACCAAACTAAAAAAAAATTATACATATTAGTCTCAGATATCTCCAAGTCCTTATTCTTTTATGCATAAAAAACATTGCATTCCTGCTCTAATTTCTCACGCAGACGATATTTTAATTAAAAAATAACCTAGCAAATATAATCTAAACAGAAAATAAAATTATTATTCTTTTATTTTTACTTCAAGAGTCTAAATGATTTAATAAATTCGCCAAACATGGCAACCTGGATGCTTATTTCTCACTTTTTTGACTACAGGGGTTACAATCGCGGAATTACGGAGAGCAAAAATTAGCGTTTTTGACGTTTTTTTAAAAATCAATATCTCTTAAACTAATTCGAATTTCGAAATTTAAATCGGCGGAAGACCTTCCTCGGAAGTTTCCGAATCCGTGGATACCTCGATCGAAATTCAACTCCCAGCCGTTTCGGAGGAGATGATGTTACAGACAGACGCGCACAGATTTTAATAGTATAGACTAGCTGCGTGCCCGTTCTTCGCGCATATTCACAATACCCACATAGTGTTTTTGGAGGCGAGTCTTCTGATTGGTGGAAAGTCCAAAGTTGGACAAGATCTCGGCAACCCTTGGCGCACAAACGATTTGGCGTTGGCGTTGTGCTTGTGTGGTTATTTGCCATTTGCTTTGAGTCATTGTCGTACGTGTTTGCCATTTGCTTCGAATTGAGACATTATATTGTATTGTTTTTTTTCGCAATGGATGAAATAACTGCCCTAAAATTACCAAACGGGTATACGTATAAAGTAATTAATAGGGATGTCAATCAGTCCGGTATACTTCAGACTGATCTACGTATTTCTGAAGTTAGGGATGAAAAGACGGCTATGGTTTGTATACACTTTACTTTTACATCTTTTATTTCGATGTTTCTGCTTTATGCGTTTTATCTTTCCATAGAATCGCGAAGTTTATTTTTTTATGCGTGTATTGTTTAGTGTAAACCACGCGGTTTCCTACTTTTTCATTTTTTGGACCGTTAAGTGTAAACCACGTGGTTTCCTACTTTTTATACACCACTGTCATTTCACTATAATCAAATTGGGGCTGATTCCTAGTTTATGGTGCTTCTTCGCCAAGGAGGCGATAACAGGTATATTCTGGCAACCTTGGCGACTTTAGTTTGCGTTCTGGCAACCATGTGGAAATCCGCCATTTTGTTTCTGTAGTGCGCATTTTTGCCTCTGATGGGACTCTTATTTGTTTACATTATTAAATTTATTCTACTAAAAAGAGAAGGGGGGGGTTGAGGGGGGGCACAGCCCCCCCTCACATAAAAAATAAATAATTTTTACTTAACCGAATCTAAGCACTTGTGAGATGTTTTAGTCAATGTTGTTAGTATTGCTTTACATGAGTTACATCGTTTCGTTTCTTCGATTTAACGCATGCGCAGCTGTGTTTGTATGGGAGCAGAATCATATACGGTATATTTTAGTTTTGGTTCGAGAACGTTTTGATACGTTGTGTTAACGGAGCGCATGCGCGGCGGTTGGTTTGAATTCCAAAAGCCATTTCTTATGGAAACTCCGAGGGGTTCACGACAGACGTTTTCGGTTCCTCGTATTTTTCGGATCCGTTTTTTTGGATAAACTAATTCTTTTCCGTTAATTGTGTTTGTGGATTTTCACTGTGGATTATATGCTTTTTGAGAGAAGGTAAGCGTGCTTTACTAAATTGCGTGGTGTATGGTTGTGGCTAAACGAAAAATTTTAGCATTAGATTTTAAAAAATTCATTTTAGATTTCAAAAAATCTCTTTCTTGAATGGATTACGAGAGAACGACTGATTGCAGCTAAAAGAAAATTTTAGAGTTCAGAAAATCGGTTTTAGATTTCAGAAAATTGCTTTACTTGAATGGTTTATGATTAGTGTTTTGATTTTAGGTTTATGGTTTAGTGTTTAGATTTTAAAATTCGTTTTAGATTACAGAAAATCTCTTCTAAAATAGTATCCACAAACATAAAAATTTAAAAAAAAAGCCACTATGACTTATGAGACGACGAATATGATTATTTAAATAAAATAAAAAATCAGTTGTTCAACAAGTTATGTAAGTACAATAATTTTTGTTGTTTAAAACTTCAATATTTATGCTTTTTAATTTGCTTATTTCGTGTATTTATCGCTAGTTTGGGTGCGTTTTCCCGTAGTGTCTTTGGGAGCATCTTGGCTCCCAGAGACAAGACGGGAAAACGCGCCAAATTGGCAATTTTTGGAAAATCGCCAAGAAGCACCATAAACTAGGAATTAACCCAAATTGGTACAATATTTACGCACATTTTAATAAGTTTTCTTTATCTATATTACAGGAGTGGATCAATGCTTTTATAAGCTCCAGCAAAGCTGTTTGGAGAGTGGCCAGAACTCACAAATGTGCTGGGAAACGTTTAATCTATAGAAAAGATTTCAGGTGTCAGCACAACACCGATGCACGCTATCGTGGGAAATGTTTACGACAGGTCAAGAACACGGATTGTCCTGCAAAGCTAAAACTAGTAGTGCAACAGTATGTAAATATATTTATATTTTCTTAATACAAACAACGTTGAACTAAAAGCAACACTAAGTTCAAATTTTTGCAAAAGCTTAGCATAACAGCTTTCCAGATTACCTACATATAAATTTGTTATTTATTACTTAATCCAAAGTATGTAAATTGATTGCTATGGTTTAAATTGACTAAGTTAAGAATAGCATCAATACTTGCTAAAACAATGTGCAGACATGCTATCTCAGGGTTTGATCCAGGAATTTTTTCTAGTGTCCCATTTTTGTGAAAACTTATTTTGTAAGTTTAAACACTTATTTTTGTGAGTTTTCATACCAGTTTTTAATAAGACACTTCTGCTAAAATATTTGAAAAAAACAGATTAAAAAGTAAGGTAAAATGCCAATGAAGGGCTGCTTTAATTGACTGCATTTTTGTAAAGGGGCTGCTTTAATTGATTTTATTTTTGTAAAGAGGTGGTTTTAATTGAATGCTGTATCTTTCATTCATTATTATTCATGAAAAAATATGTATTTGTTTACCGATTGGTAAATACTTAAATTTGTTTACTATTCGGTTGCCGAATATTTAAGTATTCGGCCTAACCGAATACTCTGTTTTTCTACTAGACGTTGGAAATACATAGGGGTCAGTTGATCATCCAATACGAAGCCGCGCAGCGCCGCAGAGGGAATGATGTCAATCTTTCCAGGTCTCCAAGCGGCGTACCAGATTTGGCAAAATTGTCTTTGCTAGTTTGGCCATGCATTTTCGCCAGCACAAATAGCTGATCTTAGTAGTTAGTTTGTAAAAATGCTAATCTTTTGTACAAATACAAATGTATACAGATTAAAGAAGAAATTTGCTTTTGAAGGATTATGTGCTCGGTGACTTTATGGATATCTAATTCGAGTTACGGGTATTTGTTTTCGTTAGAGTTGGGATGCTTATGCTACTGTTTCGTTGTAAGTACGTTTAAAGTTTTGTTATCTTACGTCTTTATGTATTATTGATCATACTCTACTTTTGTAATACATTAACTCATATCTTTCTATTACTTCTGATTAATACAGGTTACACAGTATTTTTTTTATTCATACGATTTCTTTGTTTTTAATTTAGATTCTTTACGTTTACTATATTAGTACTTCAAATATACTATTATAAGTTGTCGTATCTAATTAGTACATGTTAAAATGCCCAATGTTCATCAGTTTACAGTGTTTATTTTCTGTGTACATCTTAATGTTAACTATGTTTTAAGTTATGCATGCTTTACAAAATGTGCTACATGTACTAAAGATTTTAAAATATTATAATTTGCCTTGTTTATAATTAACATAGTGCACAAAACCACCTGGGTGTTTATTTCTGTCTATATAGTAATACTCAAATACTTTGATACCATAGAATTTCTTTTAAAGGCATGGGTTAATTTCTTGTATCTATGTGAGCTTTTACTAGCTGAATAGCAGGCATGTGGGGCAGATATAAATGTAATTCTGCTTCACACTTGCTATTTTGCTGGAAATATAAGCTACCGTTCTTTTTAAAAATAAAAAATGAATGATGATGCTCTTGCTGTGAAGTCACATCGTAAAGAAGACTGCTTTATCCAACCAACTGATTCTAGGTGCAGCATTTACCTATTGGGAATGCAGAATTCTTTTCTAGATCTGCCACTGATCGTAAAGTATCTTATTTTCTGTTGTTATGTATTAATCTTGATCGTGAATTGGTACTGCAATGAATTTTGCTGAAAATAAAAAAAATTTCATGGTTTGTAAATGAAATAACCTATTAGTGATACGCCTGTGAAAGTTAAGGTAAGTGCTTTTGTTTAATTAAATAGTTTTATTTTGTGTATAGACTGATTGAAGATTTTTGAGCAGCTATGCCACAAATATCCATTGCAGTTACTTTAGGTTAAAAATGGGCCACTGATTGTCAATCATTTTAATTGCTGTATAGTAAGTTCTGGAATTTACAGAAATGTTTTTAGATTTATATTAAATTACTGTTTAAGGATTTTTCTTTCTTTTTTTGAGTTGCTTTGTAGTAAGTTTAGTTCTTTTGTTTTTACTCATAAAATTTAGGAATGCAATGTTCTCAGGCAAACATACTGCATTCAGCTAATGTGCCAGATATTACAAATATCCAGCAATATATCTGTCCTCAAATTTCATACTGCGATATTACATATACATAATAAAATCTAAAACTACAAATGCAATTTTTAAATCAAATATTTCACTTTTAATGATTTTCCAAATTGCAATTTTATCACTCAAAAGAAAACAGGAAACACGTGTTCACTTTTAGCCTTTTTTTGAGGTGGTAAATTCTGATGCAGAGGAATATTTTTGTAACTGAAGAAGGGTGAATCTTTTGTACCACCTGAAACAATCATCTTGATGCGTAGCAATTTTTACGTGTGCTATTTTACAATGCTTTTAATTATTTTAAATTTCAACATCAGTCTTTTGCTGAGTGTTCTTGTTAAAGATAATAACTGTTCTTCATTCTTTGGTAAATTTTTTTTTTTTTTTCCCCTCCAAGAATTAAGTGTTTCTGAGAATACAGCCTCTCGTATATACTGTTGTCTGGTGAGAAAAGTTTTCTTTTTTTTAAAATTATTTTGAAAGTAAGGAAATTTATCAATGTACAATGAATATCAAAGTTACATTGATTTTCAAGCAGTGTTGTCTGTATCAACTTTAATTGGAGTAAAACAGGCATAATTTCATAAAAACAATCCCCAAAAGATTTCAGATTTTTTTATTAAATGATCTAAAACTGGTGAAAAATTTTTTAAAACAATAACGATGAATATTTTTAGAAAACTTGTAACAATACAACTGAATAAGAAACATACTGCTGCCAGATATCCAGGTGAAATTTTGTCTGGATATTTAGTATTTAGCCAAATTGACATCCATTTTGACATTAGTAACCTTTATATGCATTTTAAATTTCTTGAAATTTCACGAATCTCATTAGTGGCATAACTGTCATATTGTCAATATTGAGGCACCAGGTTGCATTGCAGCTGAGGGCCTTCCACGAGCAAACAAATATTGCCAAGTAGGCTTACCCCCACTTATCAGGTATTTCTCCTGTTTAGTGGCAGCTCGTAACTTGAATCACTATTGGTGCTGCTTAAAAAATTATTAAGCTGCTTCCTACTACATGCTCTCCCAGCAATGCTGAAAATTATGGAGCCTTGCCAGGAAAGTACATATCATAAAACTTAAGAAGTTCACTCTTTCCAATGCATAACAATTTTTTTTTTCCCTGAGGTGGGAGATATCAAAATTTCTTATTAAAATGAGCAACCATCCAATGAGATTTAAGACACAAAATGATTACTGTGACATTATCACTTTATAATTGCAAGAATCGCCTTTCACATTGTGACTTGATAGCAACATCATTAGATGACTGGTCACAAATGAAGCCCCGCTGTACATAATCACAGATCATTTATTTACCATTAACAGTGTGTGCTTTTAGGGTATTTATATTTTTATTTTATAAAGACAACAACATTACACAAGCCAATTTGTTTGTAGTATTTCTCTAAGAGACTTTAATAAATAAAAACTTATTGAAACTGTTTCATCTTTTTATTTATGCAATACAATATATTTATAAGTTTGATTTCATGGATCATCATACTCACACACAGGGATTATACTTCTCATCTTTCTTCGGCACTTTCTTATATGAACTGATTTCTTTTTTCTCTTGCAGCTTGTACAAATGGGCAGATGACTCTTGATCCTATTTTACAAGCCGAAAAAGTACAAGTACAATGTTGCTCTTTCAAATGTACAGCAAAATTGTACAAGCACTCATTAGGCATAAAAAACAAACTGCGTTGATCACATTCTAGGGGGAAAAAAATTTGTATGATGCTAAAGAAGAAAAATAAAAGCAATGTGCAGCATGCAAAACTCAAACTTGTCTTCAGCAATCAAGAAGCCACACATTTCACACTGTCACATACAACGTTAGGTCTCCTAAGCTGACACAAAAATAGCTTATTGCTTACACTAGCAATTGATTCATAAAGTAAATGAAAACTTAGTATAAAACAATACCAATTCACAGGTATGATTGTTTAGACAGAATTTTTTTTCAGTCTCCATCAGCCTTTACACTGTGTCTTACCAAACAGTGGGATCTGAAAAATAAACAAAAGCATGTTGCCACATGTAAAAAAAGAAAAAGGCAAGAAACCGTAGAGATTAAAGAAAGGGAAAGAAAAAAAAAAGTGGTGAAGGTGGGGGATAAAGAAAAAGACAAACAAAAATAAATAAATAAAGCAAAAAAAGAACACAGACCATCAAACCAAAGAACAAAAACAAGGTAACATTAATCTCTAGTTTCTCGCCTTTTTCTTTTCTTCCATGCAGCAACATGCTTCTTTTGTTAATTTTCCAGTTCCCACTGTTTGGTGAAATGTAGTGTAAAGACTGATGAAGACTGAAAAAGTTTTTGATTGAAACGATCGTACCTGTGAATTGGTATCGTTATATGTGTGTTTTTTACACAAAGTTTTATTTACTTTATCTTTTAACACCAGTATTTTGAGCGTTTTTACTGAACTGATTCATGCTTGGCAAATTGTCCCTCTTGCCGAATAATTATCAAGTAGTAAATGACTTCATATGATACTGTATAAATACACAAGAAAAGTAATTTTATATAACACATAAATAACCTGTTAACTATATAACAGGAAAGATGTTTGTGTGATTATAACAATGCTACGCTCGGGCGATCTGCTAAGGATGGGGGATGCCTTGATAAGAAGGCTTTCTAAGGGGTTCTAATATGTATTCACGTTACATCTGGAGAAAAATCTACCAAATCTCCAGACCGTTAGATGGACAGCCGCGCGCTGGGACCCGAACATAGGACTTTCATAATTCGTCTGTCTACCATTTTTAGTGACATAACCACTGTGCCAATAATGGGAAAGAAATTTTATTGTAAATTGTTATTAAATACTACTCCAATAGAAACAAAAAAAAAAAAAAAAAGAATGAAGGAAAATGTGACACTTTGGACATGCATTTACACTTTATTGAAATTGTTTGTGTGATTATGGTAACACTATGCTAGGGTGATCTGCCAAGGATGGGGGTGCCTTGGTAGGAGGACTTTTTAAGGGGTTTTAATGCATATTCACGTTACATCTGGAGAAAACCTACCAAAACTCCAGGCAGTTAGATCGACAGCCACGCGATGAGACCCAAACACGGGACCTTAATACTTTGGCCATCTACCATTTTCAGTGACATAATAATCCCTGTGTCATGGAGAGGAAAATAATACTCGAAAGAATTATACAGTTTTTAAAATAATAGACAGTTTTACAAAGATAAAAACTTCAAAGTCTTAAAAAAGAACATAGAATTTTAATTTTCTGCTCATTAAACAAAATCAATTGCATTAAGTGATAACTGAACATGTAAATTAACGTTTAAAATAATGTAAACAAAACAATGAAAACAATTGTTATAAAACAGCAATATGTGGATAAATTTAAGTAAGTAAAAATTGATTCCTTTGGCTGTGCTAATTCATAAAGCCTATAACAAACATATTTAATTTGAACATTTATAATTCCATTACTCAGTAAATAATTAACATAGTTAACACTTTCATAACTATATAAATTAATTATATTCCATAAAAATTTTATTAGAGTTAAATTCATTTTATTTCGCCTCTATTTCAAAAGAAAAAAAATCTGATGTGTCCAACACATGACTTCCTTGCACGTCCATTAGATCAAAAATATTTTCGACGCACTTCCTCTAAACTTATTTGTTTGAAAGAGATAAAATATCAATAATAGTAAGGTTTAGCGATTTCTAGACAAATATTTCGATATCGCCAAGATGAGTAGGATATTCAATTTGAAATATTTCCTTCTGACACTTTATTTGGCGATATTTCACCAAAAGCCGACAAACTTGAGATAGTCTGCGAGATTTTGGGGATAGCCAAAGTAGTCATTGACCACAGACTTTCAATGAATTGAATGCATCCATACACCTGAATGTATTTAAAGTCATTTGGCTCACCCTGTAAATAAATTCTCAGTCGATTGCTGTCAAAAAAGATATGGAAAACAGTTAGATATTACAATAGTTCTAAATACAAAAGTTCAAAAATCTACGGGTTAAAGTTTTAGTGTTATACAAAATACGAAATAATTTTTGGCGCCAAATTTGGCGATATTTCGGCGAAACTCGTCAATGTCGACGAAATTTGGCGAGATTTTAAGCATGAACCAAACAATGACAGATTATCGCCAAATTTGGTGATATTTCGCCAAAACTCGCCAAGAACGGTGACAAATGGCGATACTTTGGGCATGGACCAAATGACTGACTATCGCCAAATTTGGCGATATTTCGCCAAGGTCGAGGAAAGACGGCGAGTTTTTGGGCATGTACCAAACAATGACTGTCTACAGTTGTATTATATTGAAGATGTCCATAGACATTAAAGTACTAAAATTATTTTCGGTGGTCCTGTATATAAACTCTCCAGTAGATTGGAACCAAAAATCGAGATACACAACTAGATGTTACAACATTCTTATATATGAAATTTCATAATAGTTTTTGAGATTTGAGAGTTAAATATGCACACACGTACACCAAAAGTCGCCAAGCTTGGCGACTTTTGGCATAGTTCTTGAGGGAGGCACGTGACCGTGGTCGGACCATTACCTAACTTATGTGGTAGGACGGTATTGTGCTTGAAATGGATGAATGCCTCTAAAATTGCCATTGACCGTAATGTATTGGAAATCTTTTGAGTGTTCCTGTAGCAGAATACAAATGATAAAGACACTTTTTTTTAATGGAGAAATTCATTTTCTAACTCTTTACAGCATACATCTCTTCTGAGTCGTTTGAAATAGCCCAATACCTCTAAAAAACGCTTTGATGAATTTCGGCCCATAGAGCGTAATGTATTTCGAATCTTTTGGGCGGTTCTGTAGATAAACTATCCAGTCGAATGGAATCGAAAGGGGAGGTGCACAACTAGATGTTACAGCAATCCTAAATATAAAGTTTTAACATTCTACGCCTAATAGTTTTTGAGATATGCGAGTTTAATGAGTTTCGGCTCATTGAGCGTAATGCATTTCGAATGTTTTGGGCAGTCCTGTAGATAAACTATCCAGTCGAATGGAACCAAAAGGAGAGGTGCACAACTAGATGTTACAACTATCCAAAATATGAAGTTTCGACACTCTACGCCTAATAGCTTTTGAGTTAGGCGAGTTTAATGAATTTCGGCCCATAGAGCGTAATGTATTTCGAATCTTTTGGGCAGTCCTGTACATAAACTATCCATTCGATTGCCACCAAAAGGGGAGGTGCACAACTAGATCATAGAACAATCCTAAATATCAAATCTCAACATTCTACGACCAATAGTTTTTGAGATATGCGAGTTACATACATACGTACGTACAGACGGCATGGAAAAACTGGCCACAGCAGACTCGCCGCTGGTCAAAATGAGTTGCAGACGCGTTAATATGATCGTGCATGCTAGCCTACGATAGGATGCATCGAAAAAAATTTTAAAATTAAATTTAGAGGTAGTCAAAATCGGTTTTTTTGTCGAAATTTGGCCCCCAAAATTTTTCGGGATCACATTACTTCCTTATACTACGTACAAGGAAGTAAAAATCAACATGCATCTTTCTTCAAACTTCAATCAAAAGTAAATTTTAAAAATCTTGAACTTAAAACAGTGGTTTTTAAATGAAAATGGAATACAATCTTATCTAATAATATTTGCCTCAAGCTTGAATCAGAGCATAAAACTGGACTCATAAATAAGGACAATAATCAAATGCAAAAATTGTCCCGCAGTGGTCTGGGCGCTAAACTCTGTTCCCATAAGAACACGGCAAGTGAAGCAGCATCCGGTTTGGCCAATGCTTAGGAGGGTCATCTCCCTCTCGGCTTGTCTGATGTGGGTCTGTGTACGCTAATGGGAGCTGGTGCACGTAAAATCCGTCGTGGCTCCAATGTCCTCCAAGTTGTTAAAGGATACCTCTGGGGGTGCTGATTTCAGGTGGGGGTTGGTCCCTCATCTGAATCGGTTCAAAATTAGGGACCAACAACTAGAAGTCCAACCCCCTTGGGGGCACTGGAACCCCTCTTTCCATGGATAGCGTCGTCTATCATGGACACGACAACAACAACAAAAGCAAAAATTAAAAATGATGCAAATATACTGACCTGGACATTTTTTCTGAATTACGATCGAACTTTGTTTAACAGAGCTGAATTAACCACTGAGTTAAATTTTACTAAACACACCAAGAAAATAAATAAATATCTTTTTACGGCATTTATTCCATGCTTGCTTACATTCTAAGCCTGGCGGCAATTAAACCTCACAAAACGCTATATCAATATTTTATCGAAAAACTGTACTAGAAATCATCCGATTTGGACTTAAAGATTTTACAGTACTACGATTTAGTGCTTAGTGTATGATGTATAAAATTTGTTTTTAACAATACAGAATGCTCCAAGATGCATGAGGAGTTTTATTATTTACAAAATTCTGTAATTAAAAAAAAAATGTTTTTCAACAAGTAATTTAAATTTGTTATATTAGAAAACTTATGAAAAGTTCTATTTTTTAATGATTTATTCTTTATTTTCACTTGTACATTTTCATTTTGTGTATTTTGTAAGTTAATATTGCATATCTTTAAAAAAATCATGTATCTGCATGTCGTATATTTACATTCTACTATTTATGACAATTTGCATTAAATTTAAAAAGTTATCTGGTTAAATTATTATCAGCTTTGTTGATGATTTTTAATCTGCAGTTTTGGGTACTTACATGTTATCGCAGTAGTCCGCCGAGATGAGCAATTTTTTGCAAGATACATGCCAGACAAATTAAATTATTGATGGTTCCGAATACAAATGGCAACTGTTTGCCGGCACATTTCATGAAAAAATAATTTGGTGGGAATGACTGCTGGGATAATATGCAAGTACCCAGTTTTCTGCAGATATGCAAAATTCCAAAATAATTTTTCCAAAATGTTCAAAGTTTTACAAAATATCTACTTTTTAGACAAACAAACAAACAAAAAGAAAACAGTGAGGGTTTGAACTGACAAATGTTACAATTAAAGGATTTCTCATCTAATCTTGAAGTCAAGTGCGGCTCCGGTGAGGGCAGGGTGCGAACTGAACATTTTCTCCAAGGGGGGACATTTGAAAGAAAACATTCTTCAGGTGGGGGGGGGGGGACACTTGAAAAGGAAAAGGAGAGAAGATGCAAATGCTCCTTTCACATGATATTTCTTGACAAATGCAGTCGCCGGCACGTGTGGAACTGACTTATATTCAAACAAAAGTCATCGATTGTCTGTTCTATGGAATCACAGATACACAAGCTACATACAATGTACCTGTATTGGATGCCACCTTTGAGGGTTTTTAGCTTAGAAAAGAGACGAAATTTTAAGGCAGTCGCCTTAGAGTATAGTAACAAACGATAACATACAACCTTCATTTTGACTTCTTGACTTCAATCCCAAATCTTCACTCACTAGTTTAACATTTCTTCAGCAGGGGATAAATAGTATCCCTGGCAGGGATCCATTAATATTTCTCTAGCCAGGGATATTACATTCTTCAGCCGGGGACAATCCTCGGCATTCCCCCCATCAATTCGCACCCTGGGTGAGGGGGTTATGAGGCCATGGCACCCTCCGAAAATATTTTTACAACTTTAAATTCTCATACTTCATGATTTCCCTCGTTCAATATGTATTTTGAACAATTTATAGACCTATGTAAAAAGTTCAATGACCCCTCCGAGAATTCAGTCTGGAGCCACCTTTGCTTGAAGTTTCCAAATAAGGATTAAACATAAGCACAAATCTCTTTATTATTTTACCAAAATACCATAGTACGTTGAGCCATATTAAATGAATAGCTAAGCCTCAATATACATCCTACATTTTTTTTTTTTGGGGGGGGGGGGACTAAAATTGGCGATAAATGTAATATGGCCTTGAATTCTGTTATACATTCTGTTTTTAATATTTTCCATAACGTTTCAATAACATTTTTTTTTTTTTTGTTAAAATGAAACGAGGGGTTGAGGGTTTTGGAGCCCCCCCCCCCCCCAGACAGAAAAAACAATTATTAGTTAATATTTTTAAAATCTATATTGTTTAGATTCTTAACCCTAAATTTTTTTAATAAATATTCAAATTTTACTAGTGTCTCCAGTTTGAAAACATGTTTGGAAAAGCAATTTCGCAGCTACTCTCTTTCTTTGGCACCGTCAAAAATGGCATTATATGCACGAAAAATCAAGGTTAGATGTATATTGAAGCTGCGCCAAATAAATATATCCTGATAGCGACAATCTTTCAGAACTGTTGGGGAAATAAATATGCCGATTATTAATACTTCAAAATGTAAAACAAAATTTTAATGTAAAATCCAGTATAAATCTTCAAAATCCAGTTGAGTTGGCAGTTATGGACAAAGCTTAGTGAGTAGTTGTTGTTAAAAAACTTACTCAAAAGTCCAAATCATTTGCAGTGCAATCACTCAGTGACTTAGGTGAACGCACTTGTAATTTAATTATTCTGTATTAGCTATGTTTTAATTAAATATCACAGTTTCTATTGTTTTAAACACAAACAATAGTAAAATTTGCACATTTAAATTAAAAATAGGTTTAAAAAATCATAAGGTGAGAAAACAATTTCCATATTTTGAAATACACAAAAAATTAACAAACTACAGGTAAACTTGCAATGATAATAAGAAATTTATAGTTGTATTCAATATAAATTACATATTCAGAAGTTTCTAATGTGGCTAATTCTATGTCAAATAACACCGTGACAAAGAGTTTACATTAGCTATAAATTTAATTAGCCTAGCAAGTATAAAAAAAATTAAATATCATTATTATAAGGAACAGACATTATAAAAGTTTTTTTTTTCTTCAATAGAAATCGCTCCAGCGTATAAATATTATCTTTGTTGATAAGATTACTGTTAATAATGATAACTTAGAGCATATGAAAAAAAGAAAAAATATATACTAAACTGACTAATATTTGACTGACTCATGCAAAATTATACTGCATCATAAAACCTTTTTAAAAATTACACTATAAATTAATAATTAACAATTAATAAAACAAAAGTAAAGCACATTTAATAATTTTTGTTTAAGTACTCATTATCACGTTAAAAAATATTGAAAAAAACCCACTAGTACACGGCTAAAAAATGCTAACATTACGGACGAACGATGTTTATTTACATATACGTACATACTCAGACCACCACCGGCTTAAAACCTGCAGGATACATATTGGCGATAAACTGCTAATACCTACAGGGTCCGTACTGGCGATAAGCTGCCAAAGCTAGTCATACCACTTGCGACTTGTTTAACCAATCAGGAGCATTCATTTAAAACACTATGTGGGTATTGTGAATATGCGTTCTTCGCACGGTAGGAAACGAATATTTACTAAAATCTAATCGTAACTATCTATGCCAAAACAAAATGTCATAAAGTTCAAGTAGTTTATTGAAACTACCGTGGGATATATTACGCAACGTAGGGTTATGGTTTAGTTAGTTATAAGACGATCGTTGAAAAATAATGAATATAACACTTTTAATTTCACGAAAAAGTTATTAACGTGGTATACTGTGCTTTAATCCATATTATCCAAACAAATCTATTATTTCTACCAGAGATAAAAATGAGAATACTATCTATTACTTATATTAATATTATCTATCTTCGTTTCTCCGTCTTTAATGCTCAATTTAAAGAAACAGATTGGATATTTTAAACCAATGATGCCTTTCTACTTTTTGGTGATTCTGTGAAATTTATGCATTGCCATTAAAACAGATCTCCATATATTTTTAAGCATAGTTCTTGTCTGATAGGCATATTTAGCACAGCAAAATATTTTATCTCGTAGTGGTGGGAAAACATCCAAGCTGTACCAATTTAAATATTATTTAAATCCACCATGGTTCAGACTCGTGAAAACATCAAACTGTGTAATCTCGAGTAACTATTTGGAATCGCTCAAATTGCGAATAGGGCGTTAAATTGTGTTGCAGAGTTTACGAATTTCAGACAACTTTTAATTTATGACGTCACGTTCTGAGCAGGGTAGTCGAATTTAGTCATTTTGCGCAGTAGTTTTCAAACGGAGTAATATTGAAACATACGACGTTGAAAAACTCTCGCTTGCAACAGAACTTTATTAAAGTTAATTTGAGAGATATTGGGGTTATTCCTAGCTAATCGGTATTTCAAATATTTTCCGTATCCATATTGCTAATGATGTAACTTTTCTGCAAGAGCTTGTTAAGTTGCTAAAATTTAACAAAAAAAAGAGTATATCTAATATTGATAATATACCGCCAAAAGTCGTCCGAATTTGGCGACATTTTGCACGATTTTTGGGAATACATACAACGACCGTCGTCAAACCGATAGCGAATACTATGAATTATGTTAATTAGTATTTTGCATCTTGTGCCGACATTTGAATTTCCCACGATTTTGAAAAATCACAAAGCTAAAAAATCGCTAAGGGTAACACGCGCATTAAACAAAATACTTTGAATTTTTATAATAGTAATTTTTGAGTCAAAACCTTTTAATGTAATTAGATTTCTAACTCATTTTCATGAGGTCAAAATGACATCATTCTCAGTTGCGATATCTAACATGAATTAGTGAAAGAAGAAAAAGAAAGAAAAAACACGTTATTTTATTTTCTACAAAATCTGATAATCTGGGTGGAAGTTTATTATTTCGCTCGTGGTGTAATTTTTTGTCAAAACTTGTTAACCAGGATTTTTAATGCATTTTTAGAGTGACATAAAAATGACGTCAGTCTCACTTGAATTATTGAAAGTAATAAATCAATAAATCTAACTTTGTTAACTATGCTCACGAATGTGCTGAAATCGGTTATTTGAGTAGCTTTCTACCCTCAAAATTGCGAAAAATCGTAAAATGTTAGAGAACTCGGACGAACAAACAAACAAACATACTTTCACATAGAATAGATTGCATGAGAACTTCATATAATAGATTGCATGAAAACTTCAATTATTTTTAAAGAAGCGCAGATATGTTAATGTTCTATTTTTTTCATATTTAATGCCTTTTCATTTTTCGAGTTTTAAGAGATGTAGATATTAATGATTTCACTTATTGTTATATTTAACAACTTAAGTGGCAACAATGGATTCCGTTACTACGGAAACTGTCGCAATCTTTAAAATAGAACATGAAATGAATTATTCATGTTTACTTCGCTAGAACTGCCATATTGGCGTAATTAACGCCACAAATTGATGGTAAATAGCTAAAATTAATCACAAATTAAACTTAACAACAAATTCAAAAATTTACTTTCAATCCTTACAATACCCACAATTTTTACCGGGCTGAAAAACCATTCTTATTCACCTCCAAAAGCAAAGAAAAAAGAAAAGAATTCCGATTTTATTACACCTTGTTTGGTGGGATAAAAAAAAAATAAAAGCATACGCTCATAATATCGACTCATTCCAATCGTGGAATGTAACTAGCAGCACAAACGCGAGAACACACTCTATTAAACACAGCGTTACACTATATTTGAATATTTATCGCCAACTTTGCTAAGAAAGGTAAAGTAGGAATCAACATACATTTTAATTTGTAAAGCAAAAAATTTATTAGACAGTATTAGTTATATGCCATTCTAACAGTTACCAGAAAAAGAAATTTCCGTAGCACTGCTTTAACGAATAAGAATCAATGATTTTTTACACATTCAATCGCCAAAGTGCCAACATACACCATTTTGCGAGATTTTTTTCAAGGAATCATTCGAAGCATTGAAATAACGGCAACCAAAATGGGAAA
>JAWZYV010012439.1:0-160149 GCA_038373885.1 Cheiracanthium punctorium
GTAGTATATTGTGTTAAGATGTAAACAAACGTGCACCACAAAGTGAAATCGGAACTCATACAAGAGTGAAATTTGCCACTTTCTACAAAATATTTTTTGAAGGCCCCCTCACCCACAAAAAAAAAATTCTATGGGCGCGTATGGTAATAATAATGCCAAATAAAAAACAATTTTGCCAAAACTGGTAACCTGTAAGCAGGGAAAATGAGAGGGTGGTCAAGTTGCATGCTACTGGTCAAACAATTTCTACCTATTTAAAATTCCCTCCCCTAACGCAACTAAGTAACCACCTCTGTCCACGCCCACACTGTGATTTTCAGAGCCATCTATTGGCATTCGCTCGCCCTACGCGGATAAAAAAAGCCAGGTTATGCAGCCTTAAGTCCTTCTGTGGTCCTCCATAGTTTATTAAGTTCTATGAGTTTAGTAGTCTACTCCCTCCACTCAGGGACCTCATAGAACTGTATAAGTTCTATGAGGGGACTTGGGGCGTTGCAAAGGGGGCTGATGGGAGGAGTCTTCACCACCTAATACTCTATGTACACTCGCAAATTCTGTTAAATTAGATACCTATAAAATATGTTTTAGTTTGTAAACTTGGTTTTTAAAAAAATTAATTTTTAATTAACGAAAACTATATAATTTACTTTCTATTTCTAGTACACTGTAGTCGTAAAATGATTTAATTAAACCAAAAATACGGTGTAATTTCGGAATTTAGTTTTACCTTTTTTGTTTCTCCTTGGAGATTTCTTTTTGATAAGTTAAAAAAAAAAAAAAAAAACGCAAATTGTTATTATTATTTGTTTTTGAAAAGTATGAATAACTATTTTTTTCAATAATATATAGTGTCTATAAATTTTAAATTCGTTCTATGCAGTTTAAAGCATTTAAAAAGAACATATTTATTTAACGAATTTTCCATGCAGCGAACTTTTTTCAGGGATTTAGCGATTTCGTTAAATAGAGGTCAGACTATATATATATACAGGGTGTCCCAAAAAAAGGAGGAAACGGGCCTTAATTCTTTAACTATTAGAGATAAGTGGACAGTGTCAATTGAAAAAAATGTTCAAAATGAGGTCGGAAATAAGACTCTGTTAAGAAAAAATTCTTTTCATTAATTTTCAAAAAGTTACACTTGTTGAATTTGTATACGACCCCCATACAAAATATTTCCGAATTAGTAAAATGTACGCTTATAAGGTGACATACAAAATTTGAGGATTATATATGAAAATAAATACATCGCTGACTTAAACCACTTTTCAATGGTTCTCGAAGTGGGAAAAATCCCGTCGAATGATCGCATTTCAGGGGTAGTATAGAAATTATGAAAAAAAAACCTTTTTTCCCCACTTGCGCAATAAATGTTTACATTTAAAATCATGTATAGCCCCCGATCATCTTTCTTTAAAGATATCTCTGCGGCGATGCATAATGAAAGACTCAAATCTGGTACATCACCTCATCAGTGTATGGGGCACATTTTACTAATAGGGAATGATTTTGTACGGGGGTCGTATACAAATTTAAAAAGGGTAACTTTTTGTAAAAGAACGATAGGAATTATTTCTGAACGGAGTCTTATTTCCGACCTCATTTTGAACAAATTTTTCAATTTACATACCCTCCACTTATCTCTAAAAGATAAAGAATTAAAACCCGCTACCAATGGCATATTTACCGAGTTGGGAGCCCGGGACAAAAGCTTCATTGGGAGCAGAGCCTGATTATGACCAACAGGGGCCCCGGACATTAATGAATTTGTGGGCTCACATCCATGAAATTTGCTTTATTTTTCATAAAATTTTGATGTATAAAAGAATATTTCAGAACAACATTTGATATTGGGGGCCCTTTCGAGCCGGGGCCTGAGCAAAGTCCCGATTTGCCCATGCGATAATAAGGCTCTGATTGGGGGCCCCTCTTTCGAAAACTTTTTCAAAATTAACAAATTTTTAAACTTAAGAACAATTTGGGGGCCCGGGCGCTTGTCCCGAAAGCCCTGCCCGTTACCAGCTTTTTGGGACACCCTGTATAATAAAATTAGTATGTTACCAAATGTTTCCAGATTATGTGCTGTTTATTAAATAGTCTTTTCGTCAGTTGCACACAAAATAAAGGTATTTTTTTTTATTCTAATATTTTTTGACATAAAATTTACAAATAATCTTTGCGAAAATTTTGACAAAAAATTCCAGTTTCATAATTCATAATAAATCACTTTCATTGAAGGTATTAGTAGAGCTGTAGTTCTCGAAAGAGTACAGTAGATAATTTTCTATTTTCTAAATACGCGACTGTGACTTTTATGGGAGGAAAACATTTTGACGATTTTTTCTTCTTTAAAATGGGGGGTGCGACTTTATGCGAGTAAGCACGGTAGTTCACACACCCTACCCCCACCTCCCCGATAGGGTATATGGACTAACACTAACAGTAAAGCTGCATGTCTCATGCACCTTAAAAAAAAAAAAAAAAAAAAATCATAAGCACACAAATCGCCTTCAAAAATGAGTTACCTATTTAGGAAAACACAGGATTTTGCGATAAGTCGAATTCCTTGGAACCGACAAAAAAAAAAATCGCCTTATCGTACGTTCGAATAATCTTAAATTATTTCGGATTGGGACTGCGTAAAAACTTCGACACAGCTCGATATTCGACTTATCGCGAAATTTCTATATTGCGAAATTCTGTTGTTTAGCATTTTTTCCCGAGTGTTACGAAACTCCTGTTTGTAACAGGAGGGAGTCTTCCTTGTTGCGCTTTTTTTAACGGTGTTATTCGAAAAAATCATGTGATTTTGGTACATAATTACAAATAAACTAATTATGCCAGGCACTTCAAAATTTTGAAACTGTCTCTTTACAAGCTGTATTACATACTGCGAAGACAGGCCAATCTGTATCAGTTTCAATACTTTTAGAAAAAATTCTTAAAAATCGGAAATTTTCGCAAAGCGTGTCACTCTTCGAAAAGTCTTGCAGCTCAAATCCATGTTTAAGAATTTTCGTTTATCGTAGTGTGTAAACCAGCTTATGAAGAATCATCTGGAATTTTTTGGAGACCATGGTGCTATTAGTTTATTTCAATTTGTGTACCAAGACTAAAAACAGAGTTCTTTTTTTTTCGAAGAACAGCCTTAATGAAGAGAGCGAACAGCAGTGGCGGCCCGTGGTCAAAACTGTTAGTGCAGCCGGAAGCATATGAGCCCCCCCCCCCCTTCCTCCGGACAGGAATGGAAAATCTTTGTTATTGAATTCGAAAGCTGGCGGATTAAGCTCTCACCGAGAGGAAAAAAAAAGAAATTAGATAAAAAAATGTAAGAGATCCTATTTTACTTCCATAAAATGGACAGAAATTTCAAGCAGCCGCTCTTATCCTCAAAATTGCATTAATCCGTGTCTGATTCGAAGTTTCCTTAGAATTTTCTTTTGTAACGATAACTTGAGAAGAAAAAAAAAAAGAAAACTTACTTATTTTTTATAAGTCAAATCAATCCTCCTTTCTTTTAAACTTGCGAATCGGTCAGTGATGCCCTCATAAAAAGGCGTTGTTTTAATTCAGATATCAATAATTTTAAAAGCTCTTTAAAATTTCCCATTTTTAAAGAATTTTCTCGCTCGCCATATCCTCTAAATGCTAGTTCTTGCTTACTTAAAAACAATACTGCTTTGATGGGTCATTGTCCATTCATAAGCGTCTATTCAGGCTTACCTTCTTGATAAATTCAACAATATAAAGTCGAGAGTTTGCCGAACATATATTCTCCTTACATCCTCCCTCACTTCTCGAGCCAATCAGTGGGTCGAATTCACCGCGCTCTTTCAAGTGCTGCCGACGTTTGAAAATCTTTGATGAGCTGAGTCTTAGATGCGTATCCCCATTATAGCCTATGCCGGAGGGACTGCTTACGTAATCGTTGTCATGGCAACGGTGCTGCCAATTTTCTTATCAGCGCTCTGGGCTGAACCAAAGATTTTCCCAATTGAATTACGGGAAGATTAAAGTGCTTTTTTTCTGAATGAGCGATCCGGCCACAATACGGTTTTTTTTTTTTTGCAGCCCGGCTATACTTGCTGTATCCCACGAGCCGCCACTGGCGAACAGGTTAAATATGTGTTAGTAGTGGGTTTGTGCCCCCTCCCCCAGATCCACAACTGTTTCGATAATATCACACGATTCTATGATTATACTATCGTACTGTCGGCCGCATTTACGCTGAACTTCGATAAAATGTATATAGATGTAGGGCACTAGCCCCTTCCATTTCAATAGGGATATTGTTGTTTACTTTTATATATCATGTCTCAAGAGAATAGTATTTTAATGATGAATCATTAAAATATTGTTTTAACTCTCTCGTCACCGAATTATGAAAAATCAGAGGAAAAAAATCTGTCTAGCATTTAATGCATCTGAAATACTATTATAAATCATGTAAAAATATTTTTTTCTAGTGTCGATTAATATTAGATTTTTGTAATATTAATTTCTGCCTTTTCGAAGCATTTTGTTATGCTAAAATTAATTTTAAAGGATGCACCTATTAGGTAAAGGTTGAGGAATAACAAAAAAACTATACTTACCTTAAAAAGAAAAAAAAACGGTAAAAAAGCAGCATAAATATTTCTTAATTTTTCTCCTGAAACAATGAAGCGAAAACTGTAAAAAATGATCTAAATTGACTAGTACTGCAATCTAGGCACGATTTATGCATCTAGTTAAGAGCCTCCTATACTTTCTACATGAATGAATGATATTGATATCACTGAAAGAAAAAAATACTAAATTCAATTGTTTTCTCTCTAAATATTGCTATTTGAAGTAGGAGCCTCATATGAGGTTCAGGGTGACGAGAGGGTTAATGAAACACTGACAATTCAGCCTCATTGGACTGCCTCAGGGCGGGGAGTGAGCTCAATTTTTACGTTTCAATGTGGTATAGTTTTTTTAATACTCTTCTACAAATAGTAATTCACTACTTTCTTCAAGTTACAAAGTAGTGTAGAATTATTGAAAACTTCTCTCAAACACAAAGAATTTTTTTTATCCAGGGCCTTATTATCGCATGGACAAATCGGGACTTTGCCCTGGGCTCCCGGCTTGAAAGGGCCCCCAATTTCAAATGTTGTTTTGAAATATTCTTTTTTACATCAAAATTTTATGAAAAATAAAACAAATTTCATAGATGGGGGCCCCCAAATTCATCAATGCCGGGGGCCTTGTTGGTCATAATCAGGCCCTGTTTTTACCCCTCCCACAAACAAAAATAATAATAACAATAATAAACAATGCCTTAGCTTTAAAAGTATTTGTATATCTTAAAGTAGAGTAGTTTGTGATCAAGAGTATATTAAGACATATTTTCTGATATATGTCAATTTTTAAAATAAAAATGCAAAGTAAAATTATTTAAATAATAACAATCAAATCTATTGATAATATATCAAATGTGTCTCTGAAGAAGGGAAATCTGCTCACCTGATTTAATACAGTGAAACATCCCAAATTGGACACCTCTGAAAGTTGGATGCAATAATTTTGCTTAGCTCAAATATTACATTTAATTTAACAGTGAAAACATTCTCCTTCACAAACACAAATAAAACAAAATAAATAAATAAAATTTTTAAAAATTACATAAGAAATATTTTCAGAAACTACTTGGATAGATTTTTAAATTGTGCCCGATTCTGAAGTTATCTGAGTACTCACTCAGCATGCTTGGTTTAAAATTGCCTGTATCACAGCATGTGTGTGAACTTATTTTTATCTTTTTTAGGTGACTCTGGGGAATGCAGCTTGTGTTGGATTAGTAATGATGAAAACAAACTGGATCAACGATAAATACAGGGTCTGTTCTCTGTCAGAATGAGTGAAGTGGAACATTTAATAATTTTATACTAGAAGATAAAAACCTACTGTGGAGGCACTTACAACATGAGCTAGAAAAAAGATTTAACAAAATATGTCTAGACTACATTTAATCTTCGTCCATTTAAAATAAATAACTTCATATTCAATTTTTATTATATGCAAAAATCGAAATTGCATTTTCTTCTAAAAACGTATGAAAACTGTTCGCATTTGAAAGATTTCGTTTTGCTGGAAACCATGGGCGCCCATAGGAAATTTTCTAGAGGGGGACAAATTACAAACTTTTAACAAATGTGGTTCTGGTTTTGCCATTTGTATACATCATGAGACATTAACCTAAAACTCTAGGGGGGGGTGGGCAAGTGCCCTACCTTGCCCCTCCTTATGGGCGCCCATGCTGGAAACATCCTCTCTTATATCAACGATGCAAACAAAATCATTTTATTTGTGGGGGGGGGGGGGAGAGAACTGGGTAATCTAGAAAAATTATTTTAAACGGATTGGAAGTGCAATTTTCCCTTCAAAGCCTGATGATAACTGTGATTTCAGTATGATGAAATTGTCACTTGTGACATCTGATTTTGTCATGCAAATGATTAAATTATTTTACTCTTGGAAATAAAATGGAGCTGAAAATAGCGAAAAATTGCTTAAAAATTAGGGAACAAGTGGATTTTCAGTTTTTAAGTAGCGCAGATTGTTTTCTATGCTTTTGTAAATAATTATGAAAATTTCAAGTGGATTGCACAAACTGTAATATTAATGCACTTTTTGTGTTTAACTTTTTAATCTATTTGGAGTAATGGCGATAAAAAATTTATCCTGGAGTGGTTACCCAGAATTGTTACAGAATTTGTGAGTCAGGGATCAGCATAAGCAGGATTTTGGTTTGACAAAATTGTGATAAACTTACAATTTTTGGAAATAAAGAGTTGATTTTTAAGATCAAATCTACCTGAAAGATTTGCATGTGTTTGTGAAGGATTTCTTCACCAACACAATAAATAATTCACTTTTCATTAACTATTATAAAATAGTTAATAGAGATTATAACATGATCTTATTTAAAATATATGTTTTACATAGCAATATATAATATAGCAGAATTGAAATTAAGAACTTTGTAAAATAGCATTCATGCAGGATGATTAAACTTGTCTTATGAACAACAATCTATAGCTGAAAATGGGTGAGCAGATCACCACCAACTTAGGCTGTACTCTAACTGTACACAACAAAGTTACATTAATACTAAAGACATGCAATATAGTACACTAAATGTATGGTTTGTTTTATTTTTATGATAAATGTTTAATTTTAAAATTTCAGTGTAAATTTAAAATGAAAAAAATTACTAATAATTAAATAAAAATATATTGCATTCACAGTGTTAACCATGTAATAATCAGAGTAGTTAAAAATTAATGTTTCACTTACATATTTTTTTATTTATATGTAGAGGTACAGAATTTTTGTTTAAAAAAAAAAAAAAAAAAAAAAAAAAAAAAAAGATTAACAGATAAAATTTATATTCAATGTAAATTAAAATCTACATTGTTGTAATTTTAACATTTGACTGTTTTAGAGTTATTCCAATCAATGAGCTCATTTTGTGGAAGTGCTCTGATAAAAGGAGTTTATGAAAAACTTTCAAGCAATATAATTTTGATTTAAAGAAGTCATAGCTGAAAATCAGTAACAGCTTCTTGCAGTTACAGGTGGGTAAAGTATTTGACCAACGTGAAAATAGGCTTCATTTTTGTTGTATTTAATTTCATGTATGAAGAAGGTTTATCGAAAGTTTTTTCAGATGAGGTTTTTTTAGAAAAGTATTTAGATCCAAATTCCCTGACTTAGCTGTTCAAGAGTTGCTCTCAGGCTTTGTAATTTGCTCTACAAATGGTGAGCAAATGGGTAACTTGAATCACCTAATTCCTTAATTAATTTTGGGCACAGCTCAGATATGAAGTTTATTTGAATCTTGAGTTTATATTTGAAAGATTTCTTAACATAATTTTCTTTTTTTTTAAGCTGTATTTTGCATTTACTTACAAAAAATAAGAAATTTTTGCATAAATTCATAAATTGCTTATATTTTTGCATCTAATGGCAGTAATTAAAAAAAAATGCATGAATATGCATCTATTTCATGAAAGTGAAAATTATGTACCATTATTTATTTGTCATTTAACCTTGGTCCCTTGAAAGGCATATAAATAGACTTTACTTTACACATAAACTAGCCTCCAAGGCGACAAGCTGCACTGCCCCATTCCTTATCCTTATAAGTGAATTTATACTTTACAGTGTTGGCCAACACTGATGAGTCCAAATTATTAAACTATTAAGTCCAAATTATTATATTCACTTTAATAATAGTTTGTTTTATTAATTACTAAACAAATAGCTACATAAATATTTCTTAGTTATAGCAGGTGTGGCTTTCTCAAATTAGTAATTCTCAATTATAGCAGCCAAAAACTTTTTCAAATTAGTGCTCAGTGCACTGTCAGTCTGTTCATGAGCTCCATAGTTCCACTAATGTTTACATCTAGTTGTTGCCATTCACAGTGTAGAAATATTGTTGATTTTAGTACTGCATACTTTAGCACAATATATATATATATAGATAGATAGATAATCTTATACCTCACCCTTATTACTATGTAGTATTCAGTAAACAAGAAAAAATTTTTGATAACTATACATTTTTATTAATTTGAGACGCTATCTACCCATATACTTTCTAAGAAATTTCCAACTCAAAACCTATTTTTTAATTATTTATATGATTTTCTAAGATTTTTTTATGTATATTCCTAATTGTCAAACTCGTAGAAATGTTTGAGTAGTTATGCTTTAATTAAGTGATCACCATCTATTCTAAATTACATTTGAAATAATGTACATTTTAATATAAATGGTTGTATTAATATAACTATACTACAGTAAATGCTAAATTTTCTTGTTACTTAATAAATGATGAATACATTTTGTAAACTGATTATTTTTATAGCTGTTAATGTTTTTAATGACTTAAAAAGACCAAGACCATACTTTTCTATTGTTTATTATACTTTGTGCACATAAAATACTCAAGTCCATATGAAAATATATATATACATTCTATATATTAAAACATTTCATATAAATTTGTTGTGCATAACAAAAATAAAATATTTAAATTCAACACTTAATTGGTTCTTTTTTAAGCACATACACGTGCACACACAAATATATACTTGCATAACATTTTTTAAATGGCATAATAACTCACACTTTACAGTTGCACAGCTTTTATCTTTTTTAACTACTGTTGTACATACAAAATAACAGAAGAAATACCAACTAACAATAAAATACAGCAGTTGCTTATGACATAAATTAAATTTATATTGCATGTTACAGCAATTTAGGAAACAACACTCATTAATCTGAATTTGTTGAGATGTTTGAAATCTCCAAATTATAAAGCTAGATTGTATTTAAAATGAACAATTTCAATAATTATAATCATGAAAGGGCAAAGATAATAGCATACAAAAATCATAAAAATAAAAAACTTAAATATATATATATAGATATAATTTAAGTACAGCCTTGCACTTATAGTTCACACTGACAAAAAAAAAAAAAAAATCAAATTTATAGCACTGAAAATAAAACAGATGAATTATAAAAATTCCATATACAATATGGCAAAAAAAAAAGAAACTGTATCGTGTTTGGGTGTGTGTGCAAAGAATGTGTTTCATGTTAAGATCATGAAAATGGCAATCTCTCTTGATTGGACTGCAGTGGGACCATCTGCGATAAAGAAAGCTGGTGCATGTTAAATCTGTCATGGCTCCAATGCCCTTCATGCTGAAACATTATCTTGATCAATCTAGGCGCAGGTCTCTTAATATGGAAATAGTTCAAAAGCATGAATCTGCTTTTAAGGGGGCACGTTGGTCACCAACTAAGTGCTCCCATAACACTTCCTGCCACACTGTATAGAACTAATGGCATCATACATGTATTTATTTATGTACATATGCATATGGATCAATTTATTAATCGGTAGATTTTCCACAAGCTCTGATGAGATCTGACATAGATAATATCCACTTCTAAATGTAATCCTGGACAATTTCATGAAACCTAACCCTAATGCAGTACTATCTCTTTAGTAGAATTCTCAGCAGCAGTATCTGTATCCATTATATGGCAACAACTTTCGATGTAATTTTGATTATAATTACAAAAACGGGACAGTTAAGAATTTTAAGACCAGATTTTGTTAGGCAGGCCTACAGTTAAAGGAAGGAAGAAATTACTTTATCCATTACATAGCGGAGATGGAAAACTACAAATAAAGCAAACAACAAAGTCATGCATTAATAAATATGATTTCACTTATTGATTTGCTGTATGATAAAGTAATGAGTTCTGTTGTAAAAATGCAAATTCCAACACCTAAAAAATTATCCACAAAAACTGGCTTTGAACATAACAGCAAACCAACTGGATGTCCAAAATTTATTAATGAAATTCTGAATCCATATCTCAGAGGAATGTTTGAAGCTACTTATTTAGGATCATTTTCAAAATGTTAGTAATTGCATTTTCCAACAGAACTCGTTATCACACAGCAAAAATAGTAAGCAAAATTAACTTACTTATACATAACTTTGTTGTTGTCTCATTTATTGGCTTTCATCTCATACATACATATACATATACGCAACATAACACATATTATAAAAGTAATATTCTTCCTTCAGGTGCACAGTCCGACACAAAGTCTCGTATTAAATTTTTTGAAAGGCCGGAAAATAGTCCTAATTTGAATCTAACCGAAAATTATTGGCATATTATGGGTACAAAAATTGCTGCAAAGAAACCTGCTATATAAAGTTTAATTTGCAAGAAAACTACAGCTTTTTTGAAGGTAGGACAAAAACATAAAATTTCCGCCCTGTCCATTTTGCACATGAATGGTATGCCCAAGGCAGAGATTGCAAAGTAGGGCAAAATCTTAAAACTGACATCCTTGTTTATCACCCCTGAGCTTCTTATACTTAAATTGCTGCTTGAACTTTGAAATAGAAAAACTTTACAGCTGGTATTTATGGCAAGAAATTTAACAAAGGTTTTGAGATCTTACAAGCAGTCCAAAATTTCATGTATTTTATTTGTGCTTCGAAACTTCTTCAGCTGTCCATTTTTTAGACAAGGACAACCCTTTTCTTCAAAACATCTATGTTGCCTTTGGAAAGCACTATTTTTAACAATTTACAATAAATAAATTTTTATTGATGAAACTGACACAAGATGAGATTTAAACAACATTAGAAGAAATCATCACTAGGCTGTTATTTATTTATTTATTTTGGTCGGGGGAAGAGAGGGCAAAACTCTAGCCATTTACAGCTTAATGTGTACAGTGTTACAACATAAAGGAAGGTAATAATTTGATTTATTTCAAATATCAAACATTTTTACACTCATAATGGAGTAAATCATATATAATAAAATGCATATTATATGATTTACTTCATTAGAATTAAGATTTCATAACAAAAACTGCACAAAATTAATCAAACATTAAAGTTAACACTATATTAAATTAATTAAAAAATTAAAATGGCAAACAAATTTTTTTTTCTCAAACACTTCTCCCCCCTCCTCCCCAATCTAGGCAATCATTTCTACAACACTATAGGAAGTTGAACACTTAAGGCTATTCTTTTAGGAAATCATGCAATTTTTGAACAGCTTTTTAAAGAATTCAATTGCACAAGAGACTCGAAAAAAATTAGAATGTCTCTTTACAAGTTGTACTGTGAAATGTTACAAACAATGAATCTATGGGAGTTACGAAACACTCGGGGGAAAATGTTCAGCAAACGCAATTTTGTAATCTTTCCCTTAAGAGGCTACCCCCTCGGCCTATTTTTAAAGGCAATTTTAGTGCTCAAGAATTTTTTCTGAAAGTTGCATGAGACATACAGCTTTACTATTAGTATAGCTACCAAATTTTCCATTGTATATGGATTTGTTTCGTTTTTTGAGTTTGTTCCGTAAATATATTTTAAAGCCAAAATGATCCGTTTTTCAGCTTCTGTGTCATGATTTTTAAAAAAAAGAAAAAGCAAACTCGTGTACATCTTTAGCGCTCGGTTAATTATTTATCCTTGTAAATAAGTCAATAAATTTCATTGAATGATATTTATCTCATTATTCTTTTAAGTATTTATTACATAAGCATTTAAGTCAAATATTGCAGAAAATGAGCAAGTAAGTAGATTTTATTTCTATAAATTTATGATTATATATGCACATCATCTCTATATAAGTGATAATTTAAATTTGTTAATGTCAGATTTTTAATTGTATATTTAATCATACATTTTATGACCATGAACCATGTTCCTTTTTTTTTTTTTTGGAAGGTTGGCAGCTATGCATATGTATCAGCACATAGTGAATAGAGTAAAGAAAAACTATTAATTTTTTCCAATTTTTGATTTGTTTCTAAAGCTGTTCAAAAATCTTATGAAGATGTTTGCCTTTCAAAAGGCCCAATAAAAAAAATTAATTTGTGTAAGAACTAAAATAACACAGCACTTTAAATAAAAAACAAATGAATCAATATTAAAAATTATTAAAGAACTTTGTAATTAACACACACATAAAAAACAGTACAATATGTTTTGGATGGTAAAGAGTCTACTCCTTCAGCTATAAAAAGTTCCAACTTTTATACAAGCAGGAGAGTAAGAGAGTACTTTCATGCTTATTTTCACTCACTTTCACTTGCTCATGTTTTTACTTTTCCGCTTGTTGAAATTTGGAATTCTTACAACTCAAGAAAAGACAAATCCTTTGTACCATCCAAATCATGCACACCATATTGTTTTCATGACCATGTGTTAATTACTTGAACTTCAATCACCATATTTTTCAGTTTATCCAACTAAAAACACCAATGTTCAAAACCTTTTCGATTAATTATTGATAAAATACGTTTTAAAAATACGTTGATACAACAACAACAAAAAAAAAAAAAAAAAAAAAAAAAAAAAAAAACAGGTAAGAAGCATCAACGCAAATTTTCAATTTAACAAAATTTAAAATAGCTTACTTAAATGTTGTAAATGTCAATTAAATATATAAATGTTTATTAAAATATCACATTTATTCTTAGCAAATACTCTTAAAGATGTAGTCACTCAGAGGCACACAGATAACCTAGACACTTTTCGTAACAGTAAGTTGTTTAAAATGTCATTAATGCCAGGTAGGTTGAAAACAATTTCCATAAAGTCATCTATTCCAGAGCTGTTAAAAAAAGAAAAGAAGTCATTAATTTTTATTAAAATATTTTTAAAAATTAAGATTTTACTTATGCACATTACAAGTAGTACACATTTTACACACTGGAGTAAAATTAAATGTGTTCTTTTAGAAAAGTGAAAAAAAAAAAAAAAAAATGGTTAAGTGCATCTATGTAGATTTTCAAAAAAAGCATAGTAAAATTTTAGATTCGTCTGAATGATCTAAAACACAATTTTTAAGTGGGTACAATAGTAATAATAACAATAAAGCAAAATTACTTATGTTTTCATTATTTTTTAAATTTATGTTATTTTAATCAATGTAACTATTTTCAGTCATAAAGGTATCCAATCTATTATGTAAAATAAGTGCATAGTAAACACTAAACCAATTTCTGTGCTAGGATTTTTGTTTTCTTTTTTTTTTTAAGGATGAATTTAAAATCCTACAAAAGTTATCACAAGTATTCCAAACAAAACAGTAAAAAGGTTTTTTGATAAAATGTTAAAGCTGTCAAGGGAAGTGGTGATTCCCATAGGAACATTCTTTTTAGCACAATATGAAATATATGAAATAATTCAGCATACTTATTTAATTATGTATAGAATGTATATTGAAATATAAATTCTTTTATGTATGCAGTAATTAAAAAGTTCTGCATAATTTTTTTTTACATTTTGATATTGATTAAATGCTTTCAGCATTTCCCTACACACAATTTATGCTAAACTGCTGTCTAGTTAACTCCTAAAGCAGTAAGATTAATAAAATGTAATGAGGTTCTACGCTTGACGTTATTAAACACTTCATCTAATCTGAACCAATTAGTCACTTAAAATTTCAAATCATACGTTGTTTTCTCTTTTATCAAGGAAATGTGGTTAACTATTTATTATCATTTAAAATAGTAAAAATAGCTAAAATAATCAACATTCATAAATTAAACTTTAAACTATAAATGAACATTGGTAATGCACAATGTAATTAATAGTATAGAACAGAAGTTTCCAAACTACGACCCACGAGGCCCTCTTATGTGGCCCGTGGAAACCTTTTTATCTGCATAAAATTACGAAAATTTACGTGTTTTTGTTAGAAATAAGATCAGCCAATGTTACATTTTTATCGAAGTAAAATAGAAGCATACAATTGCATTGCAAAACTCTTAGTGGGTGCATACTTTTTCTACTTCTGTTCACAATCAATGAGATAATATAACAAACTTCTCTATGGTAAAAGAACAAACTTGTCTGATGATAATTCTAGGTCACTATTGATGTTGGGGAGATCAAATTTAAAGACAGAAATACCTACTACAGTCAATCCTGTCTATCTCAAACCTGTATAACTCAAAAACCTTTATATCTTGAAATTTCTAAAATTCCCTACACTTACAATCAAAATTCAATGTATTTTCCATATTTATCTCGAAAAAATTTCCTTCAAAACCTCTATATCTCAAATTTTAGTTAGAGTAAATTACAAAATCAGTGCTTAAAGAGCAACTTCCTTCAACAAAAGTTGCATACCAATCTGTCTAAAGAAAGAATTAAATTTCAACCATAAAACAAACCAATTACTTTTCTTGAACCAAATAATACCAAAGCACTCATGTATAATGAATGCTTAATGATCAATTTTTGTTAGAAATAAAACATTCAACAAAGACAGGCTATTAAAAAGAGAATTTTAAGCAATTTCATAAAATTTGAGATCAAGACAAATGAAAATTTTATTTCAAATTTTTTTGTGTGTAAAAATAAAATAACAAAAATTTTGGGGATCTAATCTTATGTACATTAAAACACTTAATTAGAAATGCAATAATCCTTTTATAAATGTCTCTAAATATTTTTCAAGGTAAAATTAAAATCTTCCTGGTCTTGCACTGCACTTTAATACATAGAGGTGTAAACAATCCAGGATTAAATGTTCCTATCTTATCAGCTGCAAACTGTCAGAAACTAAAATAGTAATAGAACAAAATTACTTTTTTAATTAAAAAAAATGTAATTTTTTATAGGAAAAAATTTTTGGACAGGAGAATAAAATGGAATGTAGATGAAGCAACTTCTCCTTTTAAAATTGTGGGAGGAAGAAAACACACAGACCAATAAATATACTATGGGAAAAAATACTTTTCTGTTTAGTTAAATTTTTAAAAATACATTTTTTTTAGCTGTAATTGTTTTTACAACATTTTTTTAAACCACACACACAAAAAAATAAAATAAATAAATAAATAAAAAATCAATTTAATGCAAACCCATCTTAGCTTTGCACTCTTTCAGATGCATTTCAAATGAGAGAAATATATAAAAACAAATTGAAATACACATTTGTATATTTTGTAAATGGATTTGAGATGTGAATGGAAAAATACTTAAATACTCATTTTAAAAAAGCCACAAATAGAACTTGAGCTGGCAGCTATGAAAAGTGGAGATCAGCATTAATTATATAATTCGCACATTAATACTGGGGGGGGGGGGGGGGGAGAGAAAAAGAAAATGTGGAAAATAACTAAAATGCAAATCTTTGCAGATATGCTGAAGATTTTCACTCCTGAAATAAAAAAGTAGTGGGGAGGAGAGGCTTCCCTCTGCAACTATACCACTGTTTCAAACTGCAAAACAGAACTGACACTTACCGAGAGAGGACATCCAAAGTAATTGAAGGCTCTGAGGATAAAAGATATATGATAAGTCTGCAGGCATGAAATCTTGGAGTCTCCAACTGAGATTTTAATAAAGCAGACACAATAGCATCTAAATGATGAATCTGAAATTAAAAAAATATATATATATAGATATACATATATATTAGTTTAATGATGGAACACATGTTTCAATTATACAACAGAAAAAAATCATGGGTGCAAGTCAGTGCTAAAGCAACATCAATTCATACATGTACAGGTATTTGTTGGACAATATGAATATATCCCGGAGCAAAGTAAGAACCACTAATCAAAAACATACCTTCCATTTCACACTGAATAAAAATATATACAGTAGAAGACCTTTATAAAGCAACCCTCGACACAGTCTTGTGTTTTTAGGAATTTAAAATATTGATCTCTTATGGAAATTTCTTCAGATACTGAAAGTTTTTCAACTTTCTCTCCAGCATTTGATTCTGTTTCAGAATTGTTTTTTTCTGGTTTTGAAACAGTGGAAAACAATTCTGAAATAGAAGCGTTAATGCGGTTTATGGAGAATTGCGGTATATCGATCTTCTACTGTAATATATTATGAACAATGCAGCACAAACTATAATTATTTAAATTGTGATGACAGCAAGTTTTGGAAATTAATAATAATATTGTAAAGGTATCGTAATATTTTTCACCTGATAGTTCTACTGATTGAGAAAGAAACAGTCAGTATTAGCAACATAGCATTAGTTGTCAGCTTGTCATACATGTCAGTTTTTCAAAGCGTTTTTCTAAGCAGAAAATGTACACAATGTTTATAGCTATTTATATGCATGCGTTAACCATTGACACATTTGTATATTTTAACAGTATAGTAAAAATCCTCTTAGAAATCCTACAGATTTGCAAAAACTATCAGAATTAATTCTGCATATACTCTACAACTATTTGATATAACATTTATCCAACAGTTGTCCATTAGAAAATTATCTGGAAAAACATTCTGTAAGAAAATTTGGTTCTTGCTTTTTTTATAGCAACCATCACACTTGCTTGGTGACATTAGGATTATCCCAAAAAACTACATATATGATTTTAGCAATCTCATTAAATGTGAATGTGGAAAAGATAACACATTTAAAAATATTTTAAATAATTGATTCAAATGGCTAATTTGGTGAGATTTTACCCCCAATGTTGCTCAGCAATTTGATTTTAAACATAAATAATTAATTAAATGAAACTAGGAAAAAAATTCCTTATAGAAGTATGAATAAATTATGCAAATTATACAACACACAATATTTTCAGAACATTTAAATTTATACATCTTTTCCAATTTATTAACATAATAATAATATTCTCCAGACTTGCTTTAAAAAGATCGGAGAAACAGAGATGTTGATAAGTTCTTTAAGCAGATTTTCCAAAACATCTAATAAACATATCTCTAAATATCTAATACAAAAATGAAAAATACGTGAACCAGAAACTGAAGTGGTCTCATTCCTTAATGTCAGACATCTCTAGTCTACATGGCGTGCCATTTATTTTTTGCTCTATTTTTTAACCTTGTATGCATAATTCTTTAATAAACTCAAAAATCATGCTATAGCCAGTGATGCAGTTCTAAGAATTTTTTTTAACTGGTATGGGGGAGGGGGATTCATTTTTAAAGAAATTTAACTTGAACATGTATAATTAGTTGAATGCAATTATTCCAAAAACATTAAATAAAATTAAATGGGCAGAAAAGGTAGAATGTCTCTATAAAAAGGCTTAATTACTGACATACATTTAATAAAACTCCAAATTTCAGGAGGGACTGATAACCCCCTTCTATGAACTTGCTTTAAAATATAACAGTACATCCCCCGGTTAAACTTATGCAAAGTATCATTATTTTTCAATGTTGTTAAAAAAGTAACTGGAAAATGCAGGAAAAAACATCGAATGTTTTATATTAAAATAGACAAAACAAGTTTCAATATGTTTACTCCCTAGAGCCAATAGAAAGAAACTAATGGCTGTACAGGTTGTGACATATTTTATTGAATTTTTCAGCTCAATAAACTTATCGCTGAAAATATAATTTTTTCCAATCTTCACATGTTTTACACTTTTTTCTTAAATATATTTAATGATGATATTACAAATATAAAAATAATTACACCTTCACAAGACTAAAACACTTTTTTAAATCCTAAAAATAAACAGAAGGAATTATAAAATTTATATTTTAACACATACCAACTGCAATGCATTGGATGAATTTTCAGCAAAATTTGCCAGCCCTCTTCCAAGATGAGTCAATAGTTCTCCTGTTTCATCACGATTCACATTAAGTAAATCACATAAGGCAGATATATACTGATGAGCAAAATTCTATAGCAAAAAATAATAATAATAATAATTAAAATAATAAATTGAAGCATGATATTGAAAATTTGGGGAGAAAAAAAAATATTTTTCATTAAATCATTTTAAGTCTTCTGTATTCTCTTAGGGAAGTCCATCACCGCACTGTTGCTCTATGGAGAAAATAGCCCTCCCAAAAACTACTTCAAAACAAACTGTTATTCATTTTTTATCAAATCTTTCTTTTCCCTTTAAACTGAAAATAATTATCTACATTTAAGTTTAGATTTTATCTACACCTATTAGATACATAAATTCCATCTGAAAACATCATAGAAATTTCAAAGACAGCTGCTTTCAGGCATAGCAGACCACTACAGTAGACAGCGATATTATGAAATGTTTTAAAATGAACACGTGTTAATGAGGATATTTCTCCATTGTTAATGATTATAAATTATTCTACTTATAAATTAGACTGAAATTATGGTTTTTATGTAACCTTATGCACTGAGAAATTCCACTTTCGTTCTGGTGCATCTTCAATAATTCCTTCCCCACAGTTGAAGTGATTGATGAGCAGGGAGTTCCAAAAATCACCATTGGAGCAGGCTCGCCGAGAGGGGGGGAACAGGGGGACAAGGTCTGGAGGATGTATGTTACGAAATTTTAGCATACAAATCCCATGAGAAAATAAAATATTTGTGTCTCCCAAAACTTTCGCTCCAAACGTTGCACTAACACAGAAAAAACAAGGTTAGCAAACACTAATGAGATTTAATACTGCAAACCGGTTTCGGTAAATATAACTTACCATCAGAGCGAGAATACATTCTTGCACTGATGTTTTTAAGTCATACTTACAGAGATCTGTCTGCGGCATGAACTCTCATTGGTGTTTGCTAACGTTTCTCTTTTTGCATAATTCATTTGGCTACAAATTTTATAACTCTGCTTTACTTTTCAAATAGTGAATAGTCAACATTTAAAAAAGTCTTAGATTTAATTGTATCAAGTGTTTCTCGGTACACATTAAGAAAGAATTTCAGAATTATGTGTACATTACTTTAAAATAATTCTGATAAAACACTTGCAATTTTTTTGATGGAAGTTTTATCATGTACAAGGTTTTGTATATATCACCTACGATAAATTTAAAGTGTACTAATTCTAAAGTTTAAACACTTTCCTGTTTTTTAAACAGAAAAGTGTTTAAAAAACTTTTGTGGATAAAAAAAAAATGAAAGTTTTAGTGGTCAATTTACTGGGGAGAAAGCATAGCTGTAACTTACTAAGGGCAAGAGGAAGCACCCCCCTAAAATTCAAGAAATTTCAGATATAACAGACTTGAAAATCGTATTTTCGACAATAGGAAGCATTTTAACACCCTATGTTACATGCCAGTTTATGCTAATGGGTGAAAGAAGACTTGGGAGTTGGAGGGGAATTGTGTCATTCCAAACACTGACTGCCCAAACTGTCAAAAAACTGCAAGCCCTTTTGCAAGCAAGTATTTCTTATAAACAAATGTTCATGTTATTTTCAGATGAAATTAATGTACTTCTAATTGCTTTAGATAAATTCTGCATGAGCATAAATGTAGAGGAATGATTTCAGATTTAGGTAAAAAAGAATAGATTAAAAATATACAACAGCTCACTTTGAAATAGAATTTTTGTGAAGACCATTTTCTCCAGAGAATGACATTGCACTGATGGACTTCCCGAATACAGTACACAAGAGCTTTAAGACAAACTTGTTAAGGTATCTTATTTCAGAGTTCCTCCATATTAAAAATATAATTGCATAGAAAGACCATGCATCATTCCATAAAGTTTTAATTTAGCTACCACTAAAATCTTGATGATACTACATAGAACTACTTGTGATTCATTATTCATTTGCAGCAGGATGCATATGTACAATGTTTCAAATTTAGTGAACAGCAATTTAAATTTAAAATTGTTTACCGACAATTAAAATATAAGCCATACAAATTAAACAGAGATTATTTCATAGCTTGTAGAAAAATTTAGCCTAATTTACCAGAAGGTTATACATAAATTTTAGTTTGTAATCCAGTGCTGAAGACTGATACAGGAAATGTTTCTACTGGGATCATAAAACAATTGAATATTTAACTTAAAATAAGAAGAAAAATTCCACATTAAAAGAAAAGAAAAAAAAATCAGAAAACTTTAATTTTCCTTTACATGATAACTTAAGCATGCAGATAAGTGAATTCAATAAGAATTTACTTTTTTTTTTTTTTTTTTGATTTAACAAGTCAGTTCAGTTTTGAAAACAGTTCTGTTCTTCGCATAATGGCACTTTCTTTGACATCAATGAGAAGATCATTCTGTCCTTTAAAATTAAACTTGATTTCAACAGGGGTCCTAACTACCGCAAATAGTTTTGGAGCATTTTCAAAACCAGGAAAATTGCTACTTCAGAGCAGGTGAATAAGTATAGGGAGCAGCTCATTTACAATAACATGACTATGTAACAGTAACTCTTAATTGCTAATAAAAATTGTGACAACTTAATCCTTTAAGTAATAAAATTTAATTACTTTCATAAAAATATATAGTTAATTTAATCAAACATAATATTCATTAACATATAATTAACATATTCATGCACTTAAAAATAATCTTATTAAAATACATGAAAGTATAATTTTTAATAGTAGGTACATAAATGAAAAAATACTACTACATATATAAAGTGCAGTAATGCTAAAGGAGGAGGTGGAAGGTACAAAATTTTAAAAAGATGATCAAACCAGGGCTTATAAACTATGATGAGGGTGAATGTTGAATGCAGGGAATGTCTCTCATCCTTCTCCCTGTCAAATTTTTTCACTAGAATCAGATTTTGTATTGATGGATTCAAATTCAAATTTACCCTGATCAAACAACATTAAGTAAAGAATCCAAGATTGAATTTAGGATTTTATTTTGTGTTTTCCTGGATAAAATTCATTAATTTAAAAAAAAAGAGTGAATGCATTCATAAATATGTAAAAGGAGATGAAATCTTATTAAAAAGTTAAAAATCCCTAAAATTCCTTTTGAATAGCACTTTCAGAGGTTGTTTCACCTCCATTCTCCATCCCAGTATTTTAAAGAACCTGGTTGTTAAATAGGTGTAACAAAAAGGAAAATAAGAAAGAACATATTGTCGATAGCAAATACAATAAATTGAGTACTGCACTTTCAAGAATAACCCAAAATAGAACCATAAATATTAACTTCAATGAAATAGAAAAATTAGCCGACTACAGAAACCAAGAATGCGCTCTGAAAATTAAAGCTCTTAAAATTCTAAAAACAGATGGTGCTATCAATGATACCAGGCATGCTCAAATAGATTTAAGATGGAAGGCGATTTTTAATGAAAGAAGGTTAGTGAACGAGAGCAAGAGTCAGGATGGAGGTGAAACAGCTTCCGAAAGCACTCTTCAAAAGGAATTTTTTGGTATTTTTAACTTTTTAATAAGAGAGCATGCAATTTACTGTTTGTTTGCATGGAATAATCTTACTAACTCTACATCAGTCTTCAGTGTGTAATTTTGGAATTTGTTGCTGATTATACTGTCTGTAAAGGCTTGTTTTATGCTGTAACTTGTGTCCCTGTGTTTCTGTCATGGGGCTTTGCATAATTTCTGTGGCCTTGCTTTTTACGAGAGGTAAAAGCAGGAAAATCAAATGCACTTTCTAACTGATAATTGAAGAGCTGGCTAATTTTTAAGTTGTCAATGAGAAATGTAGGTTTTGGAACAGCTTCAGAGCAAAATAAAGAAAAATCTACATTTCTGCACAATGGGAGTAAGAACTAAACAATGGCAAAGGCCTGAGCAATTGAAGCAGAATTTGGAGCCCTGTTTTCTTGTTTGAATTCTATTCCTTTTAATTCAGGTATGGGCAACCTTTGAAAAATTGCGGGCAAACTGTCGGATGTTAGGAAAGTCGTGAACCAAACTTCAGGTTGTTAGCAAAGTCTTGGGCTGTATAATTGGGATTTATAGGGGTTTTATATGGGATTTTGACATGTTCCACGGGCAGGATCAAAAGCTGTGGAAGGCCACACCCGGCAGTTGCCCATATGTACTTTAATTCAATTATAGATGTCATTGGCAGTAAAATGAAAAATTTTAAATCAACAATTTCAGAAAACACTGTCAAATATTTTACAGCATTTATTACATTTCATCAAAAAAGAAGAAGAAAAATTGATAACCAGTACCACTGAATAAGCTTGGTCAGAGAGGGTTAAAGAAACATCACTGTGAATGAGTTAATTTTTCAAAAATTTTATTTTTTACTGATGTTGAGCTTGATTTTGAAATGAACAATTTAAAATCCAAATGAAATTGGTTTCAAATGAGAATTTTTTTTTCATCCAAAATCCAAATGAGAATTTTTTTTTTAAATCTAAACTTAAAATTGCATTAGATGCTATTTCAGGTTAACAATCTGCGAGTACTGAACAAAGATTACACAAGAAGCAGATAATAATCAAATAACTAATACATACCTGATTAACAGTCAGTGAAAGGTTTGCAACAACACAAACTATATTGACTAGAACATTAATAGATGAACCCTTTAACAGATATGTCAGAGGAAATTCCCTTGAAATATCTTCCTGGGAAAGAAAGAAAAAAAAAAAAATGATGAGTTACAGCGGCAGTAATAGAATACTAATGCTGATTTAGATGTTTCTGTTTTGTTTTCTAAGTTAGTTTTAGTGAAATCTTGATGAAAATGAATTTATATAGCTTCATTTTTGCATACAATGGTATAATTACTTTAATTTCTAAGAATCTAAAATTCCTTGTAAAAGATATAAGAGCATAAGCCATTAAATATGTTGCAAAAGTTATATGAATTTTGTGAATTACATAACGATCCTTCATCTGAAAGCCATGAAATTGCATTAATAAAGCAAACCAGGTCCAAGATATTGAATGAAATAATAGAAAATAATGAGTTGTACTGAATATTTTAAACATATTACATATAATAAAAGTTATATCAATTAGTGACTTTTATTAGAATAAATAACTTCCTCTCATGAAATTGCTATTTACTGTTAAAACATTTTTTAATTACATATAAATAATTATGCTTAAAAATTAGTTGTGAATTTTTCATATCAGTGAGTGCAAATTTTGAAATTAAATGTTTAAAACACAATACACATATATATTTAAGGTATGATCAAAATATATCAGAAAATTAGAATAAATAATTTAGCAGTGCGCTGATGGAAAAATAACTTTCAAAAATAAAACTGTATTTCATATGGAGTATAATAGAAGGCAATATAAAAATATGAATAACTTTGTTTAGAATACATATCTTTTATACATTCAAATTATGTTTATATGTAGCATTTCAGCTACTAATTTATATATTAGTTATTGCAAATAATAAAATAAACTAGCTATCTAGACACTTCTATATGAGTGATTCTCACAAAACGAAACAAAATAAGATTGATGATTTTTCATCATTTTAGCCCTGCTTTTTAATGAAAAGATTTCTTTTCCCTTCTTACTTCTTTTGATCTAAAATGTTACATTTAATTTCAAATTTAAAAAAAATATTATCTTTGGCATCCTTCAATATTTTCTGTAGCCCTTGGGTGACAGAAATGATGCATGGTACAGAAATGAGAAGGACAATGTCTGAAAGGACAATCAGTCCTAATTAAATTGCTGTTTTAATATTCATATACAAGAAGTTATAATTTCTTTCTTAAAAAATCCCAATAATAAAAAGTCTAGAAAATGTTTTTTTTACAAAAATGTAAAACAAATCATGAATAACCAATAAATTAGGTTTTTTACAAAATTCCTTCTTCGGCTTCATAAAAAAAAATTATCAAATATAACAGAAAATTAGTACATGAAAAAGTAATTTTTAAAAAGTCTAAAAAACTAGCAGGAACTAGTTTTGTCCTGTTTTGTTATAATCACCCATATCCAGCTGTATTTCCTTTAAATCTCAAAATAGGATAAATGTAACAGCACTTTGGACAGTGATTTAAACTAAAATATCTTAATAAAAGAACTCACCGAGTGATTTTAACTTTTTAACTCATTTAAATTACACAAGCACCACCTTATTTATTTATTTTTAAATCAATAATGCATAAATGTCAATTTTAATTAAAATGCAATACTAAAGAATTTAGCATTAATGATACAAATTTTGTACTTTCTATGCACTTCTGACCCTGATTTAGAGTTCTCCAGCATGAAACATTATTTCTTTTTGGTCCTTAAATGATGGTAAATCAGAGTTCCAATGTATTTTAATTAACACTTTGCTATAAACATGCAACTAACTTCACTATAAACTAAAGTTTACATTATGAATATTCATGCTGGATTTAAGATAATTCTACAGAGCTGCCTTAAACAAAACAGGAACTGTCTTGCTTAAGCATACATTAAACTGTATCTTTATAACAGAAATAAACAAACCTGTAATATTAACTGACGAAAATAGTCTGATCCAGCAGAGAAATAGACTAGAATTTTTGAAATACATGTTTGCATCTACAAAAAGGTTAACATGACATTAGAATAAGAAAAATTATACTAAATGCATTGATTATGAAAACACAATCAAACAGATTTAACTTAATAATTAGTTAAACGCCATTAAAAACATTAAAAATGCTAAAATTAGAATTCACTTAAATCCACTCGGATAAAGAAAAGATCAATTCTTTCAAAACCGCAGGAATTTATAAAATTAATTTTGTTTATAAAGATTCTAACTTATCAGGCCATTACATAGGTGTAACAAAACGAAAAATAAAAGACAGAATTAAAGAACACAATTAGAATTCCCATTTAACCAAATAACATTTTTAAAAGAAACGGTTTGGATAAAGAAAAGATCAATCTTTTCGAAACTGCAGGAATTTATAAAACTAATTTTGTTTATAAAGATTCTAACTTATGAGGCCATTACATAGGTGTAACAAAATGAAAAATAGAAGACAGAATTAAAGAACACATTAATGACAGTAAATATAATAGACATAGTACTGCCCTATCCCGGTTAGCCTTAAAAGAAAATTTGGAAATAGATTTTAATAATGTTGAAAAAATAGGCAATTATAATAATCATAGCTACAGTCTAAAATGCAAAGCAATAGAGATCTTAATGCAAGAGGGCACTGTCAACGACATGACGCATGCACAAATCGATGAAGACTGGAGCGACGTGCTGCAGAGAAGGAAGTGACTTTCGCCAGTTCTGCAGATGGCTGCGGGCGAAGCAGCCGAAAGCACTCAACTATAAACCCTTGGTGTGTTGCGTTTTTAGTATTTTTAATGGATTTTAATATCTTTTAATGGTTTTTAACTAATTATTAAGAATACTTCCATATGTGTATCTTAACGGATTTAACTTATTTGTATATATTGGTGATTCTTTAAAGTGCAAATATTTATGTTCCGAGTCATATATTTTTTTCTTTTCAGTGTTCAAAAAACTTTTTTATGCTTTTCTTTTGTTTTTTTTATTAGCATATTTTATGCTATGCTTATTACTTCTGTTTTATATACAACATCACAGTCACAAATCTTCTGTCTACAATCATCTTTGGCCCAAAACGTTCCATTCACGTTTAACTTCATATCTCAAGGGAGAAAAGAGATAGCCATAAAATCTTGCTTTAAAATGTAACTAATACAAATACTACCTAAAAGTCATTTTCAGGATTTTTTAGAATTCGCACCCGAACAGGGGACAGGGGCCGAAACGTTCGTTACTGTTCATTTCATATTTCCCTTCATATCTCAGAGGAAAAAGGAGACAGCCTTAAAATTCTTGCTTTAAAATATAACTAACAGAAATACCAAAAATGAATTTCAGGGTTTTTCAGAATTCGTATCCAAACGGGCATAAGGGGGCAAAACATTCTTTCTACATTTCTCTTCATAACTCAGAGGAGAAAAGAAGCAGCCATAAAATTCTTGCTTTAAAATGTAACTAATACAAATATCTAAAAATAATTTTCAGGGTTTTTTAGCATTCACACCCGAACAGGGGTAAGAGACCAAAATGTTCTTTTCACATTCACCTTCTTATTTCAAAGGAAAAAAGAGATAACCATAAAATTCTTGCTTTAAAATGTAGCTAACACAAAAATGCGTAAAAATTATTTTCAGCATTTTTTAGAATTTGCACCTAAATGGGGGTAAGGGGCCCAAAACGTTCTTTTCACATTTCCCTTCATATCACTGAGGGAAAAAAAGATAGCAATGTAACTAACAGCAATACCCAAAAATCAATTTGAGAGTTTTATAGAATTTGCACCCAAACAGAGATAAGGGCCTAAAACGTTCTTTTGATGTTTCCTTCATAGATCAGAGGAAAAATAGGCAGCCATAAAATTTTTGCTTTAAAATGTAACTAATAGAAGTACCTAAAAACCATTTTCAGGCTTTTTTTAAAAATCGCTCTTAAATGGGGGTAAAGGTCTAGAACTTTTTTTAATGTTCTTTTCACTTTCTTCTTCATATCTCAGAGAAAAAACAGACATAAAATTCTTCGACTAAAATGTAACTAAGAGCATTTTCAGGGTTTTCCTTTTTTTTTTTTTTTTTTTCCCCTCTTTTTTTTTTTTTTTTTTTCTTTTTTTTTTTTTTTTTTTCTTTTTTGAATTTGCACCGAAATGGTAGTAAGGGATCAAAATGTTCTTTAACATTCTTTTCAGATTTCCCTTATTATTTGAGAGGAAAAAAGATATGACCGCTTTAACATGTATCTAACATAAGTACCTAAAAAATATTTTTCAGGGTATTTTTGAATTCGCTTCCAAACAGGGGTAAGGGTCTAAAACTTTCTGTTCACGTTTTACTTCTTATCTCAGAGGGAAAAAATAGACAGCCATATGCTTGCTTTAAAGTGTAAATAACAGAAATGTCTAAAAATCATTTTCAGGGTTGTTTAGAATTCGCACACAAATAATGGTACGGATCTCAAACATTTTTTCATGTTTGCCTTTATATCTCAGAGAAAAAAAAAGAAATAGCCATAAAATACTTGCTTTAAAATGTAACTAATAGAAATACCCAAAATAATTTTCAGGGTTTTTTAGAATTCATTTTCAAACTGGTGGGCGAGGCCAAAACATTATTTTCATACTTGTCATCATACATCAAAGGAGAATGAAGATAGCCATAATAATATTGCATTAAAAAGTACCGAACACAAATTCATAAAAATCTTTTTTGAGTTTTTTTTTTTTTTTTTTAAATCGACCTCAATAGAGTGAAGTTTACAAAACAAAGGTTTTTTCACGTATTTTATAGCTCTTGAGTGCTGTTAATTTCAGACAAAGATTTTGGTCTATTGAAAGGGCGAGTCACTTTTCAAGGGTTGCCAGATTAAATGTAAAAAGTCTACAAGGTTTGCCGTTTTTGGTGGTTTATCACCAAGTTTGGCATAAAAAAATAAGTTCCAAAACTGGACCCAGCTTGCAGATATCTTCCATATTTGTCGAAAAATTGTGTAACTCTACTTTTTATTTAATTGGAACATTGGCGTCTATATTCATGTAAATAAAGGTGAATTATAGTTAGAATATGCCTGGCAAAGATTTGAAAATTTTAATTAAATTTCAATTTTGAAGAAATATTTTATGGATCAAGGAAGATAAATACGGCACACTCGCGTATTATGATGCACATTCCAAACATTATTTTAAAAAATCAAGTATAATTAGAATATGTCAAACGAATATTGTAAATCAATTTTGTAAGTGATTAAATCTATATCCAAAATATGTTTAATATCGATTTACTTATTTTCCATTTGTATTAGTTGGCTTAACAATATCCATTCCATGCGAAGAATGGGTACTTCAGCTAGTACTATTATAAGACAGTAGATAGATAAAATTAAAACATTTTTGCAGTCATATAAACCTACATTATACTTACTTGATAATCTTCATTTTCCAAGGCTTTAAATAATCTAGGGACTAGATGAGCGTGTTTCTGTAAATATATAGCATTTTAATAGATATTTATATTAGCAGACACACCTATATATTAGTAACAAAGAAAAAATATTTCTGTGCCATTAAAATTTCACAACATCATTTCAAAATTTAAAACTATGCAGGATTTTATATGCAGGAGGGAGGGGGACTCAAAAACTGGAATGGAATATATAAAAATCTACACTTTTTTTCGGTGGGGGGATATTTTTATTATTATTTCATTTTACCTAAAACTCCTGTTTTTATATAGAAAAACAAATCAAAAATGAAAGAAAATTAAAAAGAAATCCATAAATGGAGTTTCAAATCTCCTCTATTAAAATTAATTTTTTTAAATGTACATGCATGTAGTTGAAAATACATACATATACTTTTGAAAAATTAATTACTTTTGGCTTATGCCTGTAGCTAAACTTCCAACTTTTTCAAGGGAAAGTTTCAAATTCATCCACAAAAACATATTTTCTTTATCTTTCATTTTGGAGGTGCTCGCAGCTCTATCAGCCACCCACTTGCTATGCCCCAAAAGCAAACTACACAATAAACTGGATTACAACTACAATTATTACTAAACTAATTATTATGGCATGTAACAATTCACAGAAATTTTATTTGAAGAGGGTATTTACAAAACCAGATGTAGCAGGGAAGGAGCACAAGAAGTTAAAATCTAAGAAGCAGGTGTCCAAATTTCTTTTAACAGACATAGAAACACACAAATTCTACGGAACTGAATTGAATCAATCATATGGTATGTAGGCCTTTTTAAATAATAAAACTAAAAAACACTTGTACGCAGGGATGAAATTTAACAATTTACAGCTAGTAATAATCAATATAGTAATGAAAAATTAAGATGTAGTTTAGATATTCTACTCTATTTATGCCAAATAATTTAGAAAAAATTACACTTACTAGGATTGTGAAGAAATTTAAAAGTATTCAAGTTGATGAATTAGACCAATTAATTAAAAACAAATTCAACCCTTTATTGCATAGTGATGGAAATTTACATATAATATCTTTAAAACAAGTTCACTGCCAGATCAGTGTGCGAGCCAAATTTCTTATGTTGAACTTACATATAAAATATAGTTTTTGATAAAAATTATTCATGTTGTGAATAATAAATAATTCAGATATTTCTTTCAAACTGTGTGTTTTTCGAAAGATTAATTAATTATTCACAAAATTGACACAGGAAATTTAGCTTATACTTGTGAATATCATATGATCTGCAGCAAATGCATTTAAAATTCATGCAATAAAGGGTTGAAGAAATATGGGAAATTCAGCATTTTATCAAAATAACAATGTAATTTAAAACAGTTAGTTACACTGTTTAATGCAATCAAAAGATGTTGATTGCACTGCAAAATAAACAAATAAAAATAATAAACAGCAATTATTACCTGTAAAATAAACTCATGGCAATCGAAATTGCTCACTAGAAGCTGTAAAACACGGGCAGCAAATATGGCTAAAGTTCCAGAATAATCAATGATGTTAAGTAGTGGATCAACAATACCTTCCTTCAAAACTGTGATCAAGAGAGATTATTTTACTAAAAACTCATGAATGAAACAGATTTCACATAGATTTAATAATAATGTTATGTTTATATAAAAAAATTAAACTTTACTTGAACTTAATTTTTACATTTCAACTCAAAGAATACTATTATTATAATAAAAAATATTCGCACCAGCAACTTACCCTGAACACGTATGTCTGAGTCCATAGACATAGAATTTAAGGCACTGAGGGTATCACTTATTAGTTCTTCATGGCCACAAGAGGTTAACAACAAACTGAAAATTAAATAAATACACAAACAAATAAATAATAATAATCTGGAATGGATCACCAATTACATTTCATCAAATAAATAAAAGATTCAGATCAATTCATTTATGGATTACACAGTTTATTGGCTAATGTTTCTGAAATTTCTCAAAACTGGTCTCTTTCGAATAGGTTGCAATTTTCAAACACAGGAATTATTATATTACCATAAATCAAAGCAGCACTAAGGGGATAACAATGGGATATGTGCCCTAGCCCCAGGCATTGTGCTAATGGGGAGAACCAAATTCAGGTATGCTTCCACTGGAAGGGGGGCACCTTAATTATCGTTTGTTACTTAAGTAAACTCTAGTTGTGGCACCGCCGTAAATGCATATTTATTACTCAAGTTTGGTAACTTTTAGGTTTTCGTCATGAATTCTACAGGAATAACCACCAACTAAAATTGGAGAAAAAAAATAAATTACATATATAAGATACTTAACTGCAAATGCATACTGGTTATTGCTTGACATGCATTTAAGATTAAAAGTTACAGATTTTTGACATACCAAGAGGTAGATATCCAACAACGCGACACTTGGAGTCAAGCACAGAAATGAGAATGCCTCTCAAAATCCTTAAACACAGAGGATATTAAAACCATTCCTTTAAAAACCATAATCACACAATTTATATCTTACATACATATGTATACATGCCACATTTTACAAACGGATTTTTTAATAAAAATATACAGAGCTGTAAAGGTATAAACTGCAACAAAAATAACCTTAAGATGTTTTTAAAAGGATTCAAAGGTCATCAAGCAAACAGAATTCTATTCTATACAGAATAGTTTGACTAATTCCATAACGCGAATTGATATATAAACTTGAAAAGTTTAACAAATTAAATATTGTGCACATATGTAGTCTAGTATTGAAGTAACCAGATAAAATTATGAAACATAAATTATTTAAATCATTGTATATGTAGCAAGAAAAATATTATATACATCAAGAGACTTTATAAACGACAAAGTATTTTGAGATAGTTGTGACAGATACAATGTGCAAGTAGAGTATGCTATAATTATGACTTGAAAAAAATTGGGCATACTTTTTTATAGCTTTCAGGACACCAATTTCAACGAGGAAAGAATTTATAGTCATATTTTGGGTAATGTTATGTAAGGCTGCAGCAACAGCACACTGCAAAAACAATTTTAAAACATTAAACAAACATAAAATTTGGGCAAAAAAAATGAAACATCAAACACTTTACTCCTGCAGTTGTTCTGTCATGTAGAATCTTAAAAAGTATGCTGTATTGGTGAAACAAATTTCTAATAAAACTATACATGCCATCTGTGAGTACACACACACACACATATATTATTCCTATTAAATCCTAAATCAATCCTTTGTTTTATATTTAATTTGCTAAGGTAAGTTCTTTAAATTAATCTTTTGTTTGACTCTATGATAATTCTCTTATCCATTCTTTTAATTACACCATTAATTGAACTACATTTGCAGACTTGTGTCCGCTCTTAAAATGCTTTAACCACCTAAGTAGTAAGTACTGTTGAAAGTTTTCTTTCATTTTGATAAACCAATTTTATAATTCATGCATGTTCCTTCTTGTAAAGCATCAGGGTCACACCAGATGAATGATTCGTTTGATTAGAAGAGATTGATTTTATAGCTAAATTACATTAATATCTTACTAATTTGCATACAATTTATTGCAGGGTTTCTACAGATTTCACAGCTTTTGCTTCCCTGACATCTATCATGCTCTTCCTTGACTTTTTATCTAGCGTGCTTTCCTGAATTTTACATTTCTATTTTTAATATTACATCCTTTAATTAATAACTTTTTTATATATTTCACCCCCTTTTTTACAAATAATAATAATAAAATCAATATATACACAAAAATATTATTTGACATCACTGGATTCTAACAAAAACCATGTTTGATAATAATTTAGGATAAAATTAAGCATATTTGAACCGAACAAGATATGTTAATAAAGGACACATTTTAAAAATTATTTATAAGGTTAAATAAGAAAATGAAAATAAAACAATTTTTACAACTAGGTTCAAACAGGAAGTATTTTCTTGATTTTGCCACAAAATTCAAATGTTCTTGCATTTCCCTGACGTTTCTTCAAATTTCCCTGACTTTCCAGCTCAGGTAGTACTGTAGAAACCCTGTATTGAAAAAGCTGATTTGTTGGCAAAATTTCAATTTCTTTTTACACAAACCTCAGCTTTATGACAGTAATGGATCCAAAGGGGGTGATGCGGTAATCACGCCCTCTTTAAGTGCACATAAACTTGTTACTAATCCAATGTTTAATTTGTTCACTCTCATCATTTGAAAGATATAACAGAGAAGACTTTCCTTCTTTGACTGACGTTGCTTCCCATACTGATTCTTTGAAAGCTTAACTGGAACTCAGCAATTGTCCTTCTATGTGTACTTAAAACCTGGTACTAATCCCACATTTAATTTGTTTACTCTCATCATTTGAAAGATGTAACAGAGAAGGCTTTCTTTCTTTGACCAATGTTGCTCCTCATAATGGTTCAAAGAACCACTATGGAAAGCCATATAAGTCAAAGAAGGAAAGTCTACTCTATTGCATCTTTCTAATGATAAGAGTGAACAAGGTTAAGCATGTGTTCAAGATTAAAAATGAGCAGGTTAAAAAAAAAAAAAAAAAAAAAAAGCCCCTCCTCTGATAATATGGTTTGTCTTACTGTCCCTACATTGAAATTTTTTTGTATTTGTTACTATTCTATGATTTAAATAACATTCGAATCTGCAAATTAAAACTGGAGCTTCTAGCCTCTTGGTACCAGCAATTATATTTTGACCACCATATAGCATAGCATTTTAAGCTTTAATGTTACATGAGAATTACATCGACTGTGAGTAGCTAAGATACATGAAAATAACAAAAACCTAATAAACATCTTTGAAAATTGTTAGTAGATAATAGAACAGGAATTTTAAATTTTGACAAACCTTGACTTTTAAGTCCTCTTCAGAGACCATAGACAACATTAAATGGATACCTCCGCATTCAATCACCTACAGATAGAAAAAGATATAATTTCTAAAATAAACCAGACTATAAAATGCAAATACATTTATGATGGTGTATCTTCTGAAATCAAAGTTTCAATGTAAATTGTTATGCAATTAATGCACAGTAGAGGAGGACAGTCTAAATGCAAACTTAAGATACATAGTTAAGCTTAACAACATTTTATATAACAAAAAAATAATAATTTGCTTGTTGAAGCATGTACTAAATAGAAGTTTATCTTTTTTTAACTAGAGGAGACTTTTGTAAGTCATTAAAATTAATAAAAACAAAATGAATTTTAATGCTCTATGTTACTGTATCAATATAAATTGTGTGCCGACAAAATATGTGGAGGGAGAAGCAACAAGTCAACATGACATAACATTACGATATTTTAATTATTCTTAAAGTGTTACACTTTAAGAGATTTTTTTCTTGTTTCTTTCTTCATCCCTTAATTTTTATAGTCATTTATTAAACTCACTTAACCATTTATAAACATTCTGAATTAGTTTTACATAACCAAAAATTCTAACAAACCAGATTTGAGTTATTAGGAATGCATTGTAACAAAATTTGGGTTAAAGATTTAGTACAAGGTTAAATGATTCTGCGACTTACTAATAGCAATCACCAAACTAGCTATACCAAATGTGTTCATTGATTATTACCATATAAATCAAAATCAAAATTAAATTAATAGAAGCCATTTAACATCCATATTTTTTTTTATAAATAATGTGCCTCCAGCTCCTTTTAAAAAGTGATAAATATCAATAAAATAAATTATTACCTTACATAAACCAGTGGTATTCAACATGAGATCTGAAAATCCTCTTAGTGCCTCTAACTTTAAAGCCTAAAATTGTTATTAAAATCATTTTAAATAATGGCACAGAAACCACTAATAACAAAACAAAAATTATAGGGAACACACAGCTGCCAGCTCTCCCGATTTTTTGGGGAGATTTCACACCACTAATTTTTGCTTAGCAATTTATGCTTAAAATAAATCCAAATTTTTCATATAACATAAAACTGATTAAAAATTGTGGTGGGAAATCTCCCCTAAAAAATCCGAAGAGTTGACAGCTATGGGAACATATTTTACAAATTTAAAAGCAAAGTGACGGATAGTTAAAATCATTTAAAAACAGGTAAAAACACATTAAAATCCATATGTAGCACTATCGGTGGCAGCCACCACCTTCTTCAGCATAGGTCTTGGTTCCAAATGGCCAGCTCTCTTCCTCAGCATGGCGTTCCACCCAGGATCGATCTCAATCCCAATAAAACCCAATCAAAATATTTTCAAACGCATTCGCAGTGATAAAGATAATATAAATCCTGATGAAACCGCCGGTATTTATAAACTAAGCTTTACAGACAATAGCACCAATAAACAGGGCTGCTATATTGGCATGACAAAACGAAAAATCAAAGACCGAAAAAAGGAACATCAAACTAACATTAAATTCAATAAAACCACTACTGCCCTCGCAAAAATAGCCCAGGAACACCCCATAGAAATCAACTTTAACAATAGCCAAAAACTCGCCAATTACAAAAACAGTCATTATGCCCTAAATATGGAAGCCCTACAGATTATAACCACAGATGGCGCTGTGAATGATATGACGCATGCGCAGATCGATCCTGGGTGGAACACCATGCTGAGGAAGAGAGCTGACCATTTGGAACCAAGACCTATGCTGAAGAAGGTGGTGGCTGCCACCGATAGTGCTACATACGGATTTTAATGTGTTTTTACCTGTTTTTAAATTATTTTACAAATGTTAATGATTTCTCACTCCTAATGAAACCCACTTGAATAAAGAAACAAACACAAATCATGTAAAATGCATTATAAAACATTTTTTATCACAATGTCTTTTTATACATGCATGCGTGCAAATGCCTAAAGAAAATTCAAAAGCAAACTCCCTAAGATATTTCCTTCAATCAGCGTCATTGAAGCGTAACTTGCTGTTATGTATTTGCCAGATAATTAGATGTTTACTTAATCTAAAATATATAGTCTATGAGCGGCATTGCCAAACTCTATGTTTTGTTGAATATAAAGTGATTTGTCAGTTTTTGATAGTTAAAATTCGCACTGGTTAACTAGGATTTGATAGTATCAAGGCAAATTCATATACCATTAAGCTATAATCAATTTTGAAGATTCATTTTTTGCACAAAATTTTAGTGATATCAGAAGCCACCAAACTTGGCAATCATTTGGTGAGATTTAAGATATAACTCCCCAAGAGCTATAAAACTATCAAAACAATTTTGCAAGACCCGGTAATCAAAGTTACAAATATTTTTTTCATCTCAACATAGAATAAGCTGTCAAAAACATTTATTATATAGATTTATTTTAGCATGCTTGAATTGACTAATGGCTCTAAATATTTTCCCTAAGAACCAAAAAGTTATGCTGCTGATATAATTAACTATTTATGGTAACTTGCTGGATTTTCTTATACAATATTATTAGAAAATCCCTTATCAGAGGGGATTGCATGCATCATACTCATTTTAAAAAATAAAATTACCAGATAACTTTTCAAGAATTTCCAAAAATAAAAATAAAATAAGTACTGAGAAACTACTTTGATAATACACATCACTATAACATAACAGCAGAGATGTAGCCAAAAAAAAAAATAATAATAATTGGGGAGTGCCCAAAATATGCAAAGGTAGAATTTCTCACAGAAATGCTTGATTTATCAGCATAAAATTAATGAAAATCCAAAATTTCATAGGGTGCCCTGGCCCTCATAGACCACCCCCAGGTTATATCTTTGCATGACAGTAATCAAAATTATGCCCCCCCCCCTCCACTAACATAGACAAAGAATTACAGTTATAGCAAGTCCACCAATAAAAAAATAAAGAATTATGTAAGAGCTCACAGGGATGAAATGAGTTTTTTCAAAGCCACTGACAATTCAGGATAAATTTCTTACTGCATCAGTACACAAAGTAGTAGGTAAACAACCAGAGGTGCCGACTTTACAAAATTTTCGTGGGTTCTTAGACAGACTATTTTTTTTGGAAGGAGAGAAACAATGAGCTTTTTTTTTTTCTTTTCAAAGGAAATTATCCTAGTTGATATTTACTAGATTGTACTCAATTTCTGAAGCCTCCACATACATGACTGACAAATAGTAGAATTTTATTTTAGAATCTACACAAAACTTCAGCATCCATTAAATTTTTCTGAACTTGGGTTCCAAGCACTCATAAGGATAAAATCAAGATCAAATTAATTTTGTATTCTAAGTATAAGTTTGCTTGTTTGTTTTTTCTTTCATCAACATTTACGATTCCTTCTTCCATTTCTAATTAATTTTCTTCAAGTTCAAGTTGTGACAAGTCGTAATAGAGTATAATCCAATAATTTCATAAATGATCCTTTTCTCGAAGAAAAATGTCTGATTTTTTCTGAATTTTCAATAGATTTTTCTGCAGTAGTAGCTAAAACTATTTCTTGAAATTTCCTGGGTGCTTTGCACCAACCTCATTTTTTCTGTAGGAGCTTGAGGCTTGGAGCACCCACACAGTCAAGTGCCCCTGTGAACAACCCCATATTCTTCAGTACTGATACAAGTAAAATTTGGCAATCCTCTACATAAACTATGAAATATTTTCGAATTAAGGGGGTTTTAAATGAGAATACTTATATACAGTAACCCCTCATTATATCGCGCCTTGATATATCATGCATTCGGATATATTGCACTTTTACTATGTCTCCCGATTCTTTTCTGTACTCTTTTGCTTTGTTACTTTACCTGAGAAGCACACAGTATATTTGAAAAATACATCTTCTATCACAGAGGTGCAGCCAGAGGGGAGACTGAGGGGGCTGCAGCCCCTGAAATGGGACCCTTTACTTAGCTAAAAATTTGATATTTAACTTACAATTGAACTTTAGCTTACAATTTGATACCCAGCCCCCACAAAATAAAATCCTGGCTACGCTACTGTTCTATCACATAAGTTAGGTACAATTAATTAATTTTGGCTCCTTAATCTTTGTTGAAAAGCAGGATATAAGAGAAAAATCAAATCAAATGCCTCTGGATCATTTTTTTCAGCAGGAAATGAAATGTATATTTGTACATAAAATAAAAATAAAAAATTAAACTTCTATTTTTATAGTTTAAGAGCATATCTTTTATTACAGTACATATACTATTAATTTTATTATATTTTAAAAGCATAAGTTCACATAAAAGTAAAGTTTTATCATATAACCCCTCCCCCCTTTCCGCTCGTTACATCATGCTTTTTTTTTTTTTTTTTTGTCTCCCGACAAGCGCGATATAGGGTTATATCGTGCGAGGGGTTACTGTACTAAAATTAACACTTTTTAGTGTTTTTTATAATTACATTTTTGTTCAATAAAGAATGCAGGAAAACATTAAAAAGAAAGACTATAGGAAAGGAAATGGGGATAAAACTTTTAATATTCCAGGGTTAAAGCTGGACTTTCTAGGTCTTTAAAAAAATTAAATTTTCCATGAGTTTTAAGAGCTAATTTTCAATACACTGACTGTCTCCAATTTCCTATGAGGGTATATAAACCTTGCTTATAAAGGCAATTAAAACTATATGCGTAATAAAGAGTTCTCAAGTATGCCTAAGAAATAAATAAGTAAAATATACACTATGCACCATGCCCCTGAAAACATAGCACTAATCATAAATTATGCATATAAAAATTAAGCAGAATATAAGTTATAAGTAGCAAAAAAAGCTAATTTTTTTTTTCCCAAGTCGATGGGATAACAAAATTAGAAATAAAAATGAAACTAATGACTACTACTTACAGGATTATCAGATTGCGACTTCCACACTAGATCAACTATTAATTTACAGTTATTACATACTTTCTGAGGCTCTTTCATACCAAAATGAAGCAATGGCATCTAAAAGCAAGAAAACAAAATTATGAATGTATAGAACAAGAAAAGCAATAGTACATTTCAATTGTATTAAAGCATATCCCCACCCAAACTATCATAATTTTATTTTCACTAGTTGTTTTTAATTCATTTTCATTTCATTAGTATTACTTTAAACATTTTTCATACCTTTTATATTACTATCATCAGTAGCATGCATCTCACTTACTGTGCAACATTTTTATATTTTTGAGAGAAATAATACTATCATATTTAAAATACCTAAACATGCATGTTTTGCAAAAAGCAAGATCTAATATCTTTTAAATTACTTAGAAGGCTTAGACAACTTTTCACAAGTAATTCCTGCAAAAAATGCATAATTACACTTTATAACTTGAGCAAATGAAAACATTACTGAATTACAACACTACACTTAGTAGTTAACCCTTTGAGGCGCAACCCTTTCCCAATGCTGAAAAAAGGGCAGCCGTTGCCATCGCTCAACTTAACTACCAGCAAGATGGCGGACGATCAAAACGATAAAAGGGTTTCTAGATCTGTGGCACGCGATGAACGTTTCGATCGTCCGCCATCTTGCTGGTAGTTAAGTCGAGCGATGGCAACGGCTGCCCTTTTTTCAGCATTGGGCAATCTATCCAGCTGTTTTCGCGTTCTTCCATTTTTCAGCAGATGTCAGTGCTGTTTAAAAATAATCATGACCATTTTTTTACGGGAAATGACGTGCTAAAAAGTAAAGGTTTCTCGTGGAGTTATGTCACCTGCAACTATTTTTATAGAAATCAAATCTATTCTTCGTGACTGGCAACAGTCAAAACGCCAGAGTTTCGTGTTCCCAGAGCAGGATCACTGTGCGTTAAAGGGATAAGGCATCAGATTAGTAATTAAGAAACTGTGAGTTCAATTCCTCACCTACCACTAAAAGCCACTGTGATATGCGACGTAGGTACATGCTAAATCTACAGTTTTGGAAGAGCTCTTGATAATTAATAGTAGTTTCTGAGGTCATGGATGAGAATGGGCAAAAATGGAAAAAGACGAAAAGGATACCAGCTTGAATTAAACCAGGCATGAGACTCTGTGTTGTCAGATAGTTAACAAGACTATCAAATTAGCTGTGTCTTGAATTGTATTAATAAACCTGTTCATTTTCATTTTTCAGCAGTCTTGGATATTTGCCACCAATGGCGATTATTTGGCAATTTACACATGCACATAATTGATAATCTATTCTTATTATGGTTGTAAAATACAGTTCTGTTACATATTCTTATACATAATCAGGGGTACATACAGGAATTTTTTCCAGGGTCCCATTTTTTTTTTTTTTAAACATATCTTTTATTTTTGTGAATTCCAACATCTATTTTTGTGAATTTTCAATATTCATTTTTCTAAATTTCAATATTTTTTTGTGAATTTCAACATTTATTTTTGTGAATTTTCATAACTATGTTTGTAAAAGTCCCATTTTTTGTTAAAATAATTTATAAAACAAAGTGAAATAATGGTAAAATGCTTATGAAGGATGTTTTAATCGATTGTATTTTTGTGAAAGGCCTGTATTAATCAACTGTATTTTTTATTAAGGGCCTGCAAAACTGACCCAATCTGCATTGATTCTTGATAATTCTTGGCAGACTGGCATATTTAGCACCATGAAATATTTCAGCTAGCCGAAGTAGAAAATATCCAAACTATGACAATTTTCTTATTTGATGGTCATTTCTGATCCATTTGTGGAACTGGACATTTGCAGAGAAAACTCGCACGATACTTTATATCAAAAGCAAAAATTGTTAAATTCACCATATATGTTTAAGCTTCTGAGACTGGCTGGTACAGCTGCTGTACCAAGAAATATCCAGACTTCATCCTGAGTTTAGTATTTTAGAACTTCCCAAATCTGGATTTACCGAGACTTTACCGATTACATAAACATTTTACTTGACAAAGATTAAAGAAATCCTATAAATATGAATTATGAAAAATCATAATAATCATGTAAAATTGTCAAAAAAATGGACTTGAATTTTTTAAGCAGGAAAAAAGATGTAAATGAAAAGTAAAAAACATTTATTAAGGAAATACACAACAGGAATGTTTTTTTTTTTTTTTTTTTTTTTTTGTAACCCCTTCCTTTTCACTCCCATCAAAATCACAGGCTAAGTTTTCTCCCCAATTTCTCATGCCAGAGATATTTCCGGACAATGGTTTCAAAAGTTATGCGCCAGAAAGATAGAGCATTTCAATTCATATGCATGGATTTTACATATATATATCATTTTACACAACAAATGACAGTTCTAGACTATTTTTTACTTAATTTGAAGGTAGTTTATTTTTAAATAGATGGTAGCGGTACTCAAATATGTGTACTTGTGATATACATTTTGCGAACTTAGCTCCCTTTTTTTACTTATGTTCAAAGAAAACTTTAGAAATATTTATTTATTTTATGAAGTTTTAATAAAATTTTCCTTTAGTGTTTAAAACATACATTTTTAATTATTCCTTGCTTAGTAGAAAACAAACACTCAGTCACAACCCTAAATGTCCTTTTCCTAGAAATTTAACTTTTTTTTTTCTTTCGTACTAAAAAAATTTCCAAAAGCATAAAATGTATACATTTATAGTATATGAACTTATTTTTATACAATTTTCTTGATTAAAAAAAAAATAATAATAATAAGCATTTTTATGACCATTTTCTTGAAAATAATACAACCTTTAAGGGTTAAACATACATAATAAAGTCTGCTGTTTAAATTTTTGTTTGCGTTGCATAACTGGATTATTTTTAGGCTGAATTTTATATATGGATTATAGAAATCCTAGAGTTTGGAAATCAGATTTGAGAGATCAATTTCAATCCGAATGAGATTGCAATTCCCTATCTGTCACCACAATCGGAGAGGAGAAACTTATGAAAAATTTCCAACCTCAACATGTAGATGGCAGTACTTGTCCATAAAAGTTGGGGAACATATTTGCGTATGGGTTTGATAAATACAGAACAAAATTTCAGCCATTTTGGACTTGCAGTTGTTCATTTAAGTGAGTTTATGTGATTGTTTGTATGAAAATGGAAAAAAAATGGAGTATCGAGCTCTTATCAGGTACTTGTTTTTGAAAGGCAATACAACTACACAAATTAAAGATGAGTTGGATTCTGCGGAGACTCTGCACCATCATTTACTACAGTTAAATTTTGGGCAGCTGAATTCAAACGTGGCCATACCAGCTTGAGTGATGATGAACGTTCGGGAAGGCCAAAAACTACAACCATGAACAATAACATCACTCAAGTTCAGTTCATCAAATGGTGCTGAACGATCGTCGAATAAAAGTTAGGGAGAGCAGAAGCTACGAACATGTCTAAGGAACATGTCCGTTATATTCTCAATCAAGAATTAGGTATGAGAAAGCTGGCTGCACGTTGGGTGCCGTGTTTGCTCACTTTGGACCAGAAACGAGTTCGAATGAACATTTCCAACACTTCTCTGAAGCATGTTTAGGTGCAATAAATCAGAATTTTGGCAACAATTAATTACCGTAGATGAGACATGGATTCACCATTATACCACAGAAACAAAAATGCAGTCAAATCAGCGGACTGCAAAAGGAGAATCAGCTCCAAAAAAGGCAAAGAGTGCTCCTTCAGCTGGGAAAATGATGGCGACTGTTTTCTGGGATAGCCATGGAGTTGTCTTAATCGACTACTTAGAAAAAGGGAAAACCATTACAGGAGACTACTACGCATCCTTACTCGACAAGTTAAAGGCAGAAATTATGGAAACACGGCCACATTTGAAAAAAAAAAAACTTTGTTTCACCAAGACAATGCTCCAGCTAACTCCAGCAGTTGCCATGGCTAAAATCCATGAATTATGGTTTGAACTGCTTGAACATCCTCCTTATTCACCAGATGTTGCCCCCAGTGACTTCTGAACCTTGAGGAGCAACCTTTCCAATGCTGAAAAAGAGCAGACGTTGCCACTAGCTCGACTTAACTACCAGCAAGATGGCGGACGATCGAAACGTTCATCGCGTGCCACAGATCTAGAGACCCTTTTTTGACGACAGCTGGCTGTGCCCGTGCACAGCCAGCTGCACCAAAAAAGGGTCTCTAGATCTGTGAAAGGCGATGAACGTTTCGATCGTCCGCCACCTTGCTGGTAGTTAAGTCGAGCGATGGCAACGGCTGCTCTTTTTTCAGCATTGGGCAATCTATCCAGCTGTTCTTCGCATTTTTCCATTTTTCAGCAGATGTCAGTGCTGTTAAAAATAATCGTGACCATTTTTTTATAGGAAATGACGTGCTAAAAAGTAAAGGATTCTCATGGAGCTATGTCATCTGCAACTATTTTTATAGAAATCCAATCTATTCTTCGTGACTGGCAGCAGTCAAAACGCCAGAGTTTGGTGTTCCCAGAGCGGGATCACTGTGCCTCAAAGGGTTAACAAGTGTTAAGAGAGTCCTTAAAATACCCCTCTCAATCAAACAAAAGACACACAGTTTTAAGAAAGGAGATAGAAAGAATACAAAATCTGTTGGTCAGCTGAAGAAATAAATATAAGGTCAAATATAGCTATAAGGTCAAATGAGGTGCTTACTTTTTCTGAACAGCATTTATAACAAAAAATTTTCCCACAGTTTCTGCAGTGATGCTTTCTTCGTAACTGAGAGAATTTCATCCTGCAGTTTGAACAAAAGTCAGCTTCATTATCAGGCATCCAGCTAAAAGAAAATAAAGTTAACATACTTTACATTTTTTTTTTTTCATATTAAAAATAATCTGGAGTGACTCCACTCGACTTTCCGAACACTTACGATTAAGATCATTACCAAGCATTTAAATAAATTTTAATCGATGAATAATTCAAATATATATACCAAATTGAAGCTCAATCGAATTCACTGTTTAAATGCTAGCGCACTTTCCAGAATTTTCCCCCCATATGCCATAATGTAAAAGAAATCTTTGTCGTAGCCCTGTAGAAAAACTATAAGTCCTATACACACCAAAATCAATAATTGTCTTGCGACGGTGGTTTATAACATATATACCCAATTTGAGCTCAATCGCATGCCGCGCGCTTCAGGAATGCCCTATCCTGTGTCTTCACCATCACATCATACGGACATGACACACCAGCATCGCACAGCACTCACTACACACAAACATCTCATAAAAATAGCATAAATGAATTCAGAAGACCTCAAAACGTGTAAATACACCAAAACCTCGAATTCGAATTTTTTCATGATTACAATATTTTCCTTACATGGTGCGGTGCATGTTCGGAAAGTAATAATGGTCAAATTGGTGTTTTCATGGCACACTTTCCCAGAATCTATAGCAGACAATCTTTACCATATAGGTAAAAATTAGGGTATTTGATTAATAGCCAGTGGCGAGTAACATCCATTTTTTTAATGGCCACTCTTTTGAGTTAATCGCCACAAACCAGCCATATTTTTTTATTTGTTTAAAATTTAAATCATTTATTTTATTATCATTAAAATCAATTTATCGTATTACATTTATTATAAATAAAAATTAAATTGTATTAAAAAGTATTAATTTATAAAAATAAACAACTTTTTATTATGAATTTGAGTCTTCAGTCTGAAAGAATCATTAAAAGAAATTAATGTCTCTTTGAAATTGTGCAGAATACATATCTAAATTAACTTTATGTTTGTTTAATAAAATGCTATGAATAGATTTAGATTACATTTTTACTTTATTTTATATTGCTGAAAAAGATATGGCAGTAGGAGAATGGCGACTGAAGTGGCGACCAATGGCAATCCTTTTTATCGTCACATGTGGGCGTTTAATCGCCACGTGGCGAGTGGCGACCGCTAATTTTTACCTATACTTTACCAAACAGTTGATTTAAGAAATATTTTTTGCATTTCCATAAACATTTTGAGTATTACATAAATTATTATTAATAAATATAAATTGGAATATAATTTTTAACATATCTTCAAATGAAGACCAGGGATCAATTTCTAGGGGGAAAAATAACCGAAGCCCTAATACTCTGTAGAGCAGCAGTTTGCAACCTCTTAACATTGCATCTCCCCCCCCCCCCCCCAATTATTGTTATACACAGGGCCAGACTAGAACATTTTTATGTCCAGGAAACTTCTCAAATGTTATGCCCCTTTATATAGATGACTCAATTTTTTGTGCGGTACAGCTTTATTATGAGTCCTCTTTGGCGTGATTTTGTTTTGGCAACTTTCTCTTGGTGCATTAAAGGAAGCCTCTATGGCAAGCCTGCCGTTTGACGGTCGAAAGTTAAGGCATGATAATCCTGAAGTCGGCTTTTTATTTCCGAAAATGGCTACTCGCTGATGATGACAATATGCTTAATGATTTTATTTTAATGGCTATATTTTAAATTAAATTGTATTACTTAATTATTTTTTCATTTAAAATGGATGTTTAGGTTCATACTGACTGTTTATTTACAGTTTTATATGAATTAACATTCTTTTGATAGTACTTTTTAGGTTAATATTTTCGTTTTCCTTTGTTTATTTGTTTAGAAGCAACAAATAATTATATTAATATTTTATACCATGAAATAATTTTAGATATTTTGATTTTATTATTTCAATATTGAAATAATTTAGCGATTTTAATCAGAGATAAGCATTGTTTGTTTGTATTTGTAATGATTTAAACTCGCTCTTTTCTTTTGCTTATGTATGCTTTTGTCAGAATGCTAAAATATATTTTAATTTTTTAAAGTCTTTTTTATTTCTGTTATTTTTGTGAGTTTGTCTTTAAAATATTATTTGTTTGCATTATAAAAATTTATTCTACTAAAAAGAGTAAGGGGTGGTTACGAAAAAAGTAATTAAATTTTATTAAACCAAATCTTTATATGTAATCTTGTAATCTTAAAATAAAAATTTTCATAAAAATATTTAAAAGCCATTAAAATAAAGCATAGCAAAGTTAACGTGCCAGGATTGTCAATTATCTCGGAAACCAGCACCATCCGATCCGCCATATTGTTAACAATTGGCAACGTCAAGGCAAACTTTTTGTAGCCAACCTAAAAAATCTCCAAAAGGACTAATACTAAAGCTGTTCCTTTTGTGCCACTGTACATAGCTTTAAACTCAACTTTTTTAGCCTATTTGTATATGTGTGCACAGGGCATGTGCCCCAAGTGCCCATGCGATAATCAGGGACTGGTTATGCACAGGTTTCACTGTAGTAGTTCTTTGCTAAATTAAACAAAAACACCAATGGGTCTGTTGACCATTGTGGACAGTACAGAAGGTGCACAATGTCTTTAAAAAAAAATAGGTTCAGAGGACACAGTATTTTAAAGAAAATTTTTCCTTTTTTGAGATAAATAAAGTTTAGATCATACAAGATTGACTTACTTTGATTTCATAGCATTATTAAAACTTATTAGTTTCATAATCAGCATTAGTTCATTATAGTATTGATCATTATAGCAATACTTTTCTCGGTACTTACGTATTATCCCGGCGGTCATTTCCACCAGCACAATTTTTGCATCAAATGTGCTGGCAAACTGTTGCCAAACGTATTTCTAACCATGAATTATTTCATTTGTCCGGGATTTATCTTGGCGAAAAATTGCTCGTCTTGGCTGACCGCCAGGATAATACGTAAGTGGGTCATTCTCACGAAAAGGTGCTTTTTACAGTCACTCAGCGATATATATTAGGAACTGCAGCAAATTTCCTAGTAATGTTATTCATATGTATATATAAGTTTTATATAAGGTATTCAATACATTTTCTACAAAATAATTCTAATATTTAACTTTCTTTTGTCTGTGAATATAAGTCAAAAGTCCCCTCTGTGGACGTCCCTGAATCTGAAGTACAAAATATTTTTGAATGCATTTGGCAAAGTTAAATATATAAAAAAAAACATTTATGGGGTATTAAGTAGTTTAAAGTCCCTAGTGAAGTCTTAACTTAATCATTTTGTTTTTAGTTTTCTTTTTTACTAAGGAATTAATTTTTATCCTTTGTCCCTAACAAATGAGTCTCCCTCCATGGACACAAAAAATAATTTTAAAAAAATATAGAATAGATGGCACCACCTGTCAAATCCTCATCAGACAGTTTACAAAAAAGATAGCCATTTTGTTCTTAGGGGATAACTTTATGTTGTGTTCTAAACTTATTGAGGCTTTTCCAGATTATTAGTTCCATTTGGAGTTTGGCAAAGTTCTCAGTGTATACTCCGTGGTCAACATAAATAAGGTAAGAAACATCTCAATTATAATTATAATACAATTTTCATACAGGCTTAGTATTGCATTAAATAAAAAAAATGTATCATTTTCGTAACCTAAAAACAAAAGCACTTAATAAATCAAAACTTAGTTTCTGTCTCCTCCGTGGAATTCCCCTCCGTAGACATGCCAAGTTCACGGAGGGGATGACCCTGCCCATGGAGGAGACAATATCTCGAAAACAATGATACAGTTTGATTAATTAAAGTAATATCAACTAAGTCCTTCAGTAGTTACTTTTAGTGACATTTAATAAATTTTTGTAGTTTCTTTCGTTTTTAAAAAAATAATTAAAACTACCTTATTTTTAAAAGAAAGAAGATAAACATTTATAACTAAAATTATATGTTATTTAATAAAATCAATTAAACAATAATTATAAAAATATAGCTTCAGTAATGTGTAACAAATATTTTTACAGTAGGCTTTATTTACTTATTTACTTTTAGGGAAATGGGAAAATTGAAAAAGGAAAAGTTAAAGCAGTCAGATGCTGAAATTCAGAAGAAAAGAGAGCAGAAAAAGCTTAGTATGAGACATGCTAGATTAAAATTAAAAGAAAATCCTTTATTGTTAGAAGAAAGTAGGAAAAAAGAGAGAGAACGATACCACCAGTGAAAGATTTCTGGAAAAATTAAAAGAGTTGAAGATATGAATGACCGTGAGAAGAGAATAATAAGAAAAGTTTGGAAAGAAAAAGCAAGGAAATATCGCAAAGAAAGGAAATGTTTGGAAGAAACTGAGCAGCATATGAAAAATAATACTCCTCCTAGTTCACCTCCTGAATTGAATAATGCTGGAAGTGTCCAAGAAAATAATAGTGGAATTATAAGAGGAAAGAAGATCATAAGAAGATACCGATATAAATTAAAAAAGAGAATAAAAGAATTAGAAGAGAAAAATGCGAGACTGAATACTAGACTTGAAAAGTATAAAAAACGATTTGCAGATAGAATAAAGAAAAATGAAGAAAGTAGAAATGAATCACCAAAAAAAAAAAGTTAGAAGGGAACTGAACAGTCAAAACAGAAACAGTAAATCTAAAATCTTCAGAAAATTGCTGTTTGCTGAAGCTATTACCAAACAAATACATATTAACTTTAAAAGGCAAAATTCATGTAAAGTGAAAAAGACAATGTTGCAAGTTTTGATTGGGAAAATTATAAAGAAATATCGGTTATTCAATCAGTTAAAAAAAATAACTTCAAGTAAAATGCTCAGCAAATGTCAAGATAAAACTCTTAAGATTGTGTCAAACAGGGATCATAAATTTGAAAGAACCAAGTTAAATATAACGAAATTTCTAGAAACTGACAAAGCAAGTCGTTTGTGCCCTGGGAAGAAAGAAACAATAACAAGAAAAAAACAGAAAAAACAAAAGCGTTATTTGAATGACACTATGTATAATTTACATAAAGTGTTTATAAAAGAGTATCCTCAGCATCAGCAAATTAGTTATCAAACTTTTTGTCGTCTCGGACCATTTTGGATAGTGTTTCCAAAAGCTTCTGATAGAGAAACATGTTTATGCAAAGTACATGAAAACATGTTACTTTTAATAAGGCATAACTTGATATACGCATAACTTGAATATAATTAGTGAAAAATGTACATCAGAAGTTCTTAAAACAATGTGATGTGATCCAAAAAATAAACATTGCTTAAATCGGGAATGTGATGAATGCAAGTTAAATAAAATTAAAGTAAACGACTTTCAAGATGAACCTGTGCTTTTTCAGAAATGGATTACTAAAAAGGTTCCTGTGCAGATTATAGGTGAAATAAAAATGTGCCCCAAAAGTATGAAAGTGGATATTCAGAGTACTAAAGAAGAATTACTAAAATTATTTTTTTTCTGATATTGTTAAGTTGTTTTTAATTCATGTGTCAAACATCGTGCATCGGTATGAGGAGGTCTCAAACATTAAAAAAAGTTTGGAAAAAAATGAAATACTAATGCACATTGATTTTTCAGAAAATTATTTGTGCAAATTTAACAGAGAAATCCAATCTGCCCACTTTGGTGGCTCAAAACCACAGGTAACTATACATACTTGTGTTATGTATTGTCAGAAAGAGATTAAAGAAAATCCTATCTCCTATGCAACAATCAGCGCATGTAATAGACATGGTGCTGCACATTTGCTTTCTCTTAATGAAGATGTTAAGTCTGTCATACCTGATTTGAAAAAGATCCATTTTCTTAGTGATGTGCCAAGTGCTCAGTACAAAAACAAAGCCATGTTCCAGTTGATAGGTGGATATTTATCCTCCCAATTTAATGTGGATGAAATTCATTGGCACTACAGTGAGAGTTCTCATGGAAAAGGTGCTCCAGATGGAGTTGGAGCAGCAATCAAAAGAACTGCTGATAATTTAGTAGCTCAGCAAATTGGTACAGTAGACTCTCTGAAATCCGCACACCTTGGGACCAAGGGGTTTGCGGATTATAGAATTTTTCGGATTACAGATCATTGTTTTGTTTAGAGTTTTTCTTACTATAGTTATGAAGCAAGCAACATAACATTTTTAATGGCTGAAATTAATTATACTGTCACACTTAGTTTAATTATTAAAGAATTCATTAAAATATATGAAAAAAAATTAATTTTATTCTACAAAACTTTTGCAGACTGAAATTTTTTTGTGAAGAAGGCTTAAACTTTCATACTTTAATTTTATATTACTATTTTTTTAATTTTGCAAACATGATATCAATTGTTGTTTGTTTTAGGGCTTTTGATTTGTGTTTAAATATTTTTTCCTGGAGTCTGTTTATTGTCATTATTTCTTGTGGTGATGCCAATGAATAATTTTGGATGAATTCTAAATATTTATAGCCTACAGATAAGCCTTCTTCAAGAGAAATTTTTTGAAAATTTCTCTTTCTTTCAATAAAAAATGAAAATCAAAATAATACACGTTTCGTTAACTGAGTGTGCGAGATTGTCTCTTAAAATCTTTTCTGTCAGCTAATCATGCTTTGATTTTACTGCTCAGACTTCGTTAGATGGGTTAAAAGAACAATTTTAATTAGATATATGCAAAAAATATGAAAAATAGCATAAAATTTCTTTTAATTCTACAACTCAACTCACCCGTAGTTTCCTAATGTTACTTAACTGTTAACTGCAAATTTCACTGTTTACACCAAAAAATTATCGCGGATTATAGATGTGCGGATTTCAGAGAGTCGACTGTATTCCAAATTGTGAGACTCTAGTTTCAATACTTCAACAACACTGTAAAAGCATAACAGTAAAAAAAGTTGAAGTTTCTATAAGTAAGATAGAAATTCAAATTCCTAAATACATTTCAACATTTCCTGTGGAACAATGAAAATTCATGAGGTTCTATTTAAAAAGGGTGAGGCAAATATTGAAGCAAGATCTCTCACATGTTTCACTTGCAAAAGTGATCAATGTGCACATTATCATTTAGGATCGATTAAACTTGCTAAAATGCCAAAGAATAAACTCTCCTATTATGATGTGTATTCTGACTCTGAGAGTGAGGAAACAATTGCTGAAAACTCAAGTAAAGCTAAAACGAATGATTATGTTGTAGTACAGTTCTTGGGTAAAAAAAGTGTCAAATACTACATAGGTTTGATTGTGTCAGAAGACAATTTTGAAGAGTATACTATCAAATTCATGCGAAAATCAACAGGAATAAATATATTTATATTTCTAACTGTTGAAGACATATCCGTTGTCGAAAATACTGATGTTGTCTATATTCTCAAACAGCCTGTTTTGGACATGAGAAATCATTACATGTTTGATATTAAATACATTCAGCACTCTAAAAATTTAGGCTGATAACATAACATTTTTGAAATGTTAATATTTGTATTTTCTTTTGTTCATTAATAAATAAATGTCTGATGTTTATTAATTAAGTAAATAAATGATTATTTTCCTGCAAAATATTTTCATATAATTAACTAATGCACAATAATTTTCATTATTTAAAAAGAACTATTTATTAAAAAATGCATGTTTGCTTGCACTGGCCTTTAATAGGAATCTTACTGTATAATAATTAGAAATAAAGGACTATATTCCGTACACGGTGCTTTGTTTACATATCAATGTTTTGTTTACAAATCATTGGCGAACAATCTGACGCGAGAGTGAGCGATGCACCGCCAACTGCCGGTGGTAGTTGTGACTGGCAACCATAAAGAATACGTGTTTCGTCAGGTTTGGGAATTTGAAATTGTTTCCGTTATTGATGGAAGGGAATGAAATGTGTTATGTTAATATATGAAAAGAATTTGTGTGTGTTTGTTAGAAATATAGTACGTTATAAGCCGGTGGGTGTTGGGGACATTTCTGAGCGGTTATTTTTTTTAAAAATAGAGGTAAGTGCTCTTTTTTAACGAATCTTTGCAATGTTTATGGTTTTTAATGTGAATTTTAAATTGATATTTGAAGTGTTTATGTTTTCGTAAGTGCTATTTACGTGCTATTCTAATCATACTGACTTTATAAGAGGTGTACAACTAGGTTGTTTAATCCACCGATGTTTTTTTGAGTTGAAAACGGGCCAGTTTTTGCCCAGTTTACATTAGCTGTACAACTAGGTTGCTTAGTTCACTGTTGTTTTTTTTTTTAGTTTAAAACGGTCCACTGGTTGCATAGTTTACATAGCTGTACAGCTAGGTTGCTGAATCCACTGAGGTTTTTTTAGTTAAAAACGGGTCACTGGTTGCCTAGTTTAGATAGCTGTACAGCTAGGTTGCTGAATCCACTGAGGTTTTTTCAGTTATAAATGGTCCACTGGTTGCTCATTTTTAGTGGAATATATGTGCAATTTTAATGTGCTGATCGTGAAATATGGTTGGCGACAGTCGCTGGAGCTTGGCGACTGCCAAGCTCCAGCGACTGTCGCCATGTTTACATGGGGTGCGCACCGGCTTGTATGATTTTACCGAAATAAATGACTAATTATTTACTTTAATATCATAATTTAAGAAATAAATGACTCATAATCACTTGTTTATGTTCTCCATCAAAGTTTTAAAATGCAAATGTCCCTTCCGTGGACATCTTAAAATTTAAAAATATCAAAAACTTGTAAAAAATAAAATAGAAAACTTGACTACCATTATAAAACTATTTATTAAGCATAAATAAATATATCCATGCAATTTGCAAGATTTTTACATACTTTTGTAAAATTAATTTTTTCTTAGCTGTTTGTACCTTTTTCGTGAGAATGACCCAAGTACCCTTTTCTCTATTTAGGATATCATTTAGTTTTTCTTAATTAGTATATCGATATCCTTAAATAGTAATGTAAATAGAATCTTTTTAGCAAAATTTTTCTCCTAAAAGTAGTGACTACATTGCAAAAGTAGTTGTATCTAACTATACTTGTCAAAACGCCGTTATATTTGTAGTTAACTATATTTTTTCGAAAAGTAGTTGTAGTTTACTACAAAAGATAAGTAGTTTTTCCAACTACTGACTAGAAGTAAAATTAGTTCTGCCTTATTTTTTGGACAGCCGTAGAACACTTTCGAAAAATAGTACAAAATTAGATATTAATTTATAAATATTTCTTACGTGGGTTTCTGAAAAATAATGTGGGAAGATGAAGAATCTCTTCTTTCGGTCAACAATGGAATTTTCACAGACACTCCTTCTATTGTAAAGTTTTCATTAGATCCAAATGGATTCATGTTAACATTAACACAGAAACTTGTAGCAAAATATATATATTTTTTTTTTTAATTGATAAGAAAGATGCACAGGGAATGAATCGTATGACTGTCTTTTTCATGTGAATTTGATAACGATAGTCAAGTTTTGGCGGGACCATACATTAGTTTCAAATTTATTAATACGATAAATGAGAGCATTGGAATGTACATTTGGGGAAGAATGTTAGAATTTTACGTAACTTTCCTGTTAAATTCCCCTATTTCAACCCCAATGAATCAGATCAAAACTGAAAACAAACTAAAGAGGTGGGGATTTTGATTTTTATTATGATGCCAAAAAAGCTAATTAATAGTAATGCCCAAATAATTTCACAAATTATTGACAAATTATGAAAGAAAAAAATAATCTTCAGCGTTATATTAAGTGACCATCTTAAATTTCTCTCTCTCAAATAAATTATTCAATTAAAACAATTTGAGTTGCATGCAGTTATAAGAAGAATCACTCAGATGAGAACGAATCCATTTCATGTTTTATTCATGAGAGTCATTCCGATTCGCATTCGCTGTTCAGTCATTCATTCAATTTGTCATTCATGTTGTTTGTTTGTTGTTGCTTGATCGAGTGTGCTCGTAAGCCTTATACGTAGAAGAAATACTAATTACTATAAATTATTCAAAAATCAATGAGGAACAATCACTATTTCATTATAAGGAAAATCTAAGCAATATTTAAATTAAATATTTAATATGTCTTTGATGAGCAATTGTAGGTAAGAATAGTTTACGCTTATGGTATACCTCTTAAAAGAAAATTAGTTGATCTAATTGGCGCTTAAATCTTTTTTGTTAGGATTTCTACCAATATTTGCTTGTTCAATATTCATATAGGAACATTTTTTAAAATCTTATTTACGATTAGTGCTAATATGCTAATTGCACATTGCACTGTAATAGAAAAAGTGATCAGATGTCCTGCTTTCGATGGAACAGTCCCCCTATTTACCTGTATGTCCAGCTTTATGAGAGGGGGGGGCGCAATCAGTGTGGCGACATTCGTCTGACCTTGCTAAAAAAATGTCAAAGAAATTTTATCTAATAAGTATGGACATCAGAAAGCATCTGATGCAGAAAATGTCAAAGAAATTAGGAATAAATTAGTATGAAAATGATTGTATTATTAGTTTAAATTTGTTACTTATTTGTATATAACACCATTTTTATTAGAGATTTTTATTGATTTAAAAGATTGTTTTATAATTTTTATTAATACCTCTAATCGATGGATGTCATTCTAGTTAACATTAAAAGGCAAATTATTTTGGAAAATAATTTAAAAATAAAGGATAAAATTATTTAATAACTGGGTTTATGTAATAGTAATAGGCCTATTTTATTTGTTTATTTGCTGTACTTTTTTCAACTCATTATTCTCATAAAAGTAGAAAATCAAAGTATGTGAAAAAAATCTCGTGCAAGGGGGGTCGGAATTAGTTTTTACCCCTTCCGAGTTTATGTTTTAGTAATGTCTTAAATTCCAGTTCAGATAAAATGGTCACTTTTGTAATATATGACAAATATACGCATAATTATCTGATAAATGTCAGATTATTCCTTTATTAGAAATTGCTAGATTGGCATATTTTGCCACCTTTGAGGATCGAATTAAGGGTACTTACGTATTATACCAGCGGTCATTCCCGCCAAACTATTTTTTGTTAAAAGTGCTGGCAAACTGTTGCCAATCGTATTCTGAACCATCAATAATTTCCTGTGTCCGGCATTTATCTTAGCGAAAAATCGCTCGTCTTGGCAGACCACCAGGATAATACATAAGTACCGAATTAAATTACTAATTTGAAGGCAATCTTTTAAGGGTGTATTCTGGTTTAGAAGCCCTAATTTTAGGTGTTTTTTTCGGACGCGATTAAAAAAAAAATTTTACTATCCATATTTTTATAAGTTTTTTATTGATATTTAAATAATACATAACATTAATGATATAAGAAAAAAATCAAATTTCAAAGAACTGCAGGCCGGCGAAGAGGGGTCTGATGAAAAAATGACATGTTCTGGTGTGCAGGATATAAATCCTTCCAGTGACCTGAAATGGAAAATCATGAATAATCCTTAAAGAGGAAGGTTGTAGTTATCGCACTACGAGACATTTAAAAAAAAAAAAAATCACAAAAGGGCAGCAGTTTGAAAAATACGTTTTGTTTTTCCCTGTTTTTTTTTTTTTTTTGTCCGGAATTTTTTAAAAATATTTAAAAAAAAATTTTTTTTTAACTCTTTGTAGTGCAATACTATAATGTATAAAGAAGCTCTGTATAAAATTTCAAGTGAATCGGTTGAATAAAACTTGAGATATCATGCACACCGTTTCTTGAAAAGTAGTTTCGAGAAAAACGCGCTTAAAGTTTGAGGACTAGTCGCACGCAGCCGGAGTCGTTTAACGGCGTGTTATACTTACTTTTTATTAATCAGCTATCCCTGCTCCGTACAAAGTACCTTCTTCAACTTCAAATGTCATGTTTAGTGAAGCCCTTTCAGATGATCTAGCAGTTCTATTTTCCTTGGAAGCCTCAGAAGCTCGTACCTTGGACCTGCTAATTCGGGCTTGATCACGTTTGTTGACAAACGCATGAGATTCTGGCCCAATTGTTATTCCCATTTCTGATAAAATCTTTAAAACTGGTAAAAACCCTTCATTAAATATACATACCGCAATGAAATTAGCAATTTCAATTGTATGGGTATCAGCATGAATATGCTTGGGTGCGAAAGTCCAGATGAGCGAATTTAGAGACTCGTTATTATTCTGAGTTTCTGAGCCCAAGCACCTTTCCAGCAAGCTTTCTGAAGACAAATCTTCAGAAAGCTTGCTATTCTGCTTCAGAAAGGTATATTGGTTTTATTACTTTTTGAACTGCTTCAGTTAAAGGAGGATTATTATGCACAAAATGAGCTGTAACTCCGAAAATAATTTAAATTTTGAAAAATCCTCTTAGGGACATATTCTTAAAGGGTTACACTATGAAAATATGCAAAAAAATCGATTTTTTCGAATTTCTAAACCAGAACACCCCCTTAAATTAAAATATTTTGATTCATCATTTCAGTGACAATTTTGGAAAAAGGTAGCTCCATCCTACAGGAGTTTGGAGTAATGTGTACTATCTTGCAGTAAAAAAAGAAAAAAAATCTCTTTTATTACCAAAAGAACGTAACCTCTAGTCATTAGTTCTTATGATAATCAACAGATGAATCTGCCTGTTGCATTAGTTTGTTTTGAATCCCTAAACATTTTTTAAAGTTTTTGACAAACGTTAATTGTTCAAATTATCTCTTTTTGCAAAAAAAAAAAAAAAAAAGAGAGAGATTTTTATTTTTTCATCTTTAGGAGGGGTTTTTAGCCAATATATAGGCCTCTCTATGGGTCTATTTATAAGTCTTAGTAAAATGTGTAGAAAGTTTCTTCTGAAATTTCTACCCCTGAGGAAATGAGTGTGAAGAAATTTTGACCATTTTGCTTTAAGAATGTGATTTATGTACGGGAACTAATATGATTTGTCTACTGTTTTAATCAATTTGCTAGTAATGAAAAACCTAAATGTATTAAATATTTTTATTATGTGTTTAAGTGAATTAATTTAAATTTTTAAGTTTTTTCTGTTTTGGTAATTATTTTAGTCGGAAGAGGCCTCGATCCTGTGAAGATTATTCCTGTGAGCTTATGCCAATTTCAAAGAGGATTAATGACCTTCACATAAGGTAAGATAATAAAGGTTTATGTTCATTTAATGCAATATTTTTATCTGAATCATTTTCATTTTGTGTAGCATATTTTAAAAAAATGTTTATTGCTTCTTCATAGTGTATTATCAGCTTTAATGCATAAATAAATTTGATGATTGGGTTTTATTACATATTAGTTTTTCATCTTCTCTCCAAAGAGTGTGAAACCAATCATGCAGGAAAAATTGCGGAAAATTTAAAAAAAAAATTGTTTTCCATTATAAAAAAAGGTTTAATTTATTGAAAATGCAATTTTTAAATCTCTTATACACAGTATTCTGCTCAATGAGGAAGAGGAAAATCCATTCAGTTTCTTTAGTACAATACAAAAAAATTATTTGGTCTTAACAAGTTTTCATTCTGAACTCAACTGATTCAAATAAGTGGCTGATTTTTATATTAGACAAGCATTTTTCGAGCGCAATGAGGAGATGTCTCCAGTTGCCTCACCCAAATTTGGAAAGATTGTACAATTTCTCTCATAATATGATTAATAGAATTACTAAAAAGAGGAATGCAGGGTTTTCATTACAGAAAAAGAATGGGTGAAATTTCTCACCTTCTCCCCCCAGAAGCAGAAAGTGGGTAAAAGTGCGACATACGTCGCAGAACAATCACAATCTTTGCAGAACATTTCATCTTTTAAAAGAAAGAATATATAAAATGACATCTTCTGCAGAGTAATTAAAGCGACGTGCCCTTTATGCTATACCTTCTCTCTTCACTTTTTGCACAATTTTTTTACCTAATTTGCATTTTACCGTGGTTTGATAGACTTTGACAAAATACCTGCAGAACATTTTCAACTGTTTGAAGTTATGTTGCAGAACACTGTATATAATTCTGCTCCTGGGCATCTCCCCAAAACTGAGTAAGATTTTTAAAAAATGAGTGACAATTTTTCACAATAGATTGTGAGGGGGAGAGGTACCTTGTTTAGTGAGAGAGGTACCTAGTTATAAGTACTTTATCCCTGCCTTTCGTAAACACCCAAAATTGGGGTATTTATGATTTTTAGTTATATTTATTTGCATATAACTGGGCCTCCAAGTCTGTAAGTCAGGCTGAGTTACATGCAATAAAAGTAACCCCGTTGAAGAACAACCATGTCCCCAGGACCCCTCCTTCCTTTTTTTTTTTTTTTTTTTTTTTTTTTTTGTTTTGTTTTTGTTCATAGACTTCAGGAGTTCTTGAAAATACACTTTTGCCCTCTGTGTTAAACTTGTGTTTTCATTATTTTCTAAATTTCCTTTGAAGAAACAGATTTGTAGGGTGTGTGAATTTCTCGCAGTAATAATTTTTTAATGAGAAAAAAAGAAAGCAAAGGCGAGATTCTCTAGTGAAAACACGGGAATTTGTCTTTTTGCTAATAGTTAGTTGATTATGCATTATCTCTACTTATAATCAAAGAAGATGTCTGTGGGTGTGTCTCTGTCGGCAGCGTTACGGACAAACGGCTACACCTAGAAACACCAAAATTGGTACTCATTCAGTTCTATACATGAAGTTATGCACCTCAATGTCGTCAATTGCTTTAAGATGCGTAAAAATTACACCACAATTTTAATGCACTTATTCTTGTTCTTTTTTTAATACAAGGAGGCAATATTTTGATTAAAACTTACTATAGAAATGAACTAAGAAATTCACGATTATTATTATTAAGTGGTATTTTAATTCATTGCTTATTTAAAAATGTTTATATGTTTCCTAACATATGCATAATGCAAGTATAGTTTTACTTTAACATTGGATTACATTCCTCCATAGTGGTCCTATATAAAGCAAAAAAATGTTTCAACGCCATTGTAAGTTTTAATATGATACTGTTTGAAAACTACTGTGCGAAATATCCAAATTAACTCCCTCAACCATCTGGGGTATCTTTTACGGCAGTTAAACAGTGACATCATAAATTTTAAAAATGCATGAAGTTTGTAAACTCTGCAACTCTATCATTCTGTCACAATTAAAACGATTCTAAATAGTACCTCGAGATTTTGATGTTTTTCAGGAGACAAAACCATGGAGGATTTATAAGATATCGCTATATTGGATACATGGATATTTAAATTGGCAATGCTCGGATATTTTCTACCATGGAGAGATGAAATGTTTTGCAGTGCTAAATATGCCAATCTACAAAACTATGCATAAATTAAATATAAATGGGTAGCTTCCTTAATGGCAACCATTATGTGAAATGATTATTGTTTATGCTAATGCGTAAATTGCAAAGAATCACCATAGAATAAAATGGCCCCACTGGTGCCAAATAATCTAAGCTGTTTCTTTTAATTGAGCTTTGAAGAAAGAGAAGCAAAGATAGATAGTATTAATATATGTAATAGGTAGTATTAGTAGATTTGTAAGGATAATATGAATAACTCGCAATATACCACATTAATAAATATTTCATGAAATTAAAAGTGTTCTGTTTATCCTTTTCCAACGGTCGTCTTACAACCAACTAAACGATAAGTAATCCTAATTTGCGTTAATATATCCCACAGTAATTTCAACAGAGGAGATTACTTGAAATTTTTAAAAAATGAAATTCTGTTTTGTCACATGCATATATGATTTTAGTAAAATATTCGCTTCTTTCGTATGAAGAGCGGCTGAGCAGCTGTTTTAAAATAAGCGGTTGTCCATTTCATGTAGTGGAGGTATTAAATGCTACAACTTGAACCTAAAAAACTGTATGATGTAGAAGTAAGACATTTTGAAAGTCAGGAGTTCTCTGCAAACTGTTAAGCTTTTCACTTTTTTGATCACGAATGACACTGACATAGTTTTTTTAGTCAATATATTGCAACGATGCCAGGTTAGTACTCATGCAAATTTTATGTCAAAAGTCAAGTAATTTTGATTTTTTTTAGATTCTACATCACTGGAATTAATTCGAATTACACATGTAAGGAAAATTTTTGTTTCCTACTGTGCGAAGAACGGGCTCACAGCTAGTTAATCAATAATATAAACATTCACACATTGCATGATAAGGTAATGCATATTACATAATGGGCTTTCTGAAAAACGTTGAATGGTGCAATTAAACACTCAATGTTTGTTGCAAGAGAGTAATATAGCAAGCACATTTCCAGTTTTCCAGTATCTTTCTGAGTGTCTGAAGAGCTTTGTCCTCATCAGTAGCAGTGAGCATAGTAAATAATCATACTTTGCCAAAACTTGTTCTTCTTTCAAATTTAAATTCTTCATCCCTAGACATGTGGTCACTGACCAATCTAAAGGATAACACCCATCTTCCAGCAAAAAAGACCTGACCCTCTGCAGACCAGAGGAAAAGCAGACAGCTCCAAAGACAGATTTATTACTTTTAATAGTAAACATTTCTACCAAAATGCTGAGAGGCACTTTTTTTGTTGTTGTTGTTTTTAACTATTGTACCACGTTTTTATTTATTTATTTAACTTTTTGAACATGTACCATGTAAGGAAAGTACTGTGATCATGAAAAAATTTGACTTTGAGATTTTTTGTATTTGCATGTTTTAAGGTCTTCTGAATTCATTAATGCTATTTTTACAGTAATATATTTATCTATATGTGAGTGTGTGTGTGAACACAAAAGCTCCTAAACGATGTATTCCATTGAGCTGAAATTTGGTATACATATTATAGACCACCATCGCATGACCATTATTGATTTTGCTGTGTATAGGACATATGTAGTTTTTTTTTCAGAGTGATAAAAAAGGAGTCATTTATGTTATGGCCTATGAACAGAAATTCTTAAAAGGTTGTTAGCATCTAAATGGTGTATTCAGTTGAGCTCCACTTAGGTCTAATTTTCAAAATCAAATGATATGTGTTAATTTCCTTCTTATGTTGTGGCTAAGTGTTCACTGAGATGTATTTTAAGATATTTTGGTTACTTTAATATACTTAAAGTTCTCAAAATTTATATTTTCATAAAATGATACGAAGTTAAATATTGATGATACGTTAAATTGTTTATTACTTTTATTTTATTTCTTTTCTTTATTAGATCTGGATTTCCAGAAAGTGATACATCTGCTAGTGGTAGTGTAAGTATTATAGTAGTTTATTTTGGTAAAAATTTGGCAATGAAATATTTTTCTTTTATAACTTTTTTTTTAGCTACTCTATTATTTAATTATAAATTGTTATGTTAATATATCTCTAATATTTTATCCTATTTGAAATATGAAATTGGTAAAACTTAACATTGTCTCATGAGTTTATTTTATGAAAAACATTAAAAATGCTGTTTAGTAAAAATCATAAAAGTGCTGTTCACACACTATTTGCTAAAAATAATCAAAAATGTTGCTGACAAGCAACTTGCCAAAAATCATTTTAAAAAAATGTTGCTTGTGTACAATTTTACACCTTCAGAATTCCAAAAATTGGCAAGTATGTATAGTACATAAGTACAATTTTTTAAATTTTAAATGATTGTAACCTATATAAATGTAAATAGACATAACTATTTCAGCTTCAAATCATAGCAAATAGCTATTATTTAAACACTATGTCCTTTGAAGAATTAGGCTTGTTATTTACTTGTTGTGTGTGTGGGGGAGGGAATTGTCATAAGAAAATGAAATCATATATTTAAACAAATAATAACAAGAGTTGAACCTAAATGTGCTATCTTGCATATTAAACTGTAACTGTATATTTACCTGCTCAGTGCTTAGTATAAAATGCTTTTATTCTTCTGTGTTTTTTTTTTTTTTTGTTGTTGTTATTGTTGTTTTTTAAATAAAGGTTTTGCCTTTTTTTAAGTTAAGTTTATTAAAACATTAAGCTTTAAACTATCACGTTGTTATGAAATAAAGATTCTAAATTTGAATTCATTTATCTGCTACCTATAACATCCATCTGTATAATTACTTATGAACAGTAGACATTTAGTTATGTTTTACCTTATTTACATGTGCCATCATTCTTATTTTTAGGAGACTAATGCTCAAGCTCAAAATCCGAATGCAAAGCTGAATTCTGTCAACATGACTGATTTGACCACAGAGTCATTTGAAAAGGGAAGTTTTTGTAACAACTATCAGCCTGATCTTAATGTGTCCCAGAATCCGTATTACTACCATGTGAATGAAGTACTCTTTCAGGCCCATGTACAGAGACTTCAGAGAATGTCAAGAGTTATGTCATGAACGACTATTGTATATCTAAAAATTTAGATTGCAGATGATGCTTTGACAAATGTATGGGATATTGTACAGTTGTTTTTAAAGAAATTTGTTGCTCCATTTATTTTAAATCAAATGCACTTCCCAGTTGTAAATTATTTATGGGTGTTGTGAAATGATAATAACATGATATGTATTATTGTATGTATTGTATATAAAATAATGCTGTGAATGTCTTGCTGTTTTATATTTATTAGTCATGATCTCTCTCCAACTGTCAGTATACAGTAAAGCTCTGCTTATGCAAAACTGGAGTTATGCAATTTTCAAATTTTGTTGATTCCTCTTTTGTGTGAAGCCATCCATATCAAAATTATTTTGGTTTACAATTTTAATAATATAATTTATTGTACATATAAATTATCTAAGATTTTATTAAACATTTTTTTCTAAATTATTGTTTACTTTAGTCTCCAGTCAGAATTAAAAATAATTTGTATGTACATACTAATATGCAAAATTATACCTCGATTTATCGCTTGGTCCCACTTATTTCATAAGTTTGATGTATTACTGTAATGGATTTCGCACAATCATTTTTGTTACTAAAATTGAAGTACTGCTTTAGAAAAATTTGTACTAGTTTGCATAAACATAATAAAAATAAATATAAAATGCTTAATAATAAGTATTTTTCTTAACATGTATGTTACCTTTTGAAAGGTAACATAAATGTTACCTTTCAAATTTGATGTATTCGTCTAAAAGTAAGGTCCTTTATTTTTTGTTTGCTTTACCTTACACTAGAAAAAGAATACTAGTAAGTATGCAAAATAAAGAAAATGAAACATATGGGAACTAAGTAGAATTCCTGGCGATATAATAATCCCCGTGCAAAAACCCTTAACTGGTTAAAAATTTGTGATGCAGCATTTTACTTTATAGCTCTATGAATTTTAAATATGGATTTTAAAAATAATGATAGCAAATTTTGAGTGACGCCCTGCTGGGATTTTTAAAGAATTGTTTTTAAATTCCATTACAGTTACTCTAGTTTTATTTTCTAAAGAAGATTTACGCATTTAAGCAATGCTTTTAATTATGAAATACACTGTCAAATATATCACACTTTCACTGAGTCTATATAATGTATTCAAATGAATTTATTTCAATAATTTAATTTATCTTTTGCATCACGCTATCCAAAAGGGCAAGCAAAATTTTCATATATATTTCACTTAGTTTGGTTACTATGGCACTAACTAAATATTTACGTAAATTTTACTTGCCCTTTGTTGATCTTTGATCAGAAAGTTCACTATTATTTCAGCACTTGATCCAAAGTAATTATTAATAGCTACGTGAAAACAATGTTTCCAACCCCGCATTGCTATATGATTCTGAATCCTTATTTTGTACCCTACCTTCCCATAAAATTTGTTCCAATCATTACGGGACATGTTGTATAACAAAATAGTTTTTAATTAACAAAACTGTGAATAAGAATTTTTGATTAACAAAAAAAATTTTTTTTTAACTTTTAATTACTAGTAGTCTTTACTGATGTAAAATCCATTATACTACATGTCAGTTTATATTACCAAGTGATATGGAATGGCAAAAAATTATGAATTTGCACAAAAAGACATGTCTGTGGAAAGAAATTCAGTGCTAGATGTCGATATAAAAATTAAGACATTTTTTTGTTAAAGGAAAAAACAAACTTGAGTTTAAATGACCTTTATTTCAAATCTAGCATTAATCAATTAATGACTGTTTTTTTAATTTCTAATGAAACTCAGATTCCATTTTTGTAAATTTAGTAACTTACTGCTTGGCCCAAATTTTCATGTTGCTACACATTCCTAGGCTAGGCTTCAATATACATCCTACATTTCTTTGGCTCCAAAATTGGCAATAAATGTAATATTTGGCCTTTTTCTGGAAATGCGAATGAATTGTGCTACATTCTGTTTTTAATCTTTTTCACAACATTTTCTAATTATTTTTTGTTGATATTTTTTAGTTTTCTGACTATTTTTATCTAAAATGAAAAGAGGGGGCTGCAGAGCTCCCCCCACACACACACAATATACGCACTCATAAAAATCAATTGTTGGTTAATATTTTGAAAACGCGATTTCGCAGCTACTTTGTTTTCTTGCCGCTGACAAAAATGGCATTTTCGGCACCAAAAATCAAGGTAGGATGTTTATTGAAGGTGCGCCCATTTCTTCTGTAAGTTGATAGGTATATCTGAGATATGGAAAAAGAAATTTCTGATTTCTTTGTGGTTTATCTCGTTTTTGAATAGAAATATGTCTTTACATATATACTCTTACGTTGATGCGAAAATTTCTAAAGGAAACAATGAAAGTACAGCAAGGTTTTATTATGAAGCAGTGCAAGCACAGAAGTAGCTTTTGTTTACTTTCTTTGAAATATACTCAGTTTTTTTTTTTTTTTTTAGGAAACTAAAAAATAAGTATTTATATTAATTTAATCATATAGTCTATTGATTCTATTGATGGTGAAAAACTTTAAAATTTATTCACCATTAGTAACATAATGAGCACCACCTCCAATCACACTAAGGGCTTAAAAAAAGAAAAAGAATTCATTTTGTAATGAATAACCTTCTGAGCATCAGTGTCTTGAAAATGGCTGAGTTCATTTTCACTCAATGACAAATTAAGCAGTTGAATAAAATGGGAGAAGGTTGTTATACATATATAATGAAGGAGTTAAACCCAGGTTTCACCTGTTAAATCTAGTCCCGTATTTTTACTGTATGAAACAGATGAGACACTGATCCAAGGCCATATCTGGAGGAATGATTCTGCGAGTCTGGAACAGCTTCCCAAAATTTCAATTTTTGCTAATAAAATGATGATGAAGTCTTTGAGAAGCATTCTACCTTTTCCACCATCTGGACCTTCTTCAATTTTTTTTTTCTGTTATTGCTCAAGTAAATCACTACTGAGCCCCCTCATAACATCAATGTAATGAGCATTTAGTAACGTAATGAGCTTAGTAACGTACGTCATTACTTAGTAACGTAACATCAACGTAATGAGCATATTTTCTTACTATCAATATTATTTTGATTACAATCAGAACTCATATTTAATTTCCAACGATATTTGAAAAAAAAAAAATTCTATTGATTCATTGATTTAGTTTTACCCTAGCAACATTATACACTACTTGACAATTACTAAGGAACAAGTGATTTATGCAAAATTGCATCTCGGACTGCTGACCAATAACAGTAAATCCATGTTCAGAGGGTGTGGTGGACTAGGACTCGTCATCTGTATAAAAGACGGTGCGTACAAGCTCATGATTCATACGAAAATTTATGCTGTTTGATCTTTGACGAGAATAGTGCTGGGTGTTAAAAAAGTTTTTCTCTGAAATTCTGCTTGGTTCTTACAATAATTAAGAACAAAATGTCAGCAAGACATCGTTTGAGTGACTACGATTGTGGACGAGCAGTTGGACAACTGGAAGCAGGTCAAAGTGTCACCACTGTAGCTGCTGCAATGGGTGTTTCAAAGAGTGTCATCTTTTGATTAAAGAAGGCCGCTGAAGGTGAAAATGTGAAAGCATACCAGGGGTTGTGGTAAGAACACCACACCTTTAGAGGATCGCTATGTAGCCCTCGTGGCAAAAGGGAACAGAAATTACACTCCTGGCCAGATAGCTGCAAATCTTGCAACCGCTATCGGTTTGCATGTTTCAGCAAGAATCATCTCACGGCGATTAAATCAAGTTGGTTTGTATGCACGGAAGCCTATTCGTTGCATCCCACTTCAACCCCGCCATTGTCGAGAAAGATTACACTGGTTAAGGAAGATGTTGGTTGGGATCACCAAGAGTGGTCTAGTCTATTGTTCTCCGACGAATCTTGTTTCAGTGTGCCAAGTGATTCTGGCCACCAGTTACTGTGGAGAGAGCGTGGAACATGTTATGCACAGCAGTTTGCTTGTGATCGTGATCGGCACTGCCCAGGCATGATGGTGTGGGCAGGCATCATGCACAATGGCAGAAGACTGCTTCAAATTTTGAGCGAGGAAGCATTACATTGCAGAGGGATTATTCTGGATCATGTTCGTCTTTTTAGGGGTGTTGTAGGTCCAGACTTCCTGTTTGTGGACGATAATGTGCGGACACACAGAAACGTTGCAGTATCAGGCACACTGCAAAATGAAAATATTCTATGTATGCAATGGCCTGCTTACTCTCCCGACCTAAATCCTATTGAACATGCCTGGGATGCTCTTGGCAGACCTGTTGCACAAAGAACCATCCCTCCCCAAACAGTGCAAGAGCTCAAAACCGCTTTGAGAGAGGAGTGGGACAATATCCCCTAAGGACTCCTCGATAGTTTAGTGAAGAGCATAAAGAACAGATGCAAAATGTGCATTGTGTCCGTGGTCAACACGCATCTTACAAAGGTACTCATGTCTGCATCATTCTGACCTGAAGATCAATTTTTGGGGGCTGTTTGGAAAACATCCAAGGAGCATCTTTTTTACTAGAAGCAAGTTTTTAATTCTTCAATGTGGCGATATCTGTACCCTTTTGCACTATAATAGACACACGTCGTCCCTACTAAATATGTACTTAGTTTCATTTCTTCAATCATTGTCTATTTTAATTATTCCGAAAAACGTAACTGTTCCTTAGCAATTGTCAAGCAGTGTATTTATTACAACCTGAACTCATATAATTTCCAATCTAGTTTTCATTATCTGTTCAGTTTTCTAACTGAACAGATAGTGAAAACTAGCTCAGTTCTCAATTTGCAAAAGTGAACATGAAATGCATAAAAAGTGGCAGGTTCATATAAACGTAGTAAACAAAACTTTGACTGAGCTCAGGTGATGAAATTCAGCTGCCAGAGGGAGGTGTATTAGTGGAATGATATGTGTCAGTTGTCATTGGAAGCGATTGTTCAAACTCTAATACTATTCAACCTCTGCTTTTCTTTTGTGTGCTTTTAATAATATGCTGAGAACTTTGAGTTCTGTTGTTGAAAAGTGAGGCCCAATCTCTGCTTTTGATTAGGGCTTGTATGTAAATTTATTTATTTACATTACTAAACATGTTAGCTAACCAGGAGGGGTGGGGTGTAAAAAAGCTGCTTTTTAAATTTTTCCCCTTCAGCCAAGTGGCTGACTAAATTAGAATGCTCCTTATCATGGGACTATACCTGATTTTAGCCCCATCCTTACCACAGTGTTCAGGATGCATAATGCATATCCTGTTGTAACTCTTGTGTAGCATGCCTTATGGTAAGTTTGGTCCTTGTTGAATCTTTGGAGATGCAGCAATGAAGATTCCTCTTCTATGGCTAGTTTATCTTTCCTGCATGTGTATGGATCTTTGAATGTTCTGGAACCCAACATTTTACTTGTGCTAGGCTTTTCTGTAGCTTAGCGATTCAAACTCAAGGATGGATCAAATAGCCTCCCTCCCCTCCCCCCCCCCCTTACAAGAGAAATATTAGAGTTCAACACTAGCAATGAGCAAACTATAATGAGTTCTTTGATTCATCAATGGCTTCTAGCATTCAATTTTCATTGTTCAGTGCTAGAAGGAAGTAGATCAGTTGGTTCAACTCTGTTCAATTAGAACACTGAAAGTGAAGCAGCACTGGCTTGGCCAGTGCTTGGGAGGATGAACTCCTCTCTCGACTGAGTTTCCTATGGACTGTGCATGCTAAATAAAGCTGGTTCATGTAAAATCTGTCATGGCTCCAAAGTCCTCCATAGTCAAACAATGTGTGTGTGTGTGGGGGGGGGGGGTTACAGGTGCTAGATCTCACATCTGGTACTGTTTCAAAATTAGACCACTCATAGTGTGCAACCCTAACCTGCCTATTAGTGACCCCCCATAATGTAATGACCACCATTTCCAACCACTGTATTATCTCTTTAAGGCAAGCCTTAAGTAGGGAGCTGACCAGGCCATTAGAAAGGATAAAATGTTCTATAATAATGTTAATTGTTTAATGGAACATATCAAATGCAACAGACAGAGCCTGACTAAGATATTCGGAGGCCCTAGGCCAAGCACTCTTTGGGGTCCATTATATGGTCATACCTTGTTGTCACAGGGTACAAATTTTTGTTGTAAGTAAGGTGGGGGGCCCCTTTTGTTCAATAATTTTTTAACTTAGTCCGTAAAATTCTAGTGCTCAGAAATTATGCTTCAGATGAGGTCGCGCCTCTCAAACTGAATGTTTCATTGTAGAATTCTCAAATCTACATTAAGTAACTAGTGTAGTCTGAAAAAAAAGTGGGAGGAGGCTTCCTTCCTTTTAAAGAAAGCTTCACTAATGTGCATAATTAGTTCAATGTAATTATTGATAAAAACAATAGTTAAATTTAAATAAATAATTTTAACTAGTTTTTAGTACAATTAATTGTTAAATATAAAATCAAATTAACTTGATCCATCTAATTTTCAAAGTGAGAATTTTCGTTTGGATTGGAACATGACCTTTCGTCGCTCTAGTTTTTCCCTTTTCTGACTAATCAGGAAGACACCCTTGGACCAAAAGAACGTTTTGACAAGACGGTAAAATGAATTCTATTTTTTTATGATATACAGAGCCCCAACTAAAGGGTTGCAAATGGGGAAGGTTACCAGGGTGACAAGTTGAAAGGATGCCAAAATCAATTATTATGGTTCTATATAAGAGAAGGGCTCCCTAATAGGGTTTTTCCAGGGTTGTGTAATCTCTAGTTGTGGCCTTGTGGGGTAAATGCACATTATTTAGCATTTATAAAGAGACTGGCGAGTCTTAATGTTGTAGGTTCTCAGAGCCGCAACTAGAGGGGAACGTGCCCCAAGTTCAAGGGCAGATTAAAGGGAGGCAGAAAAAAGAAATTATTGTAAAATATCCTATTATACTTGCATAAATGGATGTATATGTCAACTGTCCACCCCCTCCCCCCGACAAACTTGCATTAATCCGCCACTGCGCGAGTTCCTTGTTCAGAAGAAAAGGGTTCAGAAGTTAAAGGTTTGTCCAGGGCACGGTGCTTAAGGGTGGCGTAAATTCTAGATTCTAGTTATGGCACCTAGGGATCACCTAAAGATCTCAAGACTAACTCCTCTTCCCAAACAGTACATAAGATTAAATGAAGCTTGACATTTCTTTGAATTTGATGTATTAATACAAGCTTGACAGTTCAACTCATTTTAACCCATTAAGTACTAGGGTTACCGAATGGTAACAGCAAACAATGGTTTATAGTATGGTCACATAAAGAGCTAGCGTGAAAATATGGTCACCTGGGCCATATTTACTAAATCTAACATCTGACATCTGAAAAAATAGAAAAGGACATTCTCACTCAAGCAACCCCAATGAAGTTAATTCAGGGCCCGTTCGAGAATTCACCGGTTGGTTATGCACCGGTGCTACCGGTTGCGGTCATTCTGCGGTTAAGTGACGTCACGGATGTGAACCGGTTTTGGTCATCCTCACCACATCCAATTCCAAGCCAAGAAAACAAAAATAAACATTGGCAACGCTACGCTAATAGCCGGAATAACCCACCTCGCTAGCAGGGTCATTCTGGTTGCGCTCTGGTCACGCTGAGCAGACAACCGCCACATGACCGAAACGTTTTCGAACGCAGTTAATTCCAGAGCTCCGCCTTTTTGAACGCTCTGGTCGTGCACCGGTGTTACAGGTGCACAACCGATAAATTCTCAAACACGCCCTCAGTTCAGGGGAAAGATTGTGGGGGAGGGAGGGTAAAATCTCCTTCCTTAATGGGTTAAGCTGGCAGCAAGCTTGCAGGAGTCAAGTTGAATTGTCAAGCTGGAATACAGCTTGATTTTTCCTTTCGAAAGCAAGCGTTGATGGTGCCATCTGTGAAAGAGAATGGACATTAATTGTCTTAGCGTTTCTCAAATTTGCTCAGTAAAGAAAAGTTCGTAAAAGTTGTGTTTTATTTTATTATAACACAAAACCTGGACATTAGAACAAGCAAGGGGAAGGAATGAATGGGATAAGCTCCTCTGAAGTGTAACACGAGGGGAGTTTTAGTTTTATTTACATCTAATCATAAGCGTAAAGTTTTCAAAATTATTGGGGGGGCCGGGCCCCACAACCACATATATTCACGTCAGTGGCGTAGCCAAGGGGGATTAGGGGGGTCATAACCCCCCCATGAGGAATTTTTTTCCATACAAAATGTATATTCTTCGCTCCCTTATCATACACCCGTATACATATATGTGAGTTGCAGATTTCTGGCTACGCCCCTGATTCACGTACATATAACTTAGTAATAGCTGCCAACTACCATGGAATATATATAACCACTTTTTCTACATGATTTTTCGGCTTAAAATATAGCAAAACTTTTGTGCTGCGCGCGCGAGCTGGTTGCTATTTAAAAAAAATAATTATAAAATATACTGTTTACAAAAAATGGTTAATTATATTCCGTAGTAGTTGGCAGCTATGACTTACTATATATAAGTGTAAATTATTGGAGGCGCTCGAGCTCTATGGGTCTATAAAATTCTACACCTATGTAAGGTAAGTATCCATGTTAGTATCTTCCGACCTTAAAAATAGAGGCAGTGTAAAAAATCCAAAGGAGGAAAAAAAACATTTTCGATGAGATACTGCATTTTAGACACATCTGAACTTTTCTTTATTTCATATTTTACATTGCATAATCTGATTTTAATTAACAAGAGCCTGATGAGGGCAGCTTATAGTAACATTGTGTGTTACGTAGCGTCACAATGAATACTAAATCATGATTGAAATCAAAAGAAGAAAATTTTTAAAAGTCCAAATAAAGGTTTTTTTAAACGTTTGTAAATGGCGTGAAATACTTTTTTTTATGTTAGTATAAATTAATTTTCTGTATTTAGTGGTAAATTATTGGGTGGGCTCAGCCCCTATTCACAATTTATTGGGGGGGCTCGAGCCCCACGAGCCCATATAACTCTACGCCTATGCATCTAATTAACATTAGTAATTCCATTGACTAATTAATTAGCCCTAAAAATAAATTTTAATATAATTAACACAATTTAGTTAGTTAATATATTTCACTTTATGGATGGTAGAATGAGGCGTAATCCGGCCTCCACAAAATAATTAATCAGTCATAAATGTACTTGACCATAGAATTAAAAAAAAATTCTATATTTCCAAATATGGAAATTCTTCAAAATAAAATACAATTATACAATGAAATTGATTTCAAAATCAGTCATTTGTCTCGATTTTGGCCAGCAGTATTGCTCAACGATGAGTGTTGCGATATTGAAAGTTTTAAAACGTGTCCTGCTTTTAAGTTTATATCATGCTTATTTCCCTATTAGTAGAGTCTATAAATCACACATAACATTATTTAAATTTTGATTCATCCCATGGAAAAATAAAAGAAACTTATCAGCATCGCCCATACTTATCGATCTGGCCAGAAAACGGCGTGACAACAGTCACTTCAAACTTTAGTCATAGCTGCCTTGAGGCATAATGGAGGAACGGTTAGCACGCGGGCCTCCCAGCCGCCGACGTTTGATGGAACAGATTAAAATAACTTAAAATTTCAGCATAGAGGGGGAAAATGCGCTGAAAAATAAAGTATGTGGGGCGCGGGCGGCCCGTGTATTTAGAAAATTTTTAAGCTTGAAATTAAGCTTGATTCGAGCTTGCTATGTCAAGCTTAATGCAAGCTGGGCAAGTGTAAACTAGAACACTTGATTCAAGCTTGCATTAATCTTACACGCTTGAAATTTTCAAGTTTATTGACTTGATAAATCAAGCTTGCTGCATGTTTTCTGTGCTGTCTGGGTTATAGTTTCCGCGTGTCTACGCAGAAAGAAAATGTCTTCGGGCGTACCCTTTGGCACTGTAACCTTTAGCCAATTTAACACAAAGAAACATAAATCACTCCTAAAAAGGTTCTTTTTTTCTCTATAAATTTAATTTAATATCATGGTCACAAACTCAAAATGAACATCGTTTCTTGCTTCAAATTTACAACTATGAGATAGCGATCAGTGAACTGCATAACCTATGGAATGTAGTCTACTTAGAAAAATGTATTTGGCAACGCTAATTTTGCAGCGATTTCGGTTCGCATTGTTGACATTATCTTATTTGTACTTGCGAAATGCGATCTTTTTGTTCAATGCTTATTTAAGTTATATTAAAAATGGTAAAAGAGCACTTGAAAGCTCACAGAATTATTCTTCATGCAGTTGTCGGAATCACAACGCAAACATGATTGCAGCACTTAAGCTCACCTTTTTTGTAAAATTTTCTTTATTGTTTAGCTACATCATTCAAGGTTGGTATTATGAATCGGGAGCTTTAATTGCTTTATTTAGGAAAATGCAATTCTAATAACCTATTTTTTCTTTTAATTTTTTAGCCGCTAGTGCGACCCACCTAAGTGTTACCAATAATGGTCCTGCTGTTGTTGGAGCAAACATAACTTTCTTTTCTGTGCTGCCCGACTACTCAGCCGAATCGTCATTAACATATGTATTCGATGATGGCGTCCAAAAAAGTGTTTCCGTTACGACTACCAGCTCGAACATATCAGTCAGTATGATGTTTCCTTCGGATCAGTATTCCGAAGGACAGTATCGAATGAATGTAACTGTCATAGGTGAAGATTTTATCATATTCAAAAAAACTATTGCAAGCAACTTTACCAGCTTCGAATTAAAAAGTACGTAAATCTACATTGGTATTGCATTACTTCTACCATTCTAAAGACCAGAGGAAAGTCAGAAAAATAGCAGAATCGGCAGGGAAAATCTGTATTAAACTATACAGCTAACTAAACTAAAAAGTGATATAAAATCATTGAGCTTTTACTGTTAAAAGTAAAGTGATTACTAAAAGAGAGGGGCAGAACCATACTTCTTCTCAACATTAAAAGAAGTTTGATGTTAAGGTTAAAGCTATTTATAGCACACACATACGAAGAAATAGCTCAATACAAGGCTGTAGTCAGAAGAAAAAAATCACGAGGGGGGAATTCAGTGCTGAATTTTTTTTACCTATAATGATCTCCAGAATCATTGCAAATAAACTACTAAAACGTTGACTAAAATTTTGGGGGGGAGGAAGGGGGAGATCAAGCAGCCATGACCCCCAGCTAGGTTACGGCCTTGGCTCAGTATGTATAACTCATACTGCCTACTCGGTCTCATAAGGCAATCCTTTCAATCAAGGCCATAGCCAAGAAAGGGATTGGGGAGAGGGGGAGGGTCAAGAACTTCCTCCTGAAACTTCCAGGCTCACAAAAATTACTATTTCTAGGAGTTCCTTGAAGAATCTCAAATGAACCCCAACTCCACCCCTTGAAATTTCTTCTGGCTACAGCCCTACTTTCAATCTTTTGTCCCATTCCAAGCCCCTGTAGCCAGATTATTTTATTTTATTTATTTAATTTTTTTTGGGGGGGGGGAGGAAGGCAGGGGCATAGCCAGAAATTTTTCATGGGGGGGGTTATGACTACTGCAACTCATATATATGTATACGTGTGTGTGATAATGTAGTGAAGAATATAAATTTTGTATGGCAAAAAATTCCTCATGGGGGGGGGGTTATGACCCCTTAACCCCCCCCCCCTTGGCTACGCCTCTGGAGGAAGGGATATGTAGTAGTAAAAATTTTTTTACCAGCAATTGATTTCCAGAGTCAATGCAAATAAAGAGCTACTAATGCATTGACTAAAATTTGGGCAGGGGAATCAACCCCCCCCCCCCCTGTCAACGGCCTTGTCCCACTCACTTGATTATAAATGTCTCATTCTCCTAATGTAGTGTTGCTGAGGAGAGAGAATGCATGGGGACCTACTTTTTTTTTTTTTTTTTTTTTTTAAAGCTTATATGCCACCCACTTTTATTTTCAGGGAGATACTCTAAACTCTAAAATATTAAAATTTTCAATTTGTGACTGTCAAAAAATAAAACCAAAAATGAGCCTTGTAGATCGCCTATGTAAACCATAAGGCCTAAGTAAACCATCCAATCAAATTGTAAATTCTAAATAATTATTACATGGAATTGCATGTGTCATCTTGTCAAAATTACTCCTTTGAGTGATCCAGCGAAATATTAGATGGATGGCCCTTTGAAAGAAGGCTTTCTGAATGTTTTAAAAAGAGGAAAATTCAGTGTAGTAAGGGGGCCATCACTAATCAAAAAAGAAAATTTCCAGTCACTTTCACAGTTTTATGGAAAATGCCACATAGGCAAAATTGTGTTTTTCTTTAGTTACAATTGGTAAAAATTTAATTATTTTTCACTATCAAGAGATAATTAGATAATACAAAAGTAATTAATTTTTAACCAATAGATACTTCAAAATAATGATTTTATTTATAGGTATTAGAAGCGGTTTAATTAATTAGTAACTATGCTCTTTTAAGAAACTTCTTTAAAAGTATCACTGCCACTTTTTTTCCTAGTACTACACTACAGCCTTAGTGCTATTCTATTGGCTAGGGATGCATCGAATACCATATTTTGCTGAATAACAAATACCGAATATTCAGTTGAATTTCTAACTGAATATTCGGCTAAATACCGAATACTTGATTAAAATTTATTAAACTGTTATTAAACTTTGTACATCGATTAATTTAATTATTTTCTTTTTAAACAGTATTTAATATTTCATATGGTGTTAAACTTCAGAAATTAAAGTACTGCAAAATTTAATATCCAAGTATTTCTTTTATACATTATTAATCGCCTTTGTAATTATTTGTGAAATTCGTTTAAACCTGCATATTTCGTTAAAAAATTACCAGTTGACTTTAAACATTCACGAACATTTAATAATGATTTTTTTTTTTTTTCAAAGATCCATATCAGTGAAACATTTTTGAAAAAACAAATTTGTTGGTGTTGTTTTTAAATAGAAAATCCTGTAAACTTTTCATACCTACATATCTATTTTTTCATGACTATTGTCATACCCATTTTTTCTTCATTATTTTAAAATTAATTTTTTAAGTATATTGGTTTATCCCCCAGTTTACTGGGGTAATTCTTTGTCAGCGATGGTTTTAGGTGTTATTTTATTTATTTCTGTTTAAATAATATTAGCATTTACTTTTAACTGTTATATTTTTCTGTAATATTATATTATACATTTAACTGTAACTTTGATGTAACAGTGATGAAGAACTGTCAAATTACAATTAAAATAAGTGGAAGAAGTTGCGAAAAAAATCCTCTTTAGAAGATATTAAGAAGGTGCTTCAATACATTCTGCATTTGAGGAGCATAAATATTTTGCTTTGTTTTTTAGATAATAAGCCATTTTACATTGGGAAAATAAATAAAATTTTTAACGAAAAAGTAGAAATGAAATTTCTGGAACAAGTTGCAGGAAATTTTTGCTAGCCTAAATAAGACGTTTTGGAAGTAATTCAAACAAGTGCATATTAAATTAAATAGAAATAATCACTTTGTAGTTGATAATAACAGAAAAAAAAGATACAAATTAGAAATTTTGTCTGGAATTATGAGCTTTGAGCAGAAACAAATTGTAACAGGCTCTTAAAAAGAAACCTTACTACATTTAAATCAATGTATTTTTTCTTACACATTTGATTATTAAAACGTCTTTTTGTGTGCTAAATAATGATAATTGAAAATATTTTGTCAGGTTTTACTATTAAAAATGTCATATTTACCTCATATGTGAGCCATAATTACCCGAATCTGAGGTAATTCGTAGTCACTCAAAAGCTTAACTAATACGAATAATAATTCAAATTTAAATAAAGTTATCTCTCTATTCTAAAAAAAAGTAATGGCTGCTGTCAAGAGCTTTTGGATTATCTTCTCCTAAATCGTGGGGATTTGAATTTCAAGAAACATGTTCACGGATGCAGAAAATTCCAAGGAACCTGATAAAGTGACTTAAATTTCGAAAATCGAATTATTTTAGAAGATATTTTTAAAAAAAACTGAAAAAATAAAACATAATGGTTGCCAGATTTGGCATAAAATCATTCATTCCTTTGCAACAAAGCAATTCCAAGTATGTAAAATCACGTGAAATTGTCAAACATGAAGTAGAATTATACCGATTTTATGCCAAATTAAAAAGTATATGAAATAAGTAACTCAAAGTGTGTTACACAAAAGTTGACAATTTTCAAATAGTAAGTTCGCTTAGACAACAGGAGTTTAGAATTAGAGATTATCCTATTTTCAATAACAGAATAACTAATCATAACTGATTTTAAAAGCGCCATCTTGGCATTAGGTACGATTTGGCAAAATGGTATCTTTCCAAGCAGGGTGAATCTAAATCGCCAGTTCAATAATGTTAGAATCCAATTTCTTGAAAATGAAAAATAATTAAAAAGCAGAATATTTTAAATCCGGTTCAGTCCAGCTGGAGTATTTGCTACCAGTAGAAATATCTGGTGGTGTTAACTCTGCCATTATAGCAGTTATAGTACACTATGGATAATTGCCAGCACAGCGAGATGATATAATTTGTGGTGCTAAATATGCCAATCTGCAAAGGATTATGTATATGGAAATATGGATAACGGTTTTCCGGGAGCCTTAAATGAGCAGTCATTATAGGTTGTGAGCATGTGTAAATCGCCAAATAATGAAAAATCGCCATGAGTGGCAAATAAGCAAGGTGTCCAATAGGTTGTACATAATTAAAAATACAGCTGAAACAGATGTTCAGATTTTATAACGCTTTAACTCCTAATCAATATAACTTTTGAATGGCAACAAAGGAGGGATATGAGATAAATATATAACATAATTATAACATTAAATCACAATGATTGTTTCAAACTCAAATACACTTTAACCTCTTAAAGGTCGTACTATTTTCAAGGAAATGGTCATAAAAGTACTTATTTTTTATTCCTAAGAAAATTGTATAAAAATGGGTGTACAGTGAAACCTCTCCTAGTGGCCACCCCTGTACAGCAGTCACCCCTCTAAACGGCCAATTTTTCATGACACGGAATTTTTGGCTCATAGACCTAATATTAATATAACCTCTATCAGCGGCTACCCGACCACTCTAAACGGCCACCGAGTGGGATTGCCCATCTCATTTTTCGGTAGATTCTACTCGCCCTATGGTTTAATTTTGAGCGGAAAAACTCAAGGTCATGTTTATGGTCGAATATAAGACCCAGGAATAACTGGAATTGAATCTCTGGACAATCAGGCATTGTAGGTGTCCTACAAATGAATTTTTGGGCCTTTCAGGTGCTAATTCTGTCCCTCACGTGGAATCTCCCTATGTTTGTAATGGCGAGCAAGCTAAACTTTCAATACAAGCGATTTTAGGGAAAAGCGATGAAATTATCGAAAATTCTGAAGTGGTTACAAACGAATCGGTTAGAGATCTGCTTTTTAAAGTAAAAAATGTACTTGAAAAAATGGTTCTTTCAGAGAAAAGTAAAAACTTAAAACAGGCACAAATTGTATCCTTTTTTTCAAAAAATATAAGAAAGCGTTAAATAAAGTACGATTTTCTCTTTAGATAAGTTTTAAATTTCATTTTAAATAAGGAATATGTGTCGGACTTGTTTATATTATGCATTAAGCAATTATCTTATAATAGTAAATAAAACCCTTCTGATTGGCTACCCCCTCTGAGCGGCCAAAGATTCTCGGTACGGTGGGGGTGGCCGCTCAGAGAGGTTTCACTGTATATACAATATGTGCATTTATTTTAAGGTTGTAGACATTTTGATGTAAAAATTTACGTGAAAGAATTGAAATGCTCTAATCTTTCTGGCACATAACATAGGAATTCTCCTTCACTGAGATATCATGGGAGCGAGAAGGAAGAGGTTAATACTTTAAAAGACATGAAATGCAGTATTATTGAGATGTACAAGATAATTGCATTGGGACGTATCTTCGATTATTGGCCTTGAAATTTTTAACAATAGCCTTAAGAAGGCTTTATTTTTTATATCTCAAGAAATGAGTGAGAACCTTGCATAAGTTGCAATACCCACGCAACTGTTACCACTATGCCTTTCCAAATGTTCCTTGTGACCAAACTTTAAAAAAAGAAAAAACATTTCAGCACTTTTGCATTGTATTTGACAGGTAATAGGTATCATAAATTTGCTGTAATGTTTAAATAAATGCAATTGTTCAATCTATTTATTGATGAATATGTGCGTCCATGCGTCTTTTAGATAGTACTTTTTTTTTTGGGTGGAAAAATAAAAATGAATGTACAAATATTAGTTTATTGCACTCCTTTTACTAGAATTTTATTAGTGTTTAGCAGAGAAGAATATGGAATATCTTTAAATTACAAAGAATTTAATTTTGCAACATTTTTTGCAAATGCCCTAAGAACCATGATGCTTGGGCAGAGCTTTTATCAAAAGCAGTATATGTCCCAAAGACTATACCTAAAAGAATGTAAGGATGAAAGGGTTATAGAAACTTAACAAAAAATGAATAGTAATAAAAATCCACTCACTTTACTGCAAATCATCTGTAATGCTGGTTCAACAAGTTACAAATGGCGATTATGTATGATGCTACACCATGCAACCAAGTTATGTTTGTCTCGTAAAAGTGATTGCATGAGATAGTAAATACTATTATTTTTCTACATTTGTATTGACTCATCGACCATTCTAGCCCATAATTCTTTTCATAAACAATGCAATTTAGCAGTAAGAGTGAAAAACTATTATGCTGTTTCTGTTTTTTTTTCCTTCTATTGCCATTGCCAAACAAAACTTAAAAGAAAAAAAAATGTTTTTTTTTTGAAGCTGAGTCTTTTCTCCCCCCTCCCCCCTTAACTTGGGGCAATTTAATACAAGGGGTGATCAAATGAAAAGGTACGAAACGACACGGTGGGTACAAATGTAGACTTTATTCAAAATATACACCATAGGCCTGAGCACAACAATCTCACTGATGAACAAGCCGCAGGATTCCTTGTTCCCAGAATTCCTGTGGCCGTGACGAGACACAGTCTGTCACAGTGTCCTTGAGTACGTCGTCCGAGTGGAAGCGCTTCCTTTTCAGATGTTTTTCCAGGGAATCAAACACATGGAAATCGCAGGGCGACATGTTCGGACTGTAAGACGGATGATGAAGCCGTTCTCACTTGAACGTGGCCAGTTCCTTGCCGAAAACAGACACTTCATTTTCTCATTGACTTGTGGGACACACAGTCTTCCCAGTATACGGTTATTATCCTGCGATTAATAGTGGCTGGTTTAACACCTTCCGCTGTCAGAAATCGGATAATGCCTCGCTGCCCTTAAATCGTCGAATTTTGCAGTGTGAATGCCATCCTGTCCTCACACGCACTGCCATGTCAATTGGACGTAGGAGGGTGCTTTTTATGAGAGTTTCTGCCCTCTCCTGCATGCCCCCCGCATGCTCCTATCCACGCCAAAGACTCCGTTCGCATCTCTAGATGTCTCTCTATGTTCTCTCATACTGGCAAATATGTTAATATTATGTAGTTTGTCAATAAATTTTCTGTTGCCATTACCATCGAAAACTTGTAAATAAGCCATAAGATATTAAACATATGTTTAAGTATTGAAGAATCAAAAATTTTTTTATCCATGAATTCCCAGTATTTTACATCTTACAATAGCTTCATAATGCTTTTCATATATTCAATTCTTGTATGTAATAAATTTATGGATATTTATATTGGGTGTCTATACGCCAGGAAAGTCTTGGAAAAGCTAGAAAAATGCAAAGTAATCAAGAAAGTCTAGAAAAAGACTGGAAAATGCATAGATCAGGAACATTCTTAGTTTTTTTTTTTTAAATTTGTTTCTTGATTGAAAATATAGGGATCAAAAGCTAAATGCTTGTGTTCTAAGTTTAGAACATCAGGTTAAACACAAATGCCAAATACATCATATTAATACCCCAGTAGCACAAGCAGTATTAGTCAATATTAGTTAAATCTGTATAAACGAGTTTCTTAATACTGTTCTATACTAATGTACCTTGCTTAATATGTAAACTCGGTAATTTTTTAAAATCTAACTGAAGTGTGTGAATTATATTACAATTAAAAGTTAATTTCACATAAGTTATAGCAAAATATTTAACTGTAAAAAGAGGGGGGTTTCTATTGTGGGATTTCCCGAAATAAAATGCGTAAACAGTCTGAAATTTTCATTCCAAGAGCTCCCAAAAGTCTGGGAAAAGTCAGGAAATTTGCTTTCAGAGATTTAGTAGACACCCTGTTATATATTTTTCGTTTACTATCATGCTGCACCAAAATGAAGTGTAATATTCAATTTTATTTTCAGGATATCTAATTGGTGGCATAGTTATATATCAAGGAAACAGAAGCATTGACAAAGACGTTAATGAAATTGCTGTTGGAGAAAATTTCACGGCTGCTGTTGAAATATATGATCCTAATAATTTCCTGAAAGATGCCATGATTGATTACAGCTGGAGTTTTGATGGGGATAATTACATCACATCCAATAATTCTTTTGTGTATAATTTCTCTGATGTTGGTCGTAAGGACATTATAGTGATGCCTACAGCTACCTTCCCTGATTCTCAGTCAGTGTTTGGATATTTTCACACCACAGTGACAGCAAAAAGTATGCTTCTCATTAATGCTTTTCAAAAAAATTACAGGACTTCCACTGCCTGCTAAAATATTATTAGGTTGTAACGAAAGTTTCCCGCCACCACAAATATCATCTGCAAACAGTTCACGTTGGTGTGTTTGCTCATATTTTGTCAAACAATATTTGTCATTTGAAAGAAAGATACTTGCTTTAGAACACTGTTTTGTTAAAAAATATCGTTATCATTAAGTACAAGGTGTCTGAAATGGAACTATCACGTTACTGGATTAGAACCATCATTTACTTCCAGTTCTGTTGCAAAAAGCGCTACAGAATGTCAAAGAATTATGTGTGTAATTTAGATTCTACTGTTGTATCATATGGCACTGTGAAGGTTTGGTACTGAAAGTTAAAAAACAGGGTCTATGGCATTCAAGGAGCAGAGCTCTTTGGCCGGCTTTCTGGTGTTGATGAGGGCCACCTTGGAAAGAAGATCAGTATTTAACCACTTGAGACCTAGCTAAAGAATCAGACATTAATGCCATGCCCATTAGCCATGCTATGCATCACATAAACTTCATGTACAAGTTCAATCGCTGGGTGCCGCATGAGCTGACTCAAGCAGATTTGGCGGAGAACTTTCGTTACAACCTGATATTTTCTGCTATTTGCTTCATCAGCTTTCTAAGTTTCTTTTAGCTTTAAAAAACCTGTAAAAAGCTACCATTTTGACGATGAAAAGAATAAGATTAAGTGGACTGGAAAGTTAATATAGTTTTTGCATATGTCAGTAGTTCGCCTAGCCAAAACTACTGAAGCTGATAATATGAAATTGGGAATGGTTTGGGGATTTATGATATAAATGCTCAGTAAGAAAGGATTTTCCAAAATTAATAACTTATAATCAGTATTACTTTTCTTTAAAGTGTAATAGGTATGAATCTATTATCTATTTGCAACTTGCTTGTCAGTTAAAACTTATTTGTTTGAATTTAATATAAAAAGTAACTTTACTTTCTGGTATGCCTAATATTTTTCAGAACATTTGCTAGCCATCTCTTCTTCCTTGATTGCAATATGCTGTGTAAGATTGTTACAATTGCTCAAATGACATTTGCAGTGTGATTAACATAGTTTGTATATTGCTTGATTGAGGATGAATTAGTGATTAAAGAAGTGCTATGTAAATTCCTCAGTGGCCTAGCCATTAAACTCTTAAGAAGTCCCCTTTTCGCCCGATAAAGGATTAAACTGTATTCCATACCTTTTGGACAATTCTGTGAGTAAATATATATATATATATATATATATATATATATATATATATTTTATACCTGCTAAAAAACTTAAATGTAGTAATTATTTTTATTTATTTTAAAGAATAGTGCTTTTTAAAAATCTTATATTCACTTTTCATGAATGAGCAAACATTAAATTAGAAGTGAAAGAGGAAGAATAAACATATTTCAGTGATTTGATATGGTGTTGTACATTCCAAGCATTGGATGTAATACAAAATTTGCATGATTGTCATTTATTCTAGCAATCTTCTGTGTTCTGAATTCAATTTTCCCAATTTCTAGTTATCAATTGATGGATGAGTTGAATTGTTTGATGCAATTCCAAATAATGTCTAATAGTAATAAAGGTATATATTCAGTAACTTTAAAAATCTTTACTTGGTAATCATTCAATAATTATTGCGAACAAAAGAATTTAAATAAAATTCTGATTTATATTATTAAATTTTATACATCCTGCACTGCAGAAATTTTATTATTTTTATTACATGCTAAACACATCTATCCTAATCCACTTACACTGACAGTCCTTTTCTGTTTAAAAGTTTGTACCAATATAGGTGAAATATCGTATATGAATGTGATTCAGTAATTGTGGTCCAGTAGTGATAGTGTGATAAAATACAGGAACAAAAATTAACAGTCCCTCTGCCTTCCCCTACTGCCTAACAAATCATGTCTGGCTAAAAATTTCTGAAACCTTCTTCAATAAATGTACTATTCTTATAAATAATAAACATCTGCATCACGTAATTTTGAGAAAAAAAATCAAGCAGAAATTCAAAATTACTTAGATTAAAACTTCTTTTTTTTAATCAAAGACTTCTAGTTATGTACAGATTTAATTCACATATTTATGTCATGTTTTGAGCAAATTTTTATCAACAAATCATTTTTCCTTTTTCGCTTACACTTACTTCTACAGGATATTTTCTCCAATAGAAGGGGGGGGGGTAACTAAAGAAAAACTGGAAAAAATCTAACTATGCATTGCAAGTCATTACACATATTACAACACTACATGTTAAATTTTCGGGGATCAGATAGTTTCAAACCAGTTTCTAGATATGTTATCTACCTGTACATTCTCGTGGAATCCAAAAGCGCCCTTTTTGAAATTTCCCCCCGGCAGCCCTTTTTTTCTAGAGTCAACACAGAGTTTCCAAATCTTCAATTTTATGCTCCAAAATCATGTTAATTCTGATCCCAAATTTTAGTTTTCCTCTCATGCTCTCGAGGTGCTCTCAAATGGAATTTCTCTGCTCCCGGGGTGCTCCCAAATGAAATTTTTTCTGCTCCCGGGGTGCTCCCAAATCGAATGTTGGAGTTAATATCCCTGCTCGACTTTCCGAACACTTATAATTAAGATCACTACCAAGCATTTAAATAAATTTTAATCAATGAATAATTCAAACATATTTACCAAATTGAAGCTCAATTGAATGCACCATTACCTCAATTGAATGTACCACATTCAAGAATTTCTTCCCATATGCCATAATGTAAAATAAATCCTGGTCGTAGCCCTGTAGAAAAACTATAAGTCCTATACACATCAAAATCAATACCGATCTTATAATGGTGGTTTATAATGTACCCAATTTGAGCTGTATCGAATGTACCATTTGAGGTATCTGTACACCTGCGGAGATTTTTTTTTGAAATTTAAAAAATTTTACACTTAAAACTATATTTTATCATTAAATGTAAGAAAAAAATGAGATAATCATTTAAAACAAAGTTATCAGATATCTGAAATTTGGGGCAGGAAAAGTAAAAAAAATATCAAAATTTTTGCATTTCCGCAAAACAACATAACTCTAAAAATTACTTACATATTCAAAATCTGTAAAATGCATAAGAATAATGATAATATAGTCTAGGGAATAGACTATTATCAAGAAGTTTGTCCTGCTACATGAGAATCTGTATGGAACAGTAAATCTGTATGAATATGGTAAGAAATGCAAAAACAGCCAAGAACTTTAAATACAAACAGCCATAAATTGAAATATTATTAGTTTATGTTAATGAGGATAGTCTATTCCCTTTAATAATATATAAACAACATACGAACAAAAATTCATCCCATTCAATGCATTGGCTTTTAAGTTATGATGTTTTGCAATAAATAAATCGTCAAAACACTTCATTTTGAGAAAATGCTAAAAACAACTTTCATATACACTTTATTTAGGTTAGAGCTTCTAATTTTCAAACTGCTATATCTCTGCTTCTACTTGAGATACAATAAAAATTCAAGTATTATTTCCTCAAAATTGAAAAATCGATTTTTTGACCAAAAATTACGTTTCTGAGGTGTACGGATATCACGCTAGTGCACTTTCAAGAATTTCCCCCATACGCCATAATGTAAAAGAAATCTTTGTCGTAGCCCTGTAGAAAACTATAAATCCCATACACATCAAAATCAATACCAGTCTTGTAACGGTGGTTTATAACATATATACCCAATTTGATCTCAACTGAATATCCCATTTAGGAGCTATCATGTTCACTCACATACACACACACACACATCTCGTAAAAATAGCATAAATGAATTCAGAAGACCTCAAAACATGTAAATACACCAAAATTTCGAAGTCGATTTTTTTCATGATTGCAATACTTTCCTTACATTGTACATGCTCGGAATGTAAAAATTCGTCCTTCTCTGACCAAAATGTAAAGGTGTAAGATTACAAGGAAATAATCAAATTTATTTGGTATATTACTCTGATATATATATATATAATTATTTTAATTGTAAAGTAGTATATCTATTTTTGGGAGGCCTCACTGGGGCCCCCTTAGGCAGGGGCCCCTGGGAAATGCCGACCTGGCCAGTCCGGGTCTGCTACTGAGTAATATTATGAACTAGAATTCCACCAGTAATAAATTCAGCATTGTCGTGTTTTTATGTGACAGTTAAATTGTCCAATCCATGCAGTCAAATAATATTGATAAAAGGCCACTGAAAAAGTCAGGAAAAGAGTGTCTTAAATATGGTAGACATCCTATATATGAAAAATTAAGTACAATAATTTCTACTTTTGGAAACAAAGCATATTTTAGAATTTTCTTGCTACAGAGCTCTTTAACGTTTGCTATTCCTTCTCTGAGGTTTCTGCTAACAGGTTTTAGTAGCATAAGATTTATAGATGATTAAAAATTATGGATTATAATTTGTAGTAAAAACCTATTAAAATACCTATAAATCTTCTAAAATATATTTCAGCCTCATTAAAAAGTAAAAAACAAAAGAATGATGGAACAAACATATTAGTGGTTCGAAATTCAACAAACTAAGTCTTCACGTTTAGTTCAGAAACTAAAATAACAATCGATTTTGATAATGTTAGAAAATAGCTCATTATCAGAATAACTCATATGCTCTTTATCACGAATCTTTGGAGATTTTTTTCAATAGGGGAGCCTATAGATGATATGACACACACAGCTCTGGTTGACGTGTGGAGATCTTCGCTCATATGGCAAAGTGGAATAGCAATTCCCAACCAGTGGGACACGCTCCTCTTGGGGGTCCAAAACGCATTTGCAGGGTGAGGGAAAAAAAAAAAAAAAAAAAAATTCAAAGAGCAAGTGAAAATACATGTTTTAAAAATTCATGTTATTTATTCTTATTTTTACTCCAAAACATCTGTATTTGCTTAAAATATTTATATATTCAAACTTACCCATAAGATAATTTTGTAAAAAGGGCATCTAAATGTTCATTGCAGAAGAATAAAAAGTGTATATATGCTGGGAGGAATGTGTGTGGGGGCAGCATCATAAGTTATTCTTTCTTGGAGGGCACAGTGTTAAAAGGTTGGGAACTGCTGAAGTAGAGATGAAACCAGTACAACTGAAGATGGGCCTGTAGTGAGGCCGAAATATATCTTAAAGGATTTCTAGGTATTTTAATTGTTTTTACTATGTAAAATGTATATATGGTCATTAAATTAAAAAAAGAAAAAGCTGTGTATGTTTGCATTTTCTGTTTTCACTAAATGTTTCTGACTCATTTTTTTTTCTTTGCTTTTTTTTGTAAGTTCCTGTCAATCATGTGAATGTTTCTGGAAATCCTTTCTTGCATCATGGAGATTTTCTAAAATTGAATGTTAGTTGCTTAGGAACGTAAGTTTGTTTTTTATTTTTTATTTCCCATGAGTAATTTTTCAAACCCAGTTTTTAATATGAAAAGTTTCAAGCTAGCAGTAACTGTTTAAAAATTTCATGTATTAACTTAAAAGGAATTTTGAATTTTCAGCATTGAATTCAGCTACGTTTTGAATTATGTTTTACCCAAGTTGCACCAGTGTAGTCGCAAGGGTGAACGTCATATTTTTATTTTTTAACTGAGCTTATACATTTCCCTCACATTTTGTTTTCAGAAGAGGTGGTTGCTCAAAACACTTTTTAACAAATTAGAATTATCGTGTTGGGATTCTGTGTGGGAAAAGAAATCAAAAGTAACCTTAAAATTTACTTATAATTTCTTTGTAAATACTAATTAATTTATGCAGAAACTTAGAATGCATGTTTTAATTAGGTAAATGTGGTGAGTTTCTTCCTGTAGGATCGAAAAAACGGGAAAAGCCTGGCTACTGAAGATTTGAGTACAAATCCAAAAGAAAAGGTCCCATTCAATTTGATATTGATTGCTGATGATTGTTGACTGAAAAATTGAGCATTTCTTAAGGTGCTCTTAATCAAAATTACCTTGTCTTTATAATCAACAACAAATTAACTGTTCCAGCAAGTTTCCATTGTTAAATAAATAAAAATGGTGATAAATTTAATTTTTTTGTTTTTAAGAATAACTCAATTAAATCCATTACTACATTTTCAAAAGAACTTCAAAACTTTCTCAAAAGCAAGCATCCTCTCACCTTTTCTCTGAAAACTACACCTCTAGCTGTTTTACAGGCAATCGTATATTTTATCCTATTGGGAACAATAATAGTCCTCCCCCCCCCCCCCCCTCCCTCAAGTCATTGATTTACTGGAACTTGTTTTTCTAACCTTGATGGACCATATATTAGATTCTACAATTCTACACTTTTCTGTTAGTTGAGCTAAGTATTTATGCAATTCACATTTGAAAATGCTCATTTTCCCCATAGAGCAGTGAAATTTCATATTTGAGGATAATTGAGGCTCAAGAAAATGATTAGGCAAAATAAAAAATAATGATTTGTATTGGATATTTAACACAGTCAAAAATATATATGTAGAAATCCCTTCAAAAATTAAAATTCATCTAAATAGAAAACATTAAAACCATCGGTCTAAACAAACTGTGATAATTAAACCTCAAAACATTGCATATGCATTCATTTTTATTTTTTCTTGTGGAGTATGCAAAAAATTAATCAATGAAGTACAGGAATAATTTAGAATTATTTAAAGTTTACAACTAAAAACATTAGATCAAATACTAAATGAATTCAACGTTTTTTTTTTTTTTTTTTCTTTTAAAGTAAATATAAGAGTTTCAAATATGTTATAGTATATGTGTTATAGTTTTGATATGAATGATTAAAGACATGTAACAAGTTTTCAAGTTTTTGCCCTTGATAAATGCTGATTGGTAACATTTTTACCAGATTTTTTTTTTCTTTCTTTGAAATTGGATATATTGCTGAATTGTAATGATTGCAATGTAGATTTACTGCATTTCATTTTATTTTTCCCCCTAGTTCAACCCTTTTGCGCCGACTTATTATACCTATGTACAGGGTGTGCGCTTGCAACTTTTGCTACTAATTTAGAGATAAGGCAACATGGATGACTTTTCTGTCATTTTCATACTATTTTCAAGTTTTTGGCTACTTGTAGCTTACTCCAGGTGACTCATTTGAAAATCAGATTTCGGTTTTTGTCAACTCCCTTTTCTTTTCAAAGTTGCGATTGATCATTCATCAGTCTAATTTGTTTTTTTAATCGTACTTTAAAAATGAATGTACTAATGTGCTCTGTTATGTAATGCATGAAGTTTTTAAATTTCTTATTTTATTCAATCCTTTTTAACCGAAATTAAGTAATGTATGTTTATTTTTTAACTACAAAATTATTCAGAAATGCTACTTTTTTGTCAACTAAAATTTTAAAAATCGCCACTAAACTGGCGATTCGCTCAGGCTACTGATGATATTATTTTTGCCTTCTGATATTAGTGGACACCCTGTATGTATTATCAAGAAATACACCCATTTTCTGGCCAGCAGGGCTGACCAGCACTGGACAAAGTGTTTTTCATTCTCCACCACTTTGTGCCAGTATCCTAAAACATTTTAAAAACTATAAATTTAATCTTATTTTACTAATTTGTAAGTGTGTGTTTGAACCTCTGCCTCGAAGCAGTTAATTTTCTTCAGAAAACAGACTCCGGAGGATAGAGTAGCAATTGATAACAGTAAAATGTTTTTAAAATAATACCTTGCTATCATGTTCCCCCTCCCCCCCCCATTCATTTCAGGAGATTTGAACTCTGAAACTCTTTCATTTCATTATTGTATTATCTTTTAACAGTATATCATAATAATTGTTACAGAAGTGCAGTAGCAGAATTTTGTATCAACCTGCAGCACCAGGATCACAAACCAAAATTTATCTGCTACCATAATATTAATTTAGCTAGATTATTCTTCAAACTATTAAATAATCTGCAACATTCACCTGTGTGATACCATTTTTTTCTGTTACCTAACATAGAAGCATCCGTGCTTTACTACATTACTGGATGTTGTAAGATACTTTTATGTGTCTATAGACTGAGAAAATATTGGCATATTTTTAACAATTTCTTGAACCTTTTGCAAAATTAATAGTTAAATATACTGTGCAGTGGCATAGCCAGAAAATTTTCATGGGTGGGGAGGTTACAACTACTGCAACTCGCATATATGTATATGTATGTGTGATAAGGGAGTGAAGAATATACATTTTGTATGGCAAAAAATTCCTCATGGGGTGGGTTGTGACCCCCCCCCATGGCCCCCTAGGCTACGCCTCTGATACTGTGTAATAAAATTTCTATATTGTGTTTAATTTTTAAATATTTATTGTTATATGTGTGCATTCTTCAATATTATGCAAGTGCAGTAAAAGCCTCCTTAGATAATTCTTTTAAAAGGAAACTTGATTTTAGCAAAACTTTTTTTAGTTTTTGGATAAGTTAAGGATTTCTTTCAAGATACAAAGCAAGCTTATATACTAATACAAGAACAAGAAAAGAATTTGTCTTCACTCCCCTTGTCTGCCCAATAGAAGAATTTTATGTTTCAGTCTATAGCATTAGTGTCAAAATTGAAATTTATCTGCAACATCAACAACACTGAATTAAATTTACTATTTTATTGTCATTGTTATTAATCCTAACTGGTCAAAAAAGTTTCCTTTGTTGGCATAAGAAATTAATAGCAATATTTCCATGAAATAGTGGTCCAATATCGGAATGGAGAATCTAGAAAATGTATGTCATTTTCATATTACGAGTTTCACACACATATTAAATTGAGTTTTAACTTGCGATGAAAAAATGGATGTTGATGTGACTTAACAATTTAAAAACAATGTACAGGGAATACCCCTCTCCTACTCCGAGGGGAGGGAGCCCACTTAACTATCAAGGTGAGGTAAGGGTTGTATTCTCTGCAATTTGGAATCCGAGAATTTGCAGAATTATTTTGCTGATGGAATAATTTTTATGTTAAAGTTTTTTTTAAATGCATTTTCAAACTTGTGGCATCAATTTCACCTGCAACATCTAACTTAAATGTTCTTCTTTTGATCTTTGGGTTAAGCTTCCTGGAGCTGAAAATACCAAAAAATTACTAAAAATTGAGAAACAAGTGCATGGGAATATGCTGCAAATGACCCCCTTGATCTATATTTATTCAGGGTTTCTACAGACCTGGAAAGTCAGGGAATATCAGGGAAAGTCAGGGAAATGAGTTTTGATCAGGGAAAGTCAGGGATCTGGGAAAAAAGACAGGGAAATTTGAAGAAATTGAAGAAAGGTCAGGGAAATGCAAGAACATTTGAATTTTGCGGCAAAATCAAGAAAATGCTTCCTGTTTGAACCTAATTGTAGAAATTATTTTATTTTCATTTTCTTATTTAACCTTATAAATAATTTTAAAATGTGTCCTTTATTAACATATCTTGTTCAGTTGAAATATTCTTAATTTTATCCTAAATTATTATCAAACATTGTTTTTGTTAGAATCCAGTGATGTCATATAATTTTTTTGTGTATATTGATTTTATTATTATTATTATTATTATTTGTAAAAAAAGGGGCAAAATATATAAAAAGTTATTAATTAAAGGATGTAATATTAAAAATAGAAATGCAAAATTTAGGAAACCACGCTAGATAAAAAGTCAGGGAAGAGCATGATAGATGTCAGGGAAGCAAAAGCTGTGAAATCTGTAGAAACCCTGTAATTTCTAGGAAGTTGCTTCAAAGGATTGATGGAAAATTTCAGAGTGTCCCTCAGCATTAGTATCAGTGAACAGTGTGCCACAAAAATATAGACAAATGTGAAATATATAATTGACAGTAAAAATAAGAATGATATGAATTTTTTTTTAAAAATGTGTGTGTAATTATAAACACTACAGGAAGCACAAGTTAGGATTGATTTTTATTAGAAAACACTACAAGTGTTGTATTTATGTAGAGAAGGAAAAAACAAGGTGTTCCATAATTATGGACAATGTTTTATGGATTATATTTTATGTTCAGGAACACAGTTACATCCGTTAGTATTTAATCATGTTTCTGTTTCCTTCAATCATTTCAAATATGTGGTTTCCACCAAAAGTACTCATTTTTTCAATTACCGCTTTAAATTGTTCATTCCATGCTTGTTCTGTTGTAAAGCTCTTGGTCAAAAAATAATAGCATCCATTTTCATATATTTTACGTGCTAGATGTCTCTGCACATTTTCCATTCAATTTGAGTCTAGACTAAGCAATGGTCAGTCTATGACATTGATATTATTCATATTAAACCATGTTTGTCAAGTTATACACATGAATATGTGTCCTGTTTTGTTGAAATATACAGCTTGATGTATATATATATTTATATGGTCCTCCCATCTAATCTTGTAGTGGTATAAAATGGTGTTCTATTAAGATCTGCTGATAGTTCTTTAAATTCTGTTTTTTTTTTTCCCCCTGCAAATTGCCAAAAATGTTTATCTCTTAAGTCGTCAGTTATCCCAAGTCATTACTGATTCCTCCACTTTGCTGTCTACTAAAAAAAAAAAATAATAAATAAATAAAAACCTTTTGTTTTGCTTCTTAAATCATACCCAGTTTGGACGTACAGTTTTATGCTATACTTTTGAACATGGTTTCTTCCAATATTTTCTTGAAAGTTATTTGTTTAGATTCCAGTGTTCTTCAATGAATGGTATTTTTTGACACTCCAAATTTGGATGCAATTTTTCACAATAAAGTATTTCTTCTAGATGCTATACTTAGAATGATTCTATCATCTTGCACGAATGTGATTCTGTGTCAACCAGGTCTTTTCTTACCAGCCCACTTGTCACCATTATGCAAAATTCTGTACACACGTTTCAAAGATCTCCTTATAATCTTAAATATCTCTCTTGAATGTTTACCTTTAAGTTTTAAATTCAAAGCTTTGAATGTCTCCTTTTTTGAAATCTCTTTACCTCTAGGCATTCTTTTGAATTTATGAAAATATAGATTTGTCAGTCAAAAATAAGCCAAAATATTATTCTAAACCAATAAAAGTCAAAATAACAGAGGATAAATACCTTCCAGAAATGTAAATTTGTTAATCATCTGCTGAAAAAAATATTGTTAATAATATTTCTAAGTAAAGTCAGATGATGCCTATATGGGACAGGCGATATACACTTAAAAAAAATATATATATGCAGTTTTTACTTATTTTCTATTTAAAAAAAAAATAAATCTGAATAAATCAATTAAAAAATGTATATGAATTATTTCTAAAATGTGTGAAAAGTATTTTATTTTGGGATGTCATTTTTGATCTGTGTGTACCTTATTACGTATGCCAGAAAAAGAGTTATTTCTTTTTGTCCTTTGATTGGTAATCTAATCAGGGAGAACCATAGAAGTACCATAACTGTAAGAGTGTATTAAAATATGTAGATTAATATTATAGAAATATTAAAATATTTGTCATTTACTATAGACAGGTGTAGTTAGTCATAAATAAAAGTTGTGTTTACAAATGCCCGGCAGGTATAAATAATATGAATAAAAATATTTTCATGCAGCTTAATATATTTAGAAAAATATCAAAATAAACTTTTACACATTCATGCAAAATAACATGACAAATATTTCTTTTCATTACTTGCTTTCTTTTCTTTTTTTCGGGGCTTTTCCTACAACTTTTGGTATTTCAAATAATAATTGGAATGCTTTAGCAAAAAATTAAATAAGCAGTTTTAAAACAAATCAAATTTTCAAAGTTCTTTTCATTATAATACTATTCTGTAAGCCTTGAATCAATCTACAGCACCCGCTGGCCAGGCACATATCCAGAAAAACAATTTGGGGGGGTCTGGGCCCCCTGGACCACCCCCTAAATACGTCCTTGCCACTAGCATGCTGCAAGGTTTCTGTTCTAGTTTAAAGCCAGCCATTTTTTGATTATCATATGCCTTTTTAAAATCAAAATTTCTAAAACCAATTTCTTTTTAATAAATCGTTCTTTTATGTAAAAAAATAACAAATAAATAAATTATTGGTAGTTTATTTACAGTAAGCTATATTTTCATTCATAATAATTTAAAATCTTATTTAGTTTCCTGAAAAAATATATGTATACTTTAATTGCTAATATTGAGTTATTTCTCTATAGGCCTCCTTTTGCATACTGCAGTAAGATATTTAAAGATCCTGTGACTATAGAAAATTTTACGTGCAGCGATATTTCAGTCTTTACTTCTTGTCACATGGAAATACGAAAGTTCCTTACAGATGGTAAATATCAAATTGGTATTTATATTGGAAATGATGTCAGAGAGGTGAAGAAGCTGATTGAAGTTATGGTGTACAATGGTAAGTCATTTGATGTGTGATTTTCAGATATCTCCATAAATGAATAATGTGAGAATTTTTCTTTTTTTTTCTTTTGATAATTTGATATAATGAATTTTAACCCTTTAAGGACAAAGCTTTTTAAAAACTCTTATCCTGAACTAAATTATCTTCATTAGGGTTATGAGTGGTAATATCAGTAAAATTAATTAGTGTAACAATATGAACTGTGTAAAATTTCAGACAGTTTTGTAGACAGTAGCATCTTTACAGAACTCATCAACTGAGTAATGGTGCAATATCCAAGAGAAGTTTTAAAAAAAAGAAAAAATATAAGTGACTTTGTTTTAGTTAAATTTGCAAGAAAGCGAAAACTGTTCTTTACATCAGTATCATTAGTAAGATTAGCAATGATGAAATGTTTGTGAACTACCTAAGGAAAAAAAATCTGACTGTTTTAAATTCATATATTCGGAAAAAGAAGATAAGTATTGAACTGATATTGCTGAAATAGTGTCGAAATGGGTACTACCTAAAATTGACAGACAAACTATGCTATCATCATGGGCGTAACTTGGGCTTCGAAACTGGGGAGGGGGGCAAAAGTCATTTTAAATGAAAGTCCATATATGCGTGCCCGTACGCACATACTCTCATATATATACAGTAGAGAGCCAGAAATCCGCACAGCTTGGGACCATGGGTACGGTGGATTTTAGGATTTTTGCGGATTTCGGGCCATAAAGATAAATCACTGCATTTCTGATTTTAAAAAAGTAGAATACAATTACAATGAAATAAAAACACAATTAAAAGTATTTCACTTATATTTTCACATTAAACATAAAAGCATAGGAGAAAAAAGAAAAAATTACATGAAGACTGGCAAAGCAAATGGTTTCAAAATTTCCTTTTTCTAATTTTGAAAGCATGTTCTATGGTGATTTGTTTTAAACTATTATTTTTTTCTACTTTCAGTTTCTTTCTTTCTTCTCTTTTTCTTTCTCTTATTTATTTATTTTTGCAAATGGTAAATTATCATTAATTCTTGTTTTGTTACCAGGCTTTGCTGTCCTAAAAATTTAAGGTAGTCTTCTCCTAACTTTGAACTTTTATTAAACGGATTTTATTATCATTATTACCATATAATTATTATTTTTATTATTATAAGTTTTCATCATCATCAGAATCATATTTATCTAGATTCAAGAGATTTTTCAACAATTTCATCACTAGTGGATGACTGCAAATTTCATTATTTACATCAGAGAAGGTGTGCGGATTTCGGACGTTTGCGGATTTTAGGTCGGCAGATTTTTGGCACTCGACTGTATATATATATATAAACTATATAAATTCGGTCTTCGAGCCTCGTCAGGGGAGACCACCCTTAACCCCCCTAATTTTTTAGTTTCATTATTGCCATATTAAAACAGTATTAGTTGACTATGTCATTTTATCTCACGCCTTTTTCTTTTTCTTTTAATCTTCCTTTACATTTATTTTATCGACTGGAAGTTGGAGGGTTTCCTGATCTTTCCTTGCAATTGCAAATGTGGGTCAATGATAACTGAAGTAACTTATATAATTTTTAGTATCTATCTTAACACACCAAAAATTTTGCTTTTCGTTATTTGATATTGTTGAGAGAGCTTTAGGCGAGTAGGATTGCTGTATTTCAACTGGTAACCCTATTGGTGAGTCATCCAAAGTGGATAAGAATCAAAGGCTGTTTGGCTTATGTTTAAAATTATTCTTTTTTCCACTTTCACATTCAGTAGCCTAATGCGTTTACACCTTTTACAAGTTATTCTTGATGGATGATGACAACAGACTTGAAATATAAAACATCATGTTACATACAAAAAATTTTAAAGCTCCCTTCTCTCACAAAGTCAACATGCTTGTGGGAAAAACTGGTCCTAGTTTATTTAAAAAACACAGATGTGAGTGATTTTTGAGTTAACGGGAGATAAAAGGGCTGCATTCGGCATTTAAATCACTCCAATTTTTCACAGAATCTTAGATGGTCATTTAGTGATGACATGTTCTTAAGTTTTGTTTGTAGGTCCAGAAAAAAGATCTTTTTATGCCTTGTTAAAAAGCCACTTTTCTTGCGAGGTTTGAAATACATTACAATGAAATTCATTGCACTGCACATTTTCTATTTTCTGTAACCTCTCTACCCACAGCACTTTCTTTAATGTTAACGGCCTGTTAAATTTACAGCATTCTGAGCTCAATGTTAGTGTTTTTCCTTGACTTGGACAGAAAATTAAAAATTTTTAAGAGTCCAGTACATTATTTTTATTTTTTTATTTTTATTTTTTTATTTTTTTTATTTATTTTTGGGGGGGGGATTGGTATTGTAAATATTTTTAGAAAAGTAATGTGGAAAAAGATATTTAATAATTTGAGGAGCTGGAACGGCTTTTAGCGTGATTTCATTAACCAAAAGCTCGGTTAATGAAATAAGCGGGGGACAGGGGTTAATACAAACAAAAATGGGTCCGTTGTGTGGCCCCTTCACAAAATTGCAATTGATTTATACAGAATCCCTTCACAAAAATACAGTTGATTAAAACAGCCCTTCATTGGCATTTTATCCTACATTTTAATGTGTTTCATCAATTAGCAAAAAAAAAAAAAAAAAAAAAAGTGACTTTATTAAAATTTGGTTTGAAAATTCTCAAAAATAAGTGCTGAAATTCACAAAATTAAGCATTGAAATTCACAAAAATATGCAGTTTTTACAAAAATGGGAACCTGGAAAATATTCCTGGATCGACCCTTGATAAATTATGTAAGTTTTTTAGTTCAAGATGTTTTCACGGGAAAAAAAAGGGGGGTGGGTATATAAATTAGGTGAATGTACATATACTATGTAGTAAAGTAAACTAATATTCTGAGATATTATCTTAGCTAGACTTTTAAACCAATATTTTGAAATGCTAGAAAAAAGAATTATATGCACATCAGCAGACTGTTATAAACAATAGCTGTGAAGGTTTCCCTTCTGTGTCGAACGTTGCATCTCCGTACTGCTCAGGAGCAATGCTGTTAGAAGGAAGTAATGAGGGGATTTGTTGCTATATTTTTCTAATGCATGAAAATCTAAAATTGTTAAAGGTATCGAAATACTGACTTAGATAGTACTGCAACTAGAGTTTACGTCTCTCATGATGAACCAACTAGAATGGCCCCCTCCCATGGAACCATAACTTATTTTGGAACCCCCTACCAAGTCTGGGGCATGAGACCCTAGTTACGGCCCTGGTAGCAGATATAAATCATAAAATCGCAGACCTTTTTTTCTTCTCTTAAACTGCGTCGCATTTGAATTCGCAATTAGTCGTCTCTTAAGTAAGTTGGGCACGATCATAAAAATGTATTGTCTCTCTGCTACTGACCTTCAAACACCAAAATTAGGTTCACTAAAGTATAAATGAGAAACTGGCCCCAAACTGTGACAGGGTGGCAACTAAAAGGGGGGTAAGCGGGGACAAGCACCGGGAGACATTCTAAAAGGAATGCCACAGTCAGTTATAGTTTATTGGGATGGGACGCGGCTCCATGCGAGGGGGCACATGACTCTAATTATGGTTTGCCCCGGGTGACATAAACTCTAATTGCGGCATTGCCTGTGAAAATGACCTCTTTTTGCCCACTATTTACAGCAACAGGTCTTTTTTCCTAATGCTGAACAATTGATTTCAGACATGTTTTAAAATCGCTGCCCTTTGATTTTTGCATTCCTGAGAAATTATCTAGCTTGGCCATTTAGTAGAATCTGCCATCGTTCCTGTTGGGTTGAAAAGCTTCTGTGATTCTATTCTTTTGTTGATTTTTTGCAGGGAATTTTTTTTTTTTAATCTGATAGTATATTTGGGTTATAAATGCATGATCTGTTTTCAAAATCATAACTTTGCCCCCTGACTTTTTAGACTAAGAGGGCAATTTTTACAACTACAGGGGCAATTGCCCCCCTTTGGCCCCGCAGATTATGCCTATGGCGATCATCTACAATGTTGAGTTTTTTTCGTTTTTTTCTCTATATGACCTTAAATATTACTTCATAAATGAAAACATTATGAAAGAGCAATGATATTAATATTTTGTAATTAGGTAGTTTCACATACATAATTTAGTTTTTATTTATTGATTGCTTTAGTATAAAAGTTATTTATTTTTTATATTTCTCCCATTACCCCTGCGTATGTGGGCTAGAGAGACAATGATATAATTTCAGAAATGGATTTTATTACTTTTATTAATAGGTCTGTAAAAACACATTAAGCATTTTTGATAATCACATGTGCGAACTTTAATTTAGAATAATTTATTTTTAAATATCTGCGTATTTCACTGAAATACAGCTTAAATTAAAAAAGTGTCCCAATAGCCCCCTCCCCTAAGTTACTCAGATTTGAATCAGAATCCCACAGGAATGTTAGGTCATAAATGCTGTCTTCATATACCTATTTATAATCATTCGGAAGAAGTGTTGAAGTAATAGTGAACTTTCCCACCATGGTATCAAAAAATAATGAATCTATCTCAAAAAGTATTTGACAGAATGGATAGTTTAGTAATTCTACATATTTTATTGATGTAATGTCATAGATAAGAGCATTGTTTAAAAAACTCAGTTTAGAAATTCTTTCAAAGTTATTCACAGATGTAGAAAGATGGCGTTTGCTACTGCACATTCCTATGGGATTCTGATTCAACTTTTAATAGCTTACTTTTCCTAGAAGTTTGTCTCATGATCGTAGAATTACTCTGCTTAGAAGAATATCAAAATAAAATTATATCGAAGTTAGTAATTATTTAAATAAATTTTAAGAGGTGCCTTCAAGATGTTTATAGTAGTATGTAAAATACAGTAAAAAGTTAAGATTTATACTTTTTTCAATACCTAGTCATAAAATTTTAAATCTGAAGAGAGACATTTTATTTACTATGAAAATAAAATTTTTTTCATTGATAATTACTATCATATTTACTTGAGTATAGCGTGCATGTGACTATAACATGCACCCTTTACTTCACAAGAAAAATTGATGAAATTTTGTTATCTCATATATAACGTGCACTATAAATTTGAGATGTAAGTGATTTAAAAAGTGACTGAAATTTTCAATTAAGTGGATAAGACGATATTATTTAAGACGTCATTGACTGTGCCGGTAATGACAAGGACTATGATGTAACACTAGTAGCGGCAATGAGAATTGCTAATTAGTGTTAAAAGATAATGTTCCTAGTGAATCCGTATAAAATAAAGTATAACCAGTGAAATAAAGATGCTGCAGTTCTTTTAATGAGAAAGATTTTTCCAGTTTTATTATCTACATTGAATAAATTTCTTGTCTCATACACACACCATTGATTACATGCAGCAATAAAATATTATTCTGTGTCTAATGTGCACTCAATTTTTTTTGCCTTGAATTCTTGAAAAAGAGTGTGTGCTATGCACAAGTAAATACGGTATTTTTATCTATCTAGTAATTTTTTAAAAATTTCATTAATTTTTCTATTAAATTGTCTTTCATGGACTAATAATATCTCTTTGCAGTTTCAATCAAGCCTACCCTTTCGACAATTATAATACCTATTGTGTGCAGTCTCTTAACTCTAATAATTATTGCCATTGGAATATCCTTCTACATTCAGCAGAGGAATCAGCTTGCTGTTGAAGTGGCCGATTTTGATTTCCAAGATGACTCGGATTCTTATGCTGGTGAAAGAACATTTTTTGAAAAAATCTTTGACTCTGTTGCTTGCAGGAACTGTGATGGTAATAACCGTTGGTCTTGTGTGAATAGCAGAAGTGAATCAGATCCTTTGTTAAGCGATGATTCACTGCCATATGTTTAAAAAGAGAACTCTATGTGCATGTGTGTATCAATGTATTATTTTTTATGGTTTCTTTAGATATATCTATATATACTGTTACCGTTTGACTATTCTTACTGTGATAAATCTTGATACTTAGATGATGAATGATTGGTATCAAGTTGTGAAACATTATATAGTACATGTATGTGAAAGTAAATATTTTAATAATTAGATTTTCTTACATGTGGGGTGTCATCCTTTCACATTGGATTTCAATAACTGCTACAAGAAAAAATGTGGGGTGAATTCAGATGTTTAGCTAGGGTTTTCAGTCCCCAGGGAAGATTTTGCACCGCTTTCGTGCTGCATCTGGGGACAAATCTAGTTATGCCTCTCGTTGAATTATTCTAAAAATTAAGTAATAGAATTTAATAGCAAAGTGATAAAATGGATGAATTAATGGAAACTTTCTCATCTCACATTTTCACTTGGTATAGAGCTTTGATCCATAACTTAAAAATAAAACTACTGTATAAAATAGAACTACTGTGAAAAAAAAAAAAAGAAACTATTGTATGAGTTTTCAGAGACCTGAAAGCTCAAAAAATACTTTGTGTAGATTTATGGGTTAAGACTAATTCAGAATTGGTAGTTACTTTAATATTCTTACTCAAAATTATCAGAATTTGCAAAAATGTTTGTTTACATTTCTGTTTGATAAAATTTATAATATTTATTGTTGACTGTTCGAGAGTTATGCCTTGCCTTTTAATTTGTAATTAATTCCAAATGAATGTGCATGTCATACAACTTCTATGTACTTTACCATGCCATTAAGATTTTCTTTAATTTATAAATATGACTGTATAATTAGCCAATTGTCTGACAACTGTTGTTGGCCACGTACTTCCCCCAAAATTGCACCAAAGGCAACTCTACTATATTTGGTGAAAAATAACCAATCCTTAATGCTATTTCATGGGAATTTTGAAGATCCTAAAGTTGCACTTTAATCATTAACATAATTCAAATTCTGATTATTCAATGAATGAACATTAATTTTGGGCTTAATTAAACCACATAAAAGCATATCCCCCCAAAAATTTGTCACACATTCATTGTTTTGTTTTATCTTTAGGTAGGAGGCAAAAATCAATAAATTGGTGCCTGTTGTTCTTGTTTCTACAATAGACTAATTTATCATTAGATAAACAAACAACAACAACAACAGAAAACAAAATTCAGGTAGTCCTTTATGTTGAAACTACCAAAGGATGCAGTGGCGGCTTGTGACCTGCTTCAGTGGTGGTGCCCCAAAAAAAAAATAGTGCCAGTTCAAATAGGTAAAATACATATACATATAGAGCTGTGGCGGCTCGTTACCCATTTCAGTGGAGGGGGGCTTTTTTTTTAAGCTCGAAAACGTAAAACAAATAAATCGCTTTTGTAAACAGTATGAATACATAAAAACTTTCGAATAACAAGTTATGAAAGGCGCATTGATTTCTCCTTTAAGTTTTCATTTAAAGACAGCAGATTTATTTTGCACCAAAAAACCTTTTCCTCCATTTTTCTTTCTCAAATAGATACAATATCAAAATTTAAAACTTTATCAAAAAAGTATGATTTTCTTGAATACAATATTAAATTTAACAATTGCATGTGTACATGTTTAAAAACGAATTGGTCCATAATATTTCACCTCCAAATAGCAAACAATAAAAACGAAAAAACAGAATTTTTTGCTTCACTTACTGAAAGCCATGGTGCTTTACTGTACCATTCTAGTTGAAATGATCGTGTCCGTTTGCCATCTTTTTTTTCTTTTGTCTAAGAACAAAATTTTTGGTTGATTGGGTCCCGAGCTTTTGTGCTATGTGTAATATGCTGAAAGGTACTTGTAATAAACTGTCTACAGAATTCATAGTCGTTAAATATATTTATAATTTGACAAAATATTTTTATTCCCGATCATTTCTCACTCAATTAATACTTTCACTATTTGTATCCTAAAAAATAGTAAAATGAAGTCTGTTTTACATGAGATAAATAAAAATTCCTAAATCTTAAGAATGATCAGCAATAAGAACAAAAATCACAATCAGCACCTTTTTTTCGACCAAAAGAACAAAACTCGCCAAATAGACCTGTTTCCATGGAAACACTTTTATTTCTCCTATCGGGCCAATGCTAAGGGGCCCTAAATTGATGCTAAATTAACTGTGCTTTCGCATTCTTTTTAGTGATAACCAGCCAAATATGGTCATCTTTTGAGAAGTGATCAATGGTACTAACACTACTCTGCTGTGCTTGGTGCAAATATATTAGGGCTTCATTTCTCGGGCCCCAGAGTGCTTCAATGGGAAATACATTGGAGATGCCACGGCGCAGCCGTAGTATTTGAATGATGGCTTGCCTTACATAATTGGATTAAGGGACAAAGCTGGTGTAAAAAATGCTCCTTTAAATATTCCTTTTATCCATCTTAAATCAAAATAGAATAAAATATATGCAGACACCTTTATTAAAGTAAACTGATTTTAAAAGAATACAAATTCTGCATTATAATTACAAAAGCTTTTGAAATATCAGGTGGGGCCAGGCCCCTAATGACGAGGGGCCCTCTGGTCCCTAATGACGAGCCGCCACTGAAGGGATCTTTTAAGGGAAAATTACTTATGCTAGATTAGTTAGTCATCAGGTGCTTTTTGAAAAATGATGACTATAACAAACACTTTTAATTTCACGAAATATTTATTGATACAGTCCACTGTGCTTTAATCCATGTTATTGTAACCAATCTAACAAACAGTTTCCATTTTTAAAATTCTTAGTAAAATGCTGCCATACATAAAAAAATTTAAAAGATCATCATGCTTGAGTTTAAAAATAAAAACACTTCAAGCATATTCTGAAGTGATTTTAATTACATAAGAAATTTTCCAAATCTAGCATTAAATTAAACAGTGGGGATTGAAGGACTTCTTCAAAAAACTGTAAAAAGTGTATGTTGAAAGCATTTCTTTTTTTGGCTTTTGCTTTCAATAATGAGTGAACAAACTAATAACCATTTTTTTAATCAAATTCACTATAGTAATATAAATTACTATAATAATATAGTAATATAAATAGTAAATATATATAGTAATATAAATAGTATAAATAAATTACTATAATGAATCCTGCAATTTTGAATCTGAGAAATGGTATGTTAAAACCTTCATTAGCTATTGTAGATAAATATTCTACAAACAAATTTCTCATGCAGATCCTTTAGCAAAGCTTAACCTTAAAAATGAAATCCATATTGCCTGCCAAAAATCATAAGTGTATTTAATTTTCGTAAATCTGTAAAAAAAACTATAAAATAAAGGTAAACTTTTAAACCTATGGCATAGGGGATTTAAATAAAGGAATGCTAAAGAAAAATAATATTTCATATTGAAAATAGGAAAAGATTGAAATTGGAATGCTTGAGCATAATATCCTATGCAGATTTCCCCTTTGCTTAAAAAACCTTGGCGCTCTGGAAGTGACTTGTTCAGAGTAACCAGAATTCCGGGTATACCCTGAAACACAAACACCCTCGATTAAGACATAAATAGTGTACACAGATCCTTACAAGTACTTAGAACACATATGTGATTTTGATGAACAGTCTTGGTCTAAGGGTTTTTCCCAAAAGGTTGAAAAAGGGAAAAGGTTGGGATAGCAAAAGGTCGAATACAAATTGATCATAGATGAAAAAAATCATGTTTTTCTTATGCTTCTCTTAATCAAAATGTCTTCATGTTTGTAAACAGTTAGTGATATGAAAAGTAGTTAATATTAATCAGCTTACAAATAAAAAAACCATATGAGGTCGAGGGATGTCTGTTACGAACAAAGTTCCTCACGTATTTTCTTCAACTCCAAATGTAATTTGATTGCTGATATTCATAATTTTCATGACAAGGAAATATAGGAAAATTCCATTAGGGCATAATCTTTGAGTATCGGTTTTTGTAAAAAACCTTTATTTTATTGAGTTGATAGAACCATTAAAACTACTCACAATCTCTTGCTGTTCTAATGGTTCACCATTACCTACTTTAGTTAGACTAATGCTGTCTTTCCTAATTTCCTGTCTCATGATTTGATTAAGTTGATAAAATTTAATTTTTTGCCAAAGAGGGTGATCATTGTAGGCTGGAATCAACCACCCAAAGTCATTTGGCGGTTGGTTTCAGCATGAAAAATAAATATGATTCTTGTTCATTCTCATGCAAATGTAGTATTCTACTTACTACTGCCGTGAAAATTTAGTTTAGTTAGGTAAAAATTTAGATTTTCAAATTTAGCAGGCTGCCAAAGCAGAATTAAGATTTTGTCCATTGCGTTGTGACTGTTAGTGTAGAAAATAACCCAATGATCTCAGCCTTGCCTGAAGAGTGTGTTAGAAATGAGGTAAAAATAAACACAGAGACATTGCTTTTGATCACCAAAAATATAAGTTTTATTCAACAATAACAGAGGAAAACAACTGGTGGCCTCACGACTTCAGCAAAAAGAAATGAAAAGTAAGAAAAAACACAGCGCAGGGGTTTTACAGCGCGTGGTAGTAATGCTCAAAAAAACAAAAATACAAGAGTGCTTTAATTTCCCATTTATTAACCCTTGTAATTAAACTAAAAAAAAAAATAAAAATAAAAGAAAATGCATAATTAAAGTTGTCATGACAAAAGTAGCTCGATTGGATGCAAAATTTAAGTTAAAGGCTCTGCTGCAGCATAAAAAAAAAATTTATCCTATCAAAAAAAGGAGAAAAAAAAGGGGAACTTTGCAATTTTTACACCAAAGGGTGCAACAAAATACAATGATGTGCAGATCAACTCAAAGAATTACAGAGATTAGCATAGGCCAAACCAGTATTTAACATGGCATCCACATTTATCATATTAACAAAAGAAAATTAAACATTGTTACTGGAAGTTATACATCAGAATAACACACAAAGTAGAAAAAAGAAAATTTAGCATTTGATATTAAATCCCCCCCCCCATTAAACGTTACAAGTACAAAAAAAGGATAGTTCTAGCACGGCTTGAAGCATGATTGACACTGATCCAGCTTGTGGTGGAGAAAAGGAAGCAAGGATGTTAGAAAAAGGAAATTGGTTCGATCTCACCCACGGATCCAATGGCAGGCCTGGTCACGGTGTTTCAGGGAACTGTCGGTCGGTTGCTGTTGGTTCCCGGAGCCGGCATCTTGGACTCTCCTTGAAAGGGATTCCGGATGGCACAATCAGGCGTCGGAGACTTCGCGATCCAGACGGAACATATTAAGAAGCACTAGCGGCTCCCGGTCTGGGAAAAAGGTGATCACAGCATTGTAGATCATAGTACGAGACATCGAAACTGGTAGCAGATTTTCATCGAAACCAAAAAAAAAAAACACAGGGGGTGGGGGCCTTATGCCCAATTCACATCAAAAGTGGCAGATGGTGACGCATCGGCATGGTGGCCAAATCGAGGCAGACGGCCAAAAAAAAAAAGAATAAATTTATACGGTGATCATTGAATTACAAAGAAGTTGGCCCTCTGGCCGTGAATCTATCTTTTCACATTTTGCAACACTTCAAAAACCGCGCAGTTGGTCTGCCGAAGAGAAAAATCAAGAGGCCGGTGCTGATTTCCTTTCTTCTTTACCCGTCCTCACAGCACGCACGCTGGCCTCCGAACTCACGCTTTTCGCCCTTTGCGCGAGGGGCTTCGCAGAGACGCCGACCGCGGGGACCAATCAGAGCGCGCCATCTCAGCCGGGAAACTTCGAGAACATTCGATTGTCGGGGGAAGGAAAAGAGGAACGAAGAAAATGGCGGCCAGCGACTACTACACGCGGGAAAGAAACGAACTTGGCTGAGAAGAAACGCAGGCAAGAACGGCCATCTTGAAATGGGAAAAAAAAGCTTAATTGATCAAAAGGGCATTAAAAACGTTATTAAATTTCCTAAAATTTTAGCGGGAGATAGCTAATCGTCCGAGACAACCCTGGGTAAAATTTGGAATAAAAATTAAATTAGAAGAGAGTAAAACTAATTAAAAACCGGACATGAACAAGAGATATTGCAAGAAATGAGTTAGGCTATTGAAGAGAGAAGGAAACGTAATAGTCAGCAGAAAATCAGCAGAATTTACCTGATAATTAAAATTACACCTCCGGAGACAGGGCAAACAAAGGCAGAATTAATTTAAAGAAAAGGTAATTATTTAAAAAAAAAAATCCCAACAAAAAAAGGGTAATTAGTAGTAATTTAAAAAGATTAGCTATTGAGTTATAGAAGAAGAGTCATCCAGACCATTATATCTCCTGACAAAAGGTATTTAAATTAAACATCCAAGTTAATTACAAGTATTAAGAAAATAAATAATTAATGGTTAAAACAATTAAAATAAAAATTACTGCTTTTGATTTGTAAAAAACATTATCCCCCAAAAACAATACAACATATTAAAATTACTGCTTTTGATTTGTAAAAAACATTATCCCCCAAAAACAATACAACACAAAAGATATATTGTACCTGGTAGGATTTAACATTTCACCTTTTTTGTTTGATTTTGCTGGAATTGTTGTCATTGAGCATATTTCGGTATTTTTTCTCTCTATTGTTTTAAGGGATCTGTCTAGCAGACATATTGTGCAACATGAAGCTCTTTCAATGCAATGAAGAAAGTCATTGAGATACAAAAATCTCTGTGACTCAAATCTCAACATCAAATCAGAAGAGTTCCCAACTCTCCTGATTTAGGCAGGAGACTCTAGATTTTTGATAATTCGTTCATTTTCTTCTGATTTTTATCATTTGTCACATGAAAAATGCAATTTTTGGAATTTATAAACTTTTTTTAAAGTTCTGTCATGGCAAGCAACCCCACTCGCCATTTTTTTTCTTTCCTGCAATATTACTAGTTCCAGACATGTGTCCAATGCATATGTGACAAAAAAATATTCAGGCTTCGCTGACCGATGTATAATGGTGACAGAAGAATAGCTTCATGTTCTTTCCAATTTCAATATTTTCCCATCAGTCTTAAAAATGATTATTTTTCATTTGACATGATTTTGTATAATCCTGCAATGCCTTAATTGTAAAAACTGACCCCCAATTTTTAACTTAAAATTTTTTATGTTACCAATTTTTTTGCAAGCTACTCTCTACCTAATAGAAGGCAACACCCAAAATTAATTTTCTTTGCTCTAAAAATATCTGTTTCTGACAACAAATTGCGTCAAAAATGCTTTTTTCCTCTCCAAAATGTAGTTTCAGCTGATACATATCTGATCTTTTAAAATTTAGTTTCTTTAATTGAAAACAAGTCACCTCTTTTTTAGAATAAAATCTCCTGATTTTTGCCCTTGCCAGGTTGGCAGCTCTGCAAAAATAGACCAAGGTTAAAAGCTGGTTTTATTTTATTTTTTTAAATCTTAACTGCCTGCATTTAAATAATAGCAAATATTTTTAAGGTTCAAATTTACCTATGTTTCGGTAATTGTAAAAATAAGCCCCATTCTAATGCAAACAACAGAACTATCTGGTTAGCTAAGACTAGCACACTTTTTTTTAAGCATTGTAATGCATCAACACTTAATGCATCCATTAAATACCAGGCTACTCTGCTAGTATGACAAATTTTATTACAAAAATACTCTCATTTATTAGTTTGAATAAAAAAACAGTGGACCTATACCTGATAATCAACCAATATGTAAACACTAAATTTGTACTTGCAATTGCTGTCAGTTTAAGCATCCTTTCCCTTCTAATAACAAAATTACCTTTCAACATGGACCCAGAAGATTCTTGCAAAATTCGTAAAAATCTCTCATGAAAATTTATGCTGTGTAGAAGAATTTTTCTCTTACCATTTCCCCTCTAAATTATGCCTTCCCTTTAAATTGGATGCTACAGAGTCTGATGTCTGAAATCCACAACGACTAATTTCATGTGTTGCCAGCTAAGTTAAAAAAATATCAGAAATATTTATCAAATATGTTGATTTGCATACAAGTATTGAAATAATTTGTTAATCTTACCTAGTCGTATTAATTAGCTCTGCTTCATTAGAAAAAGTTTCAGTAATCAGAACAGAGTAAAAAGCTAATTTGAAAATATTTTTAGTTTGTGAATTTGTAATCTCATAAATAATTATAACAGAGAAAACACAGGTTATAAAGGCATTTCATTTTTAAAAGGCTCTGTCAGTACAATTAAAATATTTAAAAGTCTTTTTACTATATTTACAGTGATCAAATCATTTCAAACTTTTGCTGAGTTATACTAGATGTGTCACACTATATTTTAAGCAAAAAATTGATGTTTCTAATGATTTTTGCTGTTTAAAAGGTGTTGAGTCCTCTTTAATAACTTTTACTGGATTCTGACAGTCCTGAAAATTCACTGAAAATCTTATAAAGAAATTTTGGTCTTGGACAAAAACATGCATGCAAGCTAACATGTTAAAACCATATTCTGCTTTATGTACCGTAAACCATTAATCATGTTGAATGAAAAATAAATGCAGTAATTATAAAGTATGCTGCAAGTTCAACCGCTTGCAATATTGGTTGCCACAAATGAAAATGGTAAAATTTAAAAAAATAAGGTAGCACATCTGAAATAGAAGCATTTTGACAATATACCAAATAAAGAAAGTAAAGGAAATAAAACCTTTTATATCTGTAGAAAACCTCTATTAACTTCTATTAGTATTTGAAAAGTGGTAGGTATAAAAAGTGCAAAGTTGTTTTTACATTGTTCTGTAGTAATAGTAAAAAATGACAACATTGATTAAAGCAAATCTTTTTAATGAAGGAATTATGTACTCTACAAATTATAAAATCAGTGATAATTATAACAGATTTTGAAACTTCCATATCGCAGTTAAAAAGAAGGGATTTTTACATTAATTTATCTGAAATTTACTTTTCTAAAAAACTATTGTTAATTATTTTTAAATCTGCTTAAAGAACAACTAAAATTTAAATACAAAATAATCAATAAATGAAGAATGAAATGATATGTATGAAACATGAACGAATGACTTTGATAAAACAACATGATTAGTGAAGAAATGGCATACTGCAACTGAAGAATTTGTTCTCTGCCAATATCTCAAAGCTCAAGTTTTCAAAGTTTAAAAAAAAAAAAATGTCATTCTTTAAAGTCTTAAAAAGTCTATTTAATGAATTCTTGGTCTATTTTGTTTGGTTTGGTCACTCAAATCTGCTTTTCTCTTACGCTTCTGTTTTCTCTCATTCTCCTTTTTTGTGGTAAAAGATGCTTTGTTATTCCTTTCTTTTTTGTTCATGTTACATAATTCGTTTATAACACTTTCTTCCAGACACTTGATTCGAACTTCACACTCAACTATACCGTGATTTTTTGGAACAAAACTTTGTCTGGCATTTTCTTTCTCTGAGCTATTGATGTATTGATTGAAAATGTCCAGCATGCTCTCTGTAGTGATATCTTCATTCTTTACATGAATTCTGTTTTGAGATATCTTTATCAATTTCTCTGACTCCTCTTCATTCGCTTCCTCTTCTGGATTCAACACACTAGTATCAATACATTCAAATACTTTTTCATCTACTGACTCCTGGGTTTTACAGCATTCTAGTAACCATTGATAACTGACAACAAAAGGTTTTGCCGAACTAGACATGAGAGTTTTCACGAAAGCATTTGAAAGTTTACCACAAACAACATGGGATATGCTGTCACTGTAATCTTTAAATATTATGCCACCGCCACAATTGACGATTCTTCTTAGTTTTACCATTTGTCTATCTGTAAATCCAGTGCAAAAAATCTTATAACCATCTAAAAATTCACCATATTTAGGCAAAGTAGTCAGATCAAATTCTTCAAGAAGAGCAAATGTATCTAATTTCTCTAGAGCTGGAGAAAATGCTTTACTCATCTGTTTAAATTTAATTTCAGTAAGAGGTCGTACCAAAGCTCTACTGTCGACTCCAGAAATCTCCACTGAAGATTTTTCTTTGATAGGATTTATTATTTTGGGCTCTGTATCAACAAATCCCAATTGAAGAGCAAATTTATCATGATTCGGAATACCATAATTTTCCGTTGTACGGTTCAATAATTTGTATTCTGTATGAAAAGTATCATGCACAGCATACAAGTCTTCATCACAGCAATAACCAGTTTCTACACTGTCGAAGATCCATTTTAAATTTACGCACACTATAGCCCACTTTTTAGCAGCCATGTACTTAGCACCAGAAGGCTCATACAGGACTAGATGTGTAGCATCACGAGCTGACATGTCACCTCGGTAGGAACCACCATTTTCTTCAATTAGTTTTTTGATAGCAAGTCTTTCTTCTTGGTCAAATTGGGAGACGCTGATGACAAGACCTTTGAACACAGGACACTTGTATTTATCATATACACTGTCCATTCCATGCTGATGATTGTGCTGGCCATTTTCCCATAAATCAGTAATCCATTCAGGAGTCATGATTGGAATCTTGTTTACTGCTGCTACTCTATACTTTTCAGAGCATACTTCACCTATTAAAAAATGTGATAAATTAATTTTAAAAGAAAGGCCCTTACATAAGTAATTTTCAAGTTAATATGATTGTGTGTATATGAAAAAACATATTCATTTTTTAAAAATAAGGCCCCCATTTTTTTCAGTACAGTAGACTCGGAACCAAAGCTGATCTGGTTAAAGTAAAATCTGGATAATTGGCCAACTTACTAAAAATTGCTATGGCATTGTTTTTTAGGTAACTCCCCTTCAAACTTTTTCTAATCTTAAAACTGACAGTTGCAGTAGTGTAATTGAGCTTGTTGTATTTAAAAGTTAATTATTTAACTTACAAAAATATTTTCTTGAAAATTGGTACAAAATTGTACATGGGAATATACACAGCAAAAGTTCATGTACACATACACTGTACAGTGCATGTTTTAAAAAAATTCACTGTGTTATGGAAAATAAATTCTCAATTGTCTTCTTCATACTTTAGCCATATCCCTTAATTAAAAAAAAATTACAGAAATTAATCGGAATCAGCTGAATGATGCCATTATAACTATTCCTTCTCTGACTCTTAAAAAAATAAGCATCTTTATCTATTAATCCATCCTTTTCTACTCCCTACCCTCATTGAATCTGGGCAGAACCAATGTGCGCAGTGGGAAGAAGTGGTGTCACTCTTTCCACTTACTCAGGGGAAAAAAAAGAAACAATTTTTCAACCCCTTTTAAAGAATCTGTTGGCATGTTTTTGTGAAAGGAAAAACTTTAGGAGGGTGTAAAAACACACAATCTTTGATTGATTCGGTTAATTGGACAGTACTGTTAATCGAGCACTCTATTGTGTATTAGAATGATTTTTTAAAACATTTCCCCAATACTCTATAGCAAATAGCTTTTTTTTTTTTAATGACACTTAATCACTGAATAAATTAAATTTGTTTCACTGCAACATAACAGATTTATTAAAAATTGATTTTTTCTTTTTGACTTACTCTTATTAGTATTAAGTGCATTACTATAAATTTAAATACATATAATTTTTCTTATTCATTTTGCTTAAAATAATTTTTAAAAAAATGATGATGTGTAATTTCTAACATCCCTTGTTCTTGTCATTGTATCTAATACACTCTTATTTTCCATTTATTTAAGGAGCCATTTTTATATGAAAAATAATCTTACTATAAAGAGAAAATTTAGATTTCATTTCTGATTTTTAAATTATTGACATGAAGTATTCATTTTCCTTTTACAAAAATTGAACATTTAAATCTTTCATGATAAATTTATTGTATTTTGTGAATTGTAGGATGTATTTTTTATAATTTATAACTGGTTAATCAAAATAATTTTGATACATTGATTGTGTTTTTAATCAGTTTTACATAAATTTGAATTTCAGTATTAGTATAAATTTTTGTACCATGTGTTTGTAAATTAATGTTTTTTTAATTAATCATTAAAATATAATTTTTAAACTAAATTAAATTAAGTGAATGAATAGAAAAGCAAATATAAAACCTGTGATTTTATAAAAATGTGCTTATTGTAACACATTAGTAATTACATTGTAAGAGAAAATTTGCCAAATTCCTAGCCATGATTTTCAATCAGAAATATTAATTGAATAAAACATTGATTAACTTGAACCGATAATTGATTTGATCTCAATTGAAAAAGCATAAAAAACACCAGATTTTTAAAACCTGTCTAAGCCTGTAAGAAACAGGGAGAAATAATCAAAAGTATTTTTTATCTAGTACATGGAGAAAATTTTTCAGCTGTCAATACTTATAAAATCAAATGCAACTTACCAACTACTAAATGAGACACCATTCCAGTCAAGTTTCTTTTGAAGAATCCTCCCATGAGCTCAACTTTTTCCCTAATGTAATTTCTTGATTGAGGTGGCAAATTGGAACAGCAAACTATGATGTTACTCATTGCTGAACTATATATCGGCCACAGCCTTCTAGGGAAGGTTCTAGAAAAGCGGAGCGAATCAAGTATGGCAAGTGGTCCAAATATTTTTGAGATATTTCTGTTCAGGTGATGAAAAATTTCACTTTTAAAGTCATCAACAATGAATAACTTATCATCAGACTGTCCGATTTTCAAACAGTCATCTTCTTTAATCCAGCTTGGTTTCATCTGTCGAAATAGCATTGCTTCAAAAGTGAATTTTAATATTTCACTAGCCTCTTCTGGGCAGCTGCCATTATGAATAAAGAATATTTGATACTTCTTTACTTCCTCCACAAATTTTGCCATTGTAAATCTAAAATAAATAAATAAATAAATAAATAAATATTAGCTTACTTGTATAAGGAAGAAAAATATCAGTTACCTTATATTCACAAACTTTATGTATACAAATTTAAATGTTTTTACTTTTCTTTAAAAGGAAGAACATAAAATTTTGCAGCTCATATTGGTTTGGATGTTTGTGCCGCCTGTGAGAAAAGCGATATTTTTAAGCTACAATGTACTGCTATAAAATAGGTATCCTGTTACAGATTCAAATTTTTTTAATAAAACGTTAAGAGTCTTAACAGCCCTATTCACCAAACACTTTACACTTAGACAAATTCCTTGGGATTTTCCTCTTACTTTCGGATCCTCTCTCAGTCACTGATATTATAGCAAGGCTTATGGCACTTGAAATGGATTCGAAAGACTTTGATGATTTGTAGATGTAACAGAAAAATCATTACAAAAGCACTTTTTTAATGAATAAGTTTAGAATTCTATCAAACGATCATGTTTCTGATGTAGTTCATTTTAAAAATTTTATTTATATGTGCCATTTTACAAAATTCTTGATTTTGATTGTGCTATTAACATTACAAAATAATGTTAATAGCAAGGTATGCAGAACAGAAGATCGTTGAATTTTGAAATGGGAAAAACACAATTTCACAAACACTCGAAAAGTTAGGTACATATATGGCTTCTTTTTGGTATAATCGCTATGGTATAAGATTCAAGCATTTATTAGATCAGTAGACACTAGAGATGAGTTTGGACGCATTTTTTAAAGTCCGAGCGATATTATTTAAGCTGAAGCCCGAACCTGAAATTGTCAGCTAATAGATTAATAAAACTCAGTTACTTTATTGATAGAATATCATAAATCTACCCTTTGTGCAAATTAAAGACAAATGCAATAGCAAATTCTTAATGCAGTTTCTAATTCTTTATATTCAAGTTTATTAAATAATAATGATAAATTTAGTTCTCTCATGAATCATTTTTTAAAATCTGCAATACAAGGAGTATGTTCAATAAAAGAGAAATTTCTCACGAGCCCAAGCTCAAACACAATCGTAAATTTCAGAGTCCGACCCCCACCATACCTAACCATATTTGTGTATAACTATTGGTATTAAAATCTTTTTATTCTTTGCTCTTGTCTTTCCTTTATTAACCATCACAAGTTGAATAAAAAGCAGCCCTTGTAGTTTAGTTAATAAATATTTTGATTATATATTGGTTGTATAGTTAATATAGATAATTACTGATTAATTAGAAAACAGTAATGCATTTAGCTTCAGTAAGTGCCTCCATTTTTTAGTCCTTTACAATAAAATTATTTTGTCTTGAACAGTCCTTAGAAAATCATTTTTTTTTTCCCTTCTCTCTTTTGAGATTTATATGTACCCTTATACTGAGAATAGAATGTCTTTTACAATAGAAACAGTAATGAAATCTTTCCCACTGTGCTTTTCTAAAGATCAGAGTTTTTAAACCAGTGATGGCTCAACATTAGGAGTTACAGGGACCTGACCCCATCAGTTGCTTTTCATTGTTGCTGCCATGTCAGATGCTTTTCAATTATCGCAGGGTGTCTAATAATCATGAAATTAACAATTTAAGTCATGAATTTGAATGACAGTTATGAAAACTAATGATTTTTTAAAATGATATCAAGATTTTTTTTTCTATACAATAAAGTCTTAATTATACCCCCCAAAAAATGTCTTATAATTACATTCTGCACTGGTTTTCTTCTTGATTAGAATGATAACATTTCATGTACTTTTGATATATATTTTTTAAGCACTACAGTGCTATTGCATTCCCTCAGAGTTTTTCTGTCAACATATTTTTGTGGACTGATTTGTGTTGACATGCTTTTGTTGTATTTTTCAACAAGGTTGCTGGCTAATGCTGGGGGAAAGAGTGAATAAAATTTTGAAAGTTGCTAAGGTTTACAATTTTTGGTGATTTATCGCCAGGTTTTGTACCAAGAAATAAGATCCCAAAGCTGAACCTAGCTTGGTAATATTTTGCATATTTGGTGAGAAACTGGCAGATGCTACAGTTTATTACAAAGGAGAATATATCTGATGAAGATTGTAAAACAATTTTAGTAGGCCATTTTAATATAGATTTCAATTCCAAAGAAGTGTTTTATGGAACAAGAAAGAAAAACACAACACTCGTGGATTATGATGTACTTTGAAAAATCAATTATAAAGTATAGTTTGAATATGCTTGGTATAAAACAATTTTAGTAGAAATTTTAATGTATATTCCGATTTCAAAGGAGGGTTTATGGAACATATATAGTAGTAGGGCATTTTCTGTTCAAAGAAGAATTTTGTTTCCTAATCCAGAGTATTAACTTAATTTAACTATTCCAGTTTGCAGTAGGGACTGCCCTCAACTTTAGAATAGGTTTTTCCGCATCTGCAATATGATAGAGCTTGGTTGCAATAATAAGAGGGTGTTAGTTACATTTCAAAATTAGTTACTATTCAAAAGCAACAACATTTTATTAATTTGGTCTCTTTTAATTTCTTAAGTATTATAGGAGAAGGAAGCATATTTGGCTATTTAGTGCTAAAATAATTGCAAATGTGCAGTTAATTCAGCTTGAGTTTGGGGGCCAAAAGGAAATATAGCAGAGCTTTTATAGAAACAACTGTTTGATTTGACGTGTGTTGCTGGCATGGTGTGATGTGTGTAAACTGCTGATTGTGGCTTTTTATTGCTGACAGTTTGTGTTTCAAAGCTAGAATTTTTTTTTTTTATTATCTTTGTTCAAAACAAAGAATTTTCTTTGCTGTATTTTAGGTTTCTGATTTGTCAAGTATTGTTTAAAGTAAGAATATAGTTATAAATTATACATTTTGTCAGATCGTAAATATATTTAGCAACAATGAATTCTGTCAAAATTTTACTTACCTTTCATCAAATTAAGATTGGAAGATTAAACTTGAAATAAAACTTTTGGGATTTTATCACTCAAAGAATTTTGCAGTGCTCTAGCTATCCTCTCCATTCACAAAGATGTTATTCGAGAAATTCTAAATTTCAATAAAAATGTTATTGAAAAATTTGCTACCCAAAAAACTAATGCAGAGAACTTTTATTTAAGTAAATTTATTAATCTTTTAACATATATATGTATTTTTTTTTATTTTGATATTTTATTCAACAAAAGAAGAAATTATTGTTCCTTTCGTAACTTGTCACTTAATACTTTTTAAGTATTTATGCTACTTTCAAAAGCTACACATATCTTTTATAAAGTTAAAATATAGTTAAAAGCCATAAAAACTCCGTAAAAAGTTTTAAAACGAGCCATTTAGCACTTTCAGCAGCTAGGCCGCTGCCATCTTCGGAACTGATGAGCTCGTTCCCCGCTTCAGCATTTCGAGCCATGTATCCTCTATCTGAGCATGCGTCATCATCAGTTCCGAAGATGGCAGCGGCCTAGCTGCCGAAAGCGCTAAATGGTTCGTTTTTAAACTTTTTATGGCTTTTAACTATATTTTAACTTTATACTAAGGTATTTCCATACATGATTTTAACTAAGTATCTTTTACTCTTTTGAGCCTTACCACTGAAATGTGACAAAAGTTGCAAGTAAACATAAGCACTAAATAATTTTTGCTAAATATGAGAGAAAAAATTGTTTACAATGCAAATTTTTTAGCTAATGTGCATACCAGTATATGTGAGTAGTGCATGCAAAGTAAATGGAATATTATGTCGCTGGCATTTTGAGAAAAAACATTCAGTAAAGATGACCGTATTATCAATTCATTTGTTCCCAAATAACTATTTCAATAATAATTTAGCCTCATTGTTTTAAACTTTTTAGCATAAAAATCATCTTTGAGTTTTTAAAACTAAGTATAGTCGAATCCTTTTCAGTGAAGTACGTTACAACAAAAATCTCTCTATAGAAGACTTTGGTAATCCCCAAATCAAATTATAATATTGAGATACAATATCGGTATGATGAAATTTCGTTAGAGCGCAATGATTTCTCTGATCCCTTGGACCATTAAAATGAGATTTGACTGTACAAAAATTCACTAAAATCCATCATCTTGATCCCAATGATATAGCCATGCAAAATTCTGTATTTTGCTTCTCTATATTTTCAAATGGAAATAGATTTGGAAGTAGAATTATTTGCAATTGTCTCTTAATTGAGTCAGTTAACTGAAATGAATATGCCATTGTACAATATTTTCCATATCTTCTCTTGCAGTGTGTATCAAAAATAATTTTATAATTGAGTTGCAAAAAAGAATATATATATAAAAAGACACAATTTAGCCATTTAACCCCTTTAAGGTCATATTATTTTCAAGAAAATGATCATAAAAATGCCTATTTTTTTTTTTATTCAAGATAATTGTATAAATATAAGTGTACATACAATGTATGCACTCATTTTAAGATTTGAAGCACTTTTTTTAGCGTGAAGGAAAAAAAAGTGTTACATTTCTAGGAAAAGCCAACATTTATGGTTATTGTGACTGAATGTGCGTTTTCTAGTAAGCAGGGAATCATTAAAAATTTTTGCTTTCTAACATAAATAAATAGTTTTCTTTCAACATAAGTAAAAAAAGTGAGCTATGATTGCAAAATGCACAGAACAATATATACCTATTTGAGTACTGCTACCATTTATTTAAAAAAAAAAACTATCTCTAAAGTAAGTTAAAAAAGTTGTCTGGTATCTTTTGTGTAAAATGAGCTGTAAAAATAGCCATGCATAAGAGTTGAATTTCTTTCACATTTTTGGTACATAACTTTTGAACACTATTGCCCAGAAATATCACAGGCTTGAAAAATAGAAAGAGAAAGTTTAGCCCTTAATTTTGACGGGAGGGAGAAGGAAAGGGTTAGTTAACTCAATCAGAACTGCTATGCCAATTTGGGAATAGGAATACGGATTTTGAAAATTTAAAATTAAAACAATTTACCTCTAATAAGCAGAAAAAATCTAGATAATTGTTAGTTAATTTTGGGTGTATTTTATATCAGTAGAAAATTTCTGCTTATAAAGCATTTTTTAACATTTCTAAAAATTCAATAAAATCTGTAGTTCAAAAATCTCTCCCTCCAAATATTTTAACACTGAGATCTCTATTTTCCCATTTAAAAACTGTAAACCTTCTTTTACAATGTATTTAAAAATTCAAATGAACAACACATTTAAAATTAACATTACAAACCTTTAAAAATAAAACCATGATTTATGTCATAAAGCAAACAATTTATATAGTATTCCTGTGGCGAATTTCCCAATAGGCACATGAGGCGTGCGCCTCCGGCCTCCCAACTCTAAGGGGCCTCAAAATTCGGCTCTCAAAAAGAAAAAAAATTATATATAAATTTCTGTTCACAAGATAGGAACTTTGTTCATTGTTCCAGGATTGCTACTCGTGCAGAAAGCGCTCTTGAACAATACTTTCTTTGGTGCGCTTTGTCTCTTTCTCTCTTAACAGTATTGAATCATAATCTAAATTAATACTTTAGTAGCCCCACCATGGCCGAGTAGATAAGGCACTCAGAATAGTACCCGTCAGAAGTGTGTAGGTCCCGGCTTTGGGCCCCGTCGCGAGGCTGTCAATCTAACAGCCTGGAGTTTTGGTTGGTTTTCTCCAGATCGTGAATACGTGTTAGAACTCCTTACAAAGTCCTCCAACCAAGACACCCATCCTTGACAGATACCCCTCGCGCAGATTTGCCTTAATACACACAATACAATGTAATATTTTAATAACTAATACTTTCATTTTATAAGTCATTAGTGCTTTAATTCCTTATTTCAGTGTAAAAAATCCAGAAACGTTCCTTGGAAATAATGGGGGGAAAAAAAAAAAAACTCACAAATACCATACAGAAAGTAAACATTTCCATCTGAAAACTTTACAATTTTCCTTTAATGGTATTGTTCGAAAAGATCATGTGATTTTGGTGCATAAGTACAAATAAACTAATTATGCCAGGCACTTCAACATTTTGAAACTGTCTCTTTACAAGCTGTACTACATACTGAAATAAACGATCAATCTGTATCAGTTTCAAAACTTTTAGAAAAAATTCTTAAAAATCGGAAATTTTCGCAAAACATGTCACTCTTCGAAAAATCTTGCAGCTCCCATCCATGTTTAAGAATTTTTTCTGAAAATTTCACAAAAGCCACAGCTTTTTCACTTATTGCAGTGTGTAAAGCAGCTTATGCAGAACCATCTGGAATTTTTTAGAGACCATGGTGTTATTAGTTTATTATAATTTATGTACCAAGGCTAAAAATAAGAGTTTTTTTTCTTCGACATACACTCTTAACAGATGATTGCTCTCACGATTCGCTTAAAAAACATGCTCGTCTCTTTAAAATGACCAGAACTGTAAAAAAGTCCAGGAATGTTCCTTGAAAATGATAGGCAGCTGAGGCGCTGTAAATTCCAAGTTTTTAGATTTTTTATAGTGTTGTTTTAATTTGTTCCCTATATTTCGCCTCAAACAATGCAAGCGCAGAGAGTCCCTTTGCCTATTTTCTACCTGGAATAAAACAGATTGCGGCATAGTCGCTGGTACTGCTACAAGACATTCAAACACAGCTGCTTTAAAGATTTTCCTCCTACAACCAAAGAGTTGATAAGAATATTTCTCATATTTTAAAAGAGAGAAACTTGAACTGCTTGATTCTACGGCTTCTGATTAAAAAATTTGTTAAAAATTAAATGTATTTTATATTTTTCAACCGTTTTTCATGTAAATGATTTAGGAAAGGACATTCTGTATTTAAAGAAATTTTCAAATATACCTAGAATGTATAGTTTTTTTTATGTCAGATGTAAAGAAATTTAAAGGAATAATTTATCTTTTTCTGAAAAATCACTAAACATTAAAAATTTAAGCTACAGTTAACCGATTTTACCTTTTTCAAAATCAAAAAGACTTTCCGAGGATGTAATGATAAAAAATTGCCGGCCGATAACTAAGCAGATACGAGCTGATATGTGTGAGATAACACAATTTTTAGGAAAATAAATATTTGATAGTTTAAAAAAAGTACCTAACCATACCTAAATTATCCCCATTTGGGTGCGAATTCTGAAAAAACACTGAAAATGACATTTAGGTATTTCTGTTAGTTACATTTTAAAGCAAAATTTTGCTCCTATATCTATTTACTTCTGAGATATAAAAAGAAATGTGAAAAGTATGTTAAAAAACATTTTGGCCTCTTGCCCCCGTTTGCGTGTGAATTCTAAAAAACCCTGAAAATGATTTTTAGGTATTTCTGTTAGCCATTAAATACTTGCTTTAAAATGTAACTATCTCTTTTTTCATTTGAGATATGAAGAGAAACGTAAAAAGAACGTTTCGTGTCACCACCCGCATCTGCAAAGGAATTTTTAAAAATCGCTTCTTAAATGATGCCTTGGGTGCAAAAACTATAAGCTCCTAAAATATCATGTCTGTATCTCCAGTAGATTTGGCTGGGTGATGATTGTTAGTCAGTGAGGACATTTTCCTTTATATATAGAGATTATTTTCTGAAATTTCAGTTCTAGATTGCCAAGACCCAAATTTTCATACTAGTAATAAATGTATCCTAATTATGATTCGAAAAACAAAAATAACAACGAAATGAAAGGACATCAGTCAAACACAACGTACAAAACCTACGTGACACATCACAACATTCACAAAAATTAAACAATTTCAAATTGGATATTTATATACTTTACCACTCACATCAAGTGCCACCCTTTGAAATACAAACATATGTACAAGGGCGGATGAAAGGGAGGGGGGGGCGACTGCCCCCCCCCCCTCGAGAAAAGAGAAATTAATGTAAAAGATCCTATTTTGCTTCCATAAATTGGATGCATATGTTAATGTTAATCTTCTAACTAACACTCCCTCCCCCCCGACAAACTTGCATTAATCCGCCACTGCATATATATACAGGGTATCGCAAAAGCACTGAATTACTTTTATTCCTTAAATATTAATTGTAGCCATATACAATAAATTACAAAGTTGTTTTTAAAAAAGTGCAGAATTTAATAACATGTTAAAATTTTCAAGGCATTAAATTTGAGTAAATATAAACTTAAGTTTTTATACGGTCCCCATACGAAAAAAATAAAAACTAATTTTCAATTAATAAAATGTGACCTATACGTTAATTAGGTCTACAAAGATTCAGCCTTTCATCATAAAAAGTCTCAGAGATATGAAAATAAATATTTGACTTAAACCAATTTTTAATGTCTTCTAAAGAGAAAAAATGACTTTGGAAGTTGAAGCTTCATGGGCTGTATACAAATTACAAAAGAGAACATTAATTGCATACATGCGTAATAGTTTGCTATTAAAAGATTTAAATAAATGGTTTGCTATTATTGATATTTCACCAATTTTGTTCAAACATATCTTTGAGCTTATTTTTGATTGGAATGCTGAAATTTTATGCATTGCCTAATTAATATATGGTGCACATTTTACTAACTGGAATTTTTTTTTTGTACGGGCACCATGTAAAAAATTTAATTTTATATTTTTTTAGATTTAGTCTCTTGAAGATTTTAATCAATACCATAAAATTCTGTATCTTTTTTTTTTTTTTAATATGCAACTTAACAATTTATTTTATTGGTCTATAATCAGTAGTTAGGAATTAAAACCTAAATCAGTGTTTTTGTGACACCCTGTATAGTAGTTGTAAATTTATTGGAAAAGTAGCAATGACAAATAAAATCTTGTCTTAAATTTTGAAAAATTTGCATAGTTATAATTTCTGAACTAGTGTATAAGGTAACCCAAAAAGGTGGTGACGGGCTTTAATTCTTTATCTATTAGAGATAAGTGGTCAGTGTGAAATGAAAAAATGTTCAAAATAAGGCCGTAAATAGGACTCCGTTAAGAAAAAATTCCTGTCGCTCATTTACAAAAAGTTACTGTTTAAATTTGTATATGACCCCTCCATACGAAAGCATTCCCAATTAGTAAAATGTGCCCAAATACTGATGAGGTTATGCACCAAATTTGAGTCTTTCATCGTACAATGTCATAGAGATATCTTTTCAGAAAGATGTTCATGGACTATGCATGATTTTGGAAGTGAACGTTTATTGCTAGAGTGGGAAAAAAAAAAAGATTTTCTTTCTTAATTTCTGTACAATCCTTGAAATGTGATTATTGGGCGTGCTTTTTCCCTTTGAGTGTCATTGAAAAGTGGTTAAGTCATTACATTTATTTTCATATCTTTGATACATATTAAGGCATAATTCTCATATTTTGTGTACCATCTCATTTGTGTGTAGCACATTATACTAATAGGAAATTGTTTTCTTTGGAGGGTCATATGCAAATTTAAAAAGCGTGAGAGAATTTTTTTATTAATGGAGTCTTATTTTCAACCTTATTTTAAATTTTTTTTCAATTTACATTGCTCACTTATCTCTAACAGATAAAAAAATTATTGCCCGTTACCACCTTTTTGGGACCCCCTTTATATATTTTTGTATATAACATAACTTTTTATTTAGTCCATGGAACACTATTTCTGTGCTAAAGATCAAAACATTTAAAAAATTTTTATTATAAAAATTTATGTTGTTAGTTTGTATCGCATAAATGTGAAACTTATTGAATACCAATTTGCACAGAACATGTCTTTTGGCTCATCCAAAATACAATTGCTTACTTTTTACAATTTATCGGATCCAGGGTTGGCAAGTTTAGGCCATAAGTGGGAAAAATGATAGAAAGAATCTAGTAAAAACCATTCCGGCAAAAATAGGATTAACTGTGTCTTTTTATTTCTTTCTTTTATTTTCAAGTAAATGAAAACATATAAAATAAATTTTAGTTAAAAATCAATGTTATTGCTCTATTTATATTATAATAGAGCACTGAGTTTTAATAAATATAATATAATTATTATAATACAAATATGCATTTTATGAAATAATACTCAATTTTATGACAAAATTAGAAATGAAACTACTCAGTTTTTTAGAAAGTAAATAAATAGGGAAAAAATGTATATATATACAATTCATTTTGTTTACATCATAATTGTCAATTATAATCGCATAAAAATTCAGAGTATATTAAGCAACAAATTAAATTGCCACTGTGTCCTGGCAAAAATACCAAACCTGGTCGGATTACTTGAAATTCGATTAATATGAAACAATATCTGCAGCCCCTTCGAGTTCTTGTTAAGAAAGCTCAACTGCTTTTCTTATGAAAGCAGTTATACTATAGTATCCTTACCAATATAATATCACTCAAACAAAAAATAGTTTAATAGTTTCTATTTTATTAGGAATTTTTTAGACAAAGAATTCTTTTTTAGAAGTTTTTAAAAGTACAGTTTTATACCCTGAAATATTTTAATCTTATTAAATATATTTAAGTCAAGATTTTCCATAGCAATTTTCAATTCTATTTTAAAATTTCAAAAACCAGCATAAGATTTTTAAATTTATCTATCCTATTAGATTCTTCGTGTCACAAGTTAGAATTATGAAATCTTAGAAGAACATATTCTGCACTAGGAAGGGGAGGTCCTTGAGCCTGTTTCCCATTTGAAACTTAATTTTTACTAGCAACATGTTTATAATTAAAACTTTTTTAATGAGAAATTTTGCCTTTCCCAACTTCCTGAATTTTTCTTCGATATGCTTGTTCCGAAAAACTATTTAAAAGTACATTCATTTAACATAGGTAAATGTAGTACTACTCCAAATTAATAATACTTTGTTAAGTTAAAATTTTAAAGCCTTCATTATGATTAATTATGAACAAAGTTAATTATGTAACAATGCATGAAACCCATAATTCTCAGTTAATCAACGTAATTTAAAAATCTTATAATTGAACAAACATAAATAGATATATGCATCGACACAATTTCAAGCATGTTAATAATTAGGATAGGTCGGGGTGACTGTGACCAATGCAATAAAAAAAAAAAAAAATCTTTAAATCATAAAGTTTCGTCAAAACATTAAACATGAAGCTTATAATATTTTTTTCATCATAAGTATTTTTTATCATTAAGTACTCTTAAAGCAGTAAGAATTTAGAAACTAACAGCTCTTCAAAATTTTCAATTGGACAGTTAGATTTTCAAACGGATTTTTAGATAAGCAAATTCATCTTTAAAAAGTACATTTATAATGTAATGTACATACGTTCCACTGCTGTGTTTTTATTTTAACTAACAACATATTTAAATACTTTTAAATTTCCAGTCATTAATTACCCCCACTGTTGTTTTTAGTGGGGGAACTATGACTATATGTAAAGTAGTTGGAGAAGAGTCATGTCATTCTCATAAACAAAATCCATGACTTTGTCTTAAATAATCTAAAAAAAAAAAAACACTATGAAAATAATTTAAAATATTTTATCTCTAACTTATAGTTTACCGTGGAAATTTATTACGAGATTGTAATTCGGCTAATATATTTTTTTTTCTTTTTTTTTTAAATTACCTACTGAATAATTTTTGTTCAGGCTTGTCAGCAGATCAAAGAAATACATTAAGAAAATATGCCAAGCAGGAATGGTCAGTCACTCCAATTTTTCTGAGATTTTAATGGAGATAAAATAAGCGCCCTCTTAAATTATAAGCAAATAAGCCTACAGAAATCAAAATTCAATTAGCCGGTCTTTAAAATTCTAAGTTAGCCTCAATTATTATTATTATTTTTTTTCTTAAGAGTTAAAAATGAACAAAGATGGAAAATGTACAAAATGGTTAAAATTACCCTTCCTGATCCTAAATTTAACAACAATAATGTACAAATATTGTTAAATCAATAATAATCATCTACCTGGTATCTATATGATTACATATTTATCTCAAATGGGGATGCTTAGATCGCTAAATATTCCATTTACCGTAAGTAAATTCAAGAAATACATTAAGGTAAAATAAACGTACTTACAGTTTACGTCACTTCTGGATCCTAAGAATCTCTACAGAGCTATTTAATTACTTAACTCTACACTAAGCACTTAACCAGAATGAGCCTTATGATCGCAGCTCCAACTATTCACCGTCAGGTGGCGCATTTCCCCCGAACTGCAACTTTGACGATATCCAATAAGATTTACTGTCCAGAGGGAGGGGGAGGTGCACGTGCCCAAGACTACAGCTGATTGACCTGTTTTGTGCCCCTTCCAGAATTTTTTTCTGGATCAGCCACGGTTACCAGTTGATACCGAAAAAGAAATGGCCTTCTAAAAATGGTTTCCGAATGCAAGTGCTTGCAATAGGCGTAACAATCTGTTAGTATACCTAAGTCAATTAAATATTTTTTTTTTTCCTTGAAGAAGAAAAAATATCGATATTAATATTTTTTTTAAAAGCATAAAGCCATACGATGAACGCGTAAATAATAAACATTTCGAAATAATTAGTATTAAAAATAACAACATTGAGCACATTTAAATAAATATATTTATATATATATATACACACACACAAAAAGATATCGATACAACGATACTTAGAGGATCCAATAAAATTATTCTAGCGTATGTATCATTATATCGAGGAGAGATTATAATGCATTGGAATTCCGAGGGACCACAAATTTTTTATCGTTATAGAGAGATTTATATTTGTATCGGAAATAGTTATAGCGAGGTTTTACTATATATATATATATATATATATATAAAATGTGGATCTGAATGACCTTGACAAGCAGGGACCGATCTACACACTTGGGGGGCACAGATACTTTTGGGGGCACCCCTGCACAAAAATATTTCACAGAATATTACTTAATTAAGTTAGAACCAATTATCATTCCTAAGTTAACCATATGTAAACATTTACAAATCGGTAAAATGTCCCGACAAATACCTCTTTTATGAATTTTTCAGTTTTGAAATGCTTTCATGGGTATTTACAGTCTTTACACAGCTTAGAAACGAATAGAGGAGGAGCATGCTGAGGTGTTCCATCGAATTTGCGTAAAAAATGGATAATATTTAACATTACAAGTTGCATTAAATAAAAATTTTGAATATTTGTGATGAAATGAAGTAAGTAATCAGAAATTTTAGTCTTGAGAGATAATATTATGATTAAATAAAAGGAAGTTTTGGGGCCCCTAGAAATCGGGGGCACAGGGCACGCGCCTCGAATGCCCCGCCGTAAATCAGTCCCTGTTGACAAGGTTAACTTTTTCACCTATTTTCATTGTAAGGGGTTTGTTAATAAACCCATTTGTGAAGTTGCGTGAGATGTATATCTTGGTGTTTACTGTAGTATAAGCACCTAATGCATTTGGTGAAAGAAAATTATTAACTTTTTTTCGAGTGTTTAGCATTAGTGAATCCTTATTAGTGTTAAAAGTAACAGGCTTAACACAGTTGAGAAAAATGAAATCCCATCCCTTATCAAACAGCTGATGCAAGCAATCAGGGTTACCAACTCTGCCGGAGAAAAAGTGGCTGAAATGAAAATTAAAAATGGCTAAAAATGTTTTCCGGCTGAGAAAAAAAAATATTCATTGGTGTTTTTTCATTAATTATTCGGTGTTTCTGCTGCTGAAATACGCTTGTCTACAAGTTTTTTGAGTCATTTTTGACTTTCATTTGCGATTAACAAAATACTGCAGTACTGCCAGTTGGCCAAATCTAGCCCCAAATTGGCTAAATTAGCGGATTTAGCTGCAAAAATGGCCAGATCTAGCCACAAGGTGGCTAAATTGACAATCCTGCAAAACAAGTGTCCAGGCTAGTTAAAGTTATGGACATGAATGAATGAAGCTACTCGACAATTAATCGATTCTTAAATGCATTCGAGATAATCGATTTTGAAAAAATCCATTCGAACGCTCAGCCCATAGCATTCGAAATCCCGAATATTATTCGAAAAGTGAAAATGCGATTATTATTCGAACAGTAAAATCGCGATTGACAGCGAATGATGCTATTCGAATAATGAAAATGCGAATACTATTCGAGTATTGAAATCGCAAATATTCGCTATTCGATTATTGATTGTATTCGCATAGTAGCAATCGATTATGGAAATCATTCAAATGGCACATCACTAGTCCAGGCCGACAAAACGAGGGGATTAACTCTTATCTAGAAAGTCGTGAACCCCATCACTGTTTCTTGATGTAAGTCTTTTCAGCCTGCGCACACTTCGGAAGGAGAAACTTGTTTTACAGGAAAGGAAGAACTGCCTTCGGGAAGTCCATCACCGCAATTCTGTAGAGAAAACTGACTTTGCAAAAACTCAATTTCAAAACGAACTACACTCAAACCTGTTTTTGTGCGGCCTTTTTCCAAGCGATTTTTTATTTATTTATTAATATTTTTTGTGCGGTATATGAAAATTTCAATACCGTAATATCAATGAAATTGGAACATAATTGACGAAGTTATCAATAGAAAAATATTAGTAGTCTGATCGGCATTTACTTTTTTCGATTTTGATAAGTATTTCATCACTTTACATAAGTATTACGTCAGCCATTTACATTACATATGCATTGAATTCTATAATCGCATAATTTAATTGTTGAACGCACAAGAATTTTCATGTAAATAAATAAAGTGCAAAAATTCTTCAAAGTGCTTTCACATTCCTAGACCATTAAGATAAGAATCAAAGAATAAATGGAAGGTAAATTTATTATTTATAAAAAAAAATTGCATATGTAAATAAAATATTTAAAAATTTTCGCATGTGTATTTTCTAAATCAGATTCCAAAACGTTTGGCGAGATTCCAAGTAGCTGCCAAGCCTCGTGTCTCGATTTCGTTTAAAATAGCAATTCCTAGTTATTTCGTAAAATTTTGAGTTATTTTCTACGCGAGATTTTTTTGTATGCTCTCACTATTCACACCATAGAAAAATACTTTTTAATTGTGTTGCAAAAACTATTTGTTATAGCTACTCGTGAAGTTGTGCGCGATTCTTTTTGCAGTTCCTATCCACCACACAAAGACAGGTTTGGGTGTACTGCGTATTATTCATACATTCTTATCTGAAAACATCCATTTACGCATTTATGTTTAAACAGAATTTGCCTAAGCAATTAGAGAGATAAGTACTTTTCTTCCATCTGAGAATAACATGAAAATTTCGAAGACAGCTGCTTTCAGGTTTAGCAGAGCATTGCAAATAAAACAGTGGTATTATGAAACATTTTAAAACGAACAAGTGTTGATGAGGATATGTCTCTTTGTTACGTGTTGTTTATTCGATTCTTTATAAGACGAAGGCGATAGATGCTTACTTTTTACAATTTATATGTTTTGTTAAAAATTGCACTTTTTTGATTTGTATCAATAAAAATGGCTTTTCACTTTTTTCTTTTCTTTTCTTTTTTTTGGGTGTGTGTGTGTGTGTGTGTGTGTGGTGGTGGTGGTGGGGGGGGGATGGTTTTATTTCTTTTTACGGAATTCATTTGGGCATACGTACACAATAGAAGGGACCCACGTATTGATGAAAGTGATGAATTGATCAGTTCCTACCATTGGCATAACAGAGGGAGAGGGTCTAAGCTCACTCTAGAAAAATATTAAACACCAAAAATTCACTAATGCAAAAAGTTGGAAAAAAAAATGCAAAAGATCATATTGTGCAGTTCTAAGCTGTTCCACTTCTATATATATATATATATATATAAGCAATTTATAGCGTAAGTTAATGGGAATTGCGATTTTTTTCCAGGAAGCAAGTAGGTGTGATTACCCAGAGACTGAGGGTCAGAGGTCAAGGAAAATAACCTCCCGGATGCAGGGACGTAGCCAGAAATTTTTCATGGGGGGGGGGTACGACTACTACAATTCATATATATGCATACCTGCCAACCTCCTTGAGCCGAAAACAGGAAGACTCGGGTTGAAAAAACAGAAGATTTCATAAAAAATCAGAAGATAATTTTTAAATATAAGAAGTAAAAACAGAAGACCCCCAGTTTAGCACCATTTCTCATTATTTTTTATATTAGTAATGCATAGAAATAAAAACAAAATTAAATAGTAATAGAAAAGAGCTTACCTGAAATTTAAAAAAAAAAAAAAATGAAAACAGATGGAGTATGTTCACAAATATAAAAACAATTAAATAAATGGAAATTTGACTTTATTTTAAACCAAAGTACGTTGAAAAATAAACAGATTAAGATTTTTTTTAAGCTGGTTCAAAGTAGCTTTTTTAGCTTTTACTAATAGTTATTCAGAAAAACTATTTTCATAAAAGTATGTTAGCTTTAGTTTTCAACACAAATACATTTTCTAATGATGAATTACTGACGGAGGAACGAAATGAAGTTCTGTTTTTTTTTTTTTTTAAACTATCAATAAAAGATTTGTTTACAAACGCTTTGACCTCACTGTGTGGTTAGCTGTTGAAATGATTACCTTAATAAATTACTTTGAAATGGATTTATTTATTTACTAATTTTTTAGCATAGTTTGCAATACAATTTAATATATATCAACTAAAAATTAAAAAAAAAAAACATAAGATTTTATCTTCTGGCAGAAGACCAGAAGGTAGCTTAAAAAAAGAGAAGTCTTCTGTCAAAACCAGAAGAGTTGGCAGGTATGTATATGTATACGTGGGTGTGATAATGTAGTGAAGAATATACATTTTGTATTGCAAAAAATTCCACATGGGGGGGGTTATGACCCCCCCCCCCTTGGGCTACGCCCCTGCCCAGGTGTCGTCTTATTTCCGACCGGGGTTGAAATCGTTGCACTTCCGATAACTTTTGTTTATAAGCAGGTGCCTTGTATGATTGACAGGGATGGGCCTGTTCATTTGTGACTGCTTTAAAGAGTGAGGTGTTGATGGCGGGGGTGCTGAAGAACCACGTGCTCATACACATGTTCATTTAAAAAGTGTTCTAAGAGGTGCATTTATTTAGCAACGAGAGAACTCAAAAACGTACAAAGGATAAATCTATTGTATAGTAGATCATTTTTAGATTTAAAATTAAATTTATTAAAAGGCCTTAAGTAACAGTGGCGTATGCAAGGGGGGGATTTGGGCGTTCAACCCCCCCCCTTGTCAGAAATTGTTTAACAAAAGTCCATAAATTTTCAATTTTTAGTTTAAATATTAAGCATTTTAACACAAAGTTATGTCTATAACCTCCCTCTTGAAAGAAGTCTGTATACGCCACTGTTAAGTAGTAATAAACAAACATTTTAGATTTTAATTTAAACACGACAGATTCTTATAACATCATAGCTGATAAGCTGTACGACTTTTTCGTGCAGAAATTTATATTGTTTGCACGATTGAATAAATGATTAAGGAAATCGTAGGAATTTTTATTGGAAACCTCTAAAATAGACATTTCTGCAAATATTGAATGTATTTGAGGTTTTGTTTATTTTCAAGATCATTAAATTTCTGCATTTCTTTTCTACTTCAAATCAGTTAATTATGCTGTTTGTTTATCAACTTTTTTGGCTGGAAAAACTTCCATAAATATATATGCTTCAGCATTCTAATTTCAACCGTTTTTTCCATCCCCTTTAAGAATGAATATTTTTCCTTCAGCATTCTTTTATTAAAGCCGCCCATACCATAAGAGTTCAGATTGATTGACCCTTATTTTAAGTATATATTAATAACTATGTCATTTTATCTCTCATCCCCTTTGTTTAAAATTTTCCGAAAAATGTGTCCCAAAAAATCGACATAAAAATGCGACATAATTTTACATATATTTGAATACTATTAGTTCACTACAGCTTTAATCTATTGTTACAATATTTCGTAAGCTGTAGAATATGCATCACATGTATTTTTTACATATATTTAAATACTATTAGTTCACAACAGCGTTAATCAATTATTACAATATTTCGTAAACTGTAATTACATGTATTTTTCTATAAATAGGTTAGAATCATAAAAATTTCAACATAGGGTTACCAGGCGAAATACACGAAAGATGAGAGATAAAATGACATAGTCAATTAATATCGTTTTAATATGGTAATAATGAAACTAAAAAATTGAGGATGTCTCCCACTGACGAGGCTCGAACAGCCGAGTTTATATATATGTGTGTGTGTGTGTGTGTGTGTGTGTGTGTGTGTGTGTGTCATCAGGTTAGTTACTGACTCCAATAAACTCCCTGGTTTTATTTAAAACGAGACATTTCATGATCTAAAAATGCATTACAAAAAGTTGAACGCACAAAAATTATTAACTACATGAAAATATAAAAAGTTGGTTCTTCAATAGATTTTGTGTGTGTGAATAGCATAAGTGCTGTATTAGCCAAAAGGGCATATTTGATGATTTCTAATTGGCTAAAAATGTTTGTGTAAGTAAACATGAAATAAACTACCTCGTTTACTTGCGTAATAGTCGCACTTCTTTTGCCACTTTTTGACGGTGAAAGTCTAGGTGCGACTATTGCGCGGGGAAATCTATTACATATATAGCACACTCTAAAGTTAAAAGATTACTGGTATTACAATAAAATGATTAACTTACTGTCTCCACATTATCTATCGTATATCAAATAATATTTTCATCAGTTTGCACACGAAAAAGAGGTATTTTTCTTTCTATAGTAATATTTTTATAGATACAAATGAAGGTCAAATACATAACTGTTGCTTTATGCGGGAAAAATATTTTGTCGACTTTTTCTGCTTCAAAACGAGAGTGCGACTGTTATGCGAGAGCGACTATACGCGAGTAAATGCGGTAAATATGCCAGTTATTTTTCTTATAATTGTTTTCTAGACATTATAGTTTTCTATGTTCTTACTTTTTTCGTCGCTTTTTGCATTTAAAATTGCTGAAATTATCTGTTTAATATTAATGTACTTGTGGTCTCTTACGGAAATCACAAAATTAAACTTTAAAGTTTTCCTTTTAGAAATACATACATGTATTTAAAATTTCGTGTATTTTACTACTGAAATATTTAGTGTTATTTTTAGTAATAATTTAATTTAATTTAAAATATGTAGCAGGAGGAAAAAAATCAGTTTTTCTATCAGAAAAATGCAACATCTGAAAAGCATACAGAGGGAAAAAAAAAGTATTATTGCACTGATCTTAGTACTTAATATGTGCACTTAAGGACACAGAACTTAAGTTTCTATCTCTATTTTGCAAGAAATGCCTCTCCAGGGATGTTAACTCCAACACTCGATTTGGGAGCACCCCGGGAGCACAAAAAAATAGTTTCCGAGAGGAAAACTAAGATTCGAGATCAGAATTAACATGATTTTGGAGCATAAAATTGAAGATTTAGGAACACAATAAATGCATACAAGAAAAGCAAAGTTTGCAAGCAAACACCATTTGCTAAAAGCAAAACACTATTTGAAAGCACTTTAGGAAAGCTCTGGAAAAAAAAGGGTGTATACAGGCTATGCTATCAGCAACTTGGTAAACACAATACATGGATTTACATGGACGGAAGGAATTTTTTTTTTGTGTGTGTGTGAAACTGCTCTTTTTAATGGTTTTCATATAAATGCTAAATGGAAAGAGAGTGGGAGGGAAGTATTTCTTATATGCAATGGTACTTTTAATGCATGTTCGAAGGTTGTAAAAATACTAATATTTAAATGGTAGACTTAACATTTCTGCCGTTTATATCATTCTAGAATTATGTATTCAAAATTTAGTCTATTTTAAAATAAAGATTTTAATTACGGATCTATAAATGAAATTCGTAACACATTCTGAAAAATTTGCGGACGCACTTTGGCTGAACACGGGCCCAGGGGCGAAGCCCCGTCTGCCCGCCCACCCCCTCTCGTAGAGCCTGCACACACACAAAAAGAAAAACAGTGGTGTAGTTTTAAGAAAAAAGGTTTAGGAACACTCGCAACTGAAGACTCAAAAATCATGCGTCCATGATGAAAAGTGAAGAACGCTTACTTTTGCTGACATCGAATGAAAAAGTGCTCGAATGAAACATGCTCGAATGAAAAAGTAGTGAGACGGCATCTCCCCGCTCATGATCTTCACGGGCCGAAAATGTCTAGGCCGTCCCGGCATTAAATCAAAATAAAAAATTCAGACCCGGTCCAGCTCGTATATTAATCATGATTTAAGGAAGGGGGGGAATCACAAGCCAATCGTTTGGTCTTGTCCAAATTTTAGGAGAGCAAAAATTTCCGGAAAGGCTCGATTTTGCAAGCGCAGAGGACCGTCTTTAAGAGTATACGCTTGTTCCGGTCAATTCTAGAAAATGCTGAGGTCAGCCCGTGCCTTGAATGAATCGTGCTGCAAAAGCCGGGCCCGCACAGATCTCTACCCCCCGCGACTACACCACTGGCAGCGGATTTCCGGATTATTTTGAAATGAAATATTCTATTAATTCAGACAGCCTAGATTCTGATTTCTAAACCGGTCATGCTTCCAATTTTCATTCTTGCTACGGGCCGGGTCATAAACCGTGATTTTTTAGGGGCTGGGACGTCACCGTAATATACCGTTTTCTTTACGGACCGGTCTGGTTTAGATCAGGGGCGGCCCTGCGGTACATGACACCCACTCCACCCTGCAAACGTAGAAAAAGACGTCCCTTTTACTTTTTTCAAAATTGCTTTTATGATTTTAAGTTGGAAATCGTGCCCCTTCATAAACAAAAAACGGTGCCCGTTGCGATGATTACTTGTTTGCCTATCTGGCCGGCCCTGATTGAGGTGACTAACAAAGCCCGACTGGTCCGACCCGGGGCGGGTAGAATGGCTTCGGAATGCAGCTTTCGTACGCAGTTTGAATCTTGCTTTACTGCTAACTAGCTTTCCATACACGCTTTAAAAGATAAATGAGCGTGGCAAAAATTTAACAAAGAGTCAAAATGACGTATTCGGCGCAGACCGGCGCAAAAATCGGCTAAAAGCGCAGTTCGGCGCAATATTTGTGTTTCGGCGCACCCTGAAAGAGTCAAAATGACGTATTCGGCACAGACCGGCGCAAAAATCGGCTAAAAGCGCAGTTCGGCGCAAGAATTTGTGTTTCGGCGCAGAATTATCATCCCTGCCTCTCTTTACATCTCGACAAGTAAAGAGAGGTATTTCTTGCAAAAGATTTAACATGTATTTTATTTCAAAATAGAGATAGAAATGAAATTTTTTGTATGCTGTATGTACAAACATAACATTTCTTATATAAATTTAAAAAAATGAATTTGATAAAAAAAATTAGTTTTTGAGAACTAATTAACTTTTTACATATCTCTAAGAAAGTTTTTGAAAAGCATGTCAGTTTGGTACACGAGACGAGACCACGGGGTGCGAGACGAGACCACGAGATGCGAGATGAGACCACGAGACGATACTTCGATATGAAAAGACGAGACGAGACGAGACTTGAGCCATTTCTCGTCTCACATGGTCTCGCGTCCATCCCTACATATAATATACTGCCGCGCAGATGAATGGGGCTGTTAGCCCACCCTAGAAAATCTGGCCAGTTACGCCAATGGTTCCCAGTCGTTATTCATAAGGGGTAGTGTAATCTATCTAATTAGAATTATGCACTCATGCATGGTTAAAGTCATTAGTTAGCAATTATGAATAATTTTATGTCGTTATTGTTAAAATACGTATACTCATTACGAATGATTTTACTCTGCGCACTCATTTGTTGATAATATCAGTTCGTATGTTGGATACCCGCAGCTCCCTCAAAAAGTATCCGCAACTTATATTTCTATATTATGGATATGTTCCGTTCCCCAGAGAAGTGTCCAACTTGGGAGGTTCCACTGTATCTCGCTCAAACGGCCACTGTCTTAAAAACCATTAGGTGTAAGCAGGGGCGTAGCCAAGGGGGGGGGGGTTAGGGTTGTCATAACCCCCATGAGAAATTTTACCCATACAAAATGTATATTCTTCACTACATTATCGCACACACGTATACATATATATGAGTTGTAGTAGTCGTAACCCCCTCCATGAAAAATTTCTGGTTACGCCCCTGGGTGTAAGGGAAAGTTCTGACCGTTTTTTCGTATCTCAGTATTTTGCCTACTATCGAACATCGAAGCTAATAATGTAAAATTTGTCACGTCTGTGAGTTTTTTAGCGTAGGTGCTAGATTGGAGAGCATTTTCCAAAATTCTTAAGTTGTGGAAGATAAGTGCTTAAAACGTTCTTTTCGCATATTCGGCGTGAGATCAAAGAAGAAAAGCGATATCCATAAAATTCTTGCTGTAAAATGAAACATTAAGGGGACGGTAGACATTAGTAAGGTTTTTTTTTAATTAATAAGATAGTATTATGAAATTTTGTAATTTAATATATTAAACGAAAAGCATTATAAATAACTGAAAAAAAATTAAAATAAATTTAAAAAATATTAGTAATTAATAAAAAATAATTATTATATAATTTCGAAAAAATACTCCATGCGTTCTAATTTTAACTTTTTTTTTCTAATTTTGTTTTATAATAGCATAAAAATACATTTAAAAAAAGTCTGTGTATTGGTTTTTGAATCGGGCGAGTAGTTAAATTTTTAGAAATATTTTCATGGGCATATACCAAATTTTCCCGAAAATTTTCAGTTTTCCTAAATAAAAGTGAAATTCCATAATCGAAATTCTGACCATATTTAAAAAGAATACACAGATTTATTGTAATATATGAGAAGAATGTTTGTAGTAAATTTTGTACAATTCCGACAAAAATTAAGACGCATGGAGCAGCATTTCGAAGGCAAGAAAATCACAAAAAACTTGATTTGGAGAAAATCCAATTTAAAGTGTAATTTTCTACTTACCTTTAATACCGTCTCTTCTGAATACTTTTATTTATGATTTTACCTAAACAAAACATATTTTTTAAATAATTTCATTCAAATATTAGCTTATTTTGTAAATAGAAAGTAATATAAAGGAAAAAACAATTCACTATGTTCTAAAAAATTTAACAAAATTTCACAAATTGATGTAAATTTACTTTTATCAATAAAAACAAACTTAGTCAATTTTCAAATACCTAAAAATATTAAAATTGCCCGGCACTGTATGTTTCACCTTCCTTTTTAAATATTTTTCTATTTTTTGAGCCTTTTGAAAGTTTTTTTACTCATTCTTTTTTTTTTTTTTTTTCCCAGTCACTGGAATTTCTTTTTTCTCCCTGATCTATGCGGCATTTATCTCGCCCTTTAGCAACAGACGCAGGGAAAACATTCAAATTGTCTTGTTCTGCTGCTAAACCGTTTAGGCAGCCAAAGTTAAAGTTGCTGATTGCAGAAATCACACTTATTTCAAGTCTCTTTTTCGCTACAAAAGCTTCTTTCGGGCAGTTTCTCCTGCGATTTTGGTTTTTCGCCATTAGCGATTGCCCGCTGATAAAAACACCATGATGAGGAGCTTGCAGGGCACTTATTATGTCTTGGTGTTTTATCAGATGAAGAACAATGAAATAGCGAGCCATAAATTGCTGTTTTCATGTACTCAATATTCAGAGCATTGTCTTTTATGGCTTCCCGATAAAAGTTGGTGAGTTTGGTGATTTGTTCTTCCTTCAATATTTCCAAATAAGTATGCATATAAATTTGTTTACTTAGTACCCAATATTATACCTAATTATTTTTAATTGGTCATCAAATAAAGAATTATATAATTAAGGTGCTTAAACCTTAACAGGATATCCAACTGTCGATAAATATAACTTAACGTTTCAAGTAATACTTGTATACTACATGAATCTGTAATCATCTGAAATATGTAATATAGTTGTCTAGAATTATAATTAAATTTCAATTGTAACTACAAAAAATCTGGAGTGACTCCACTCGACTTTCCGAACACTTACGATTAAGATCATTACCAAGCATTTAAATAAATTTTAATCGATGAATAATTCAAACATATATACCAAATTGAAGCTCGATCGAATGTACCGTTTAAACGCTAGCGCACTTTCAAGAATTTCTCCCCATAGGCCATAATGTAAAAGAAATCTTTGTCGTAGCCCTGTAGAAAAACTATAAGTCCTATAAACATCAAAATCAATACTGGTCTTACAATGGTGGTTTATAACATGTATACCCAATTTGAGCTCAATCGAATGTACCGTTTAAACGATAGCGCACTTTCCAGAATTTTCCTCCATAGGCCATAATGTAAAAGAAATCTTTGTCGTAGCCCTGTAGAAAAACTGTAAGTCCTATACACACCAAAACCAATACCGGTCTTGCGACGGTGGTTTATAACATATATATCCAATTTGAGCTCAATCGCATGCCCTGTTCAGGAGCTATCGTGTTCACTCACAAACACACACACACACACACACATACACACATACATACATACATCTCGTAAAAATAGCAAGCATAAATGAATTCAGAAGACCTCAAAACGTGTAAATACACCAAAATCTCGAATTCGAATTTTTTCATGATTACAATACTTTCCTTACATGGTACATGTTCGGAAAGTAAAAATTAAAAATTTTAATAAAATTTAAAAGGCACCCGCACTATAAGTTTCGCCTTCTTTCAAAAGGCTCTGAATCTCTTGAGCGTGTATGAAAGTAGACTGCCCATACAGCTTTACGCATTTCTGCCAGATTATTTTTGTGTTCTCGTATGGCATTACCATAGTACACAGTCAACTTATCAATAATTTTGTCAGTAAGACGACCTTTAGAACCAACAGTTTTGCCAACACTAACATTTTACTCGATACTGCTTGAGGTTTCGTAAGCGTGTCCCCATCTTTTTTCTGAACACGGACGACACACTCAATTTTTGTCACTGTTGATGCAAAACCATATGGACTGGCTTCGGTTATCACCTGAAATGTTTTGGCATATTTTACCTGCCCTTTTGATTCGGAACGCTGCAGGGGCGCATCCAGAAATTACTCAAGGAGGGGGCGATTTTGTACCTAAAAAAAGGGGGGGGAGAATGCGTAAAATCATTTTATAATTAATATAATTAATTATATTATTGATAAAATCTATATATGAGCTATGATTAAAAAGGACAGGGAGTAGTACCCACCATACAAACCTCAGAAAAATGCTACTTAATTTTCATTATACTTTCATAATATATTTTAACAGATTATAACAGAGTTTTGGACTTCAACAAGGGGGGGGCGATCGCCCCCACCGCCCTCCCCTTAGATCCGCGCCTGGAACGCTGGAATATTCTCATCATTCCAATGATTTCCATCTTAACCGCAGAGCCAGTGTGGTTTATCGGGGCAGTCTTATTCATGATTTGTTTTCCATTTTTCATACTTGGAGGTGTCTTTTTTTCGTTTCCAAACATCACATGATTTACAATAAGATAGATGATCAGACTTCAGTGTCTGTGACTTTTCCACAGTTATCGCTAATAACACTGCAAAAGCCAACACGTGAAGTATGGCCCTCTATGTACCATCTCCACTAATGTATATACTTGAAGAATTTGTCGATTTCACTTCTTCAAGTGCTGCAGAGTTCATTGAAGTTTGAGCAACAGTGTTCGAACAAGTTAGCACTTTATGGCTAAGTTGTAGGACTTTTTAGAAACTGGTGGAGGTAAATCCATAATGCCACAAAATAGCTGCATTGCTTCATACCCAATCCTGATAGACCTGATAGCATATATCAAACGATAATTTATACCAGCAATTTTTGTTATTCTAGTGTTTTTGAATGAACAATATAAGGAACAGTTTTCATAGTTTATCGAAATTTTTGAAGATAAACTGCCTATGTCTTCTGTCAATGTGACTTCATCACCACAAACTTTGAAACACAGTTGCAAAGTCGCTAAACTTTTGCATATAAAGAAATAATAAATAAACATCAATAAAGCGATATCCATTAAAATTACTGTCGCTATCAGTATCCTCGGCAGGGGATTCAATTCTCAGTTTTTTTTACCCGAAGCACTTTTGTTGACATCATCAGTTGTTCCTTGTTGACATAATTTTCTCGTATGAGCATTACCAGTAAACTTTCTTTTTCGGCTTCGTTGTCCGGATGCCCTTTTAGGCTTTATTTCAGAATCTGATTTACTCATAATCTTTCAACTCTTCTAGAATAATAATATATTTATACGCAAAAATTTGTATCAGTAAAATAGGCAGCAATCAACTAGCGATAAAATCACACTTTCACACGCACTTACAAACGTTATTCCAAATGTAAACAGATCAGTAATAGTTGAAGTAGAAGTAGATTTTTTCCGTCATCCTTCAGCGGAAATAATAAATCATGGGGTATAAGTAGCGTAGAGTAGAAACTTAGAAAGAGAAGCCACTACATGCTGATTCAGAAGCCACACAAAACTGTAAACAAACGTCAGCTGATTCGAAAGCCCTTTAAATGGCGTTGTTTACATAGAAGGGCACCTACTATTTACCCCATAACTTCGCTCCTAATGTGAATTTTTGAATGGGGTTTGTTTTATATGTTTTCTAATGAATTATGCTATCATTTAAAGCAATAAAATTTTTTTCGATTTTTTCGTCATTTCAAACCCTAATATCTTTTTTAAAAATTGTCGTAGAGATACGCGGTTTTCTTCATGGTTCAGCTTTAACTGTATTAGATTGTAAAAAAGAAAAAAACACATTTTTTCAGCCAATTTTGATGATTTGGGTGTCCACCATCCCCTTAACGAATATTTAAAAATCGATTTCAGAACATTTCGAATATAAACCTCCAAGAAGGGGTGGGGGGAAATACGATGGGTAAAATTTGTACTTTAAAATTTAACAAATATTAGTCCTATGCTTAGGTATAGCTTGTTTGTATTCAATATTTGCTAAAAATCTATTTGCTTGAATTTTGTGTGAAAAAAAGGACGCTATTTTCCCTTACACCTAATACACAATAGTAGACATTAAGAGCTCGTTCAGGATGTCTTTTTCTTATTTTTAGGCGGTCGTTTTTAACTCTTTCCAACAAGGTTGAAAAGTGTTTATGATTTCGGTTTGTCTGTCTGTCCGTCCGTGCTCTAACTCGCGTAAATATGCACCGATTTCTACTAAATTTAAATATGTTATTCTTATGTACAGTACCATGTACCCTATTGAAAATGGTCTATGTAGCATTTATAGTTTTTCTACGGGAGCACTCAAAATATTCCCAATACATTGCGCTCTATGGGAAGTTTTTCTTTCAAGCTACATACTTACTACATAGTTGCGCTGATCCCTGACTTCAAACTAAAACTTTTTCCGCCATGGCTGCAAAAATATTGCAATGTCAAGGACAAAAAGCCTGATAATTTCTACACCGTTTGTACGATCCGCTTGAAAATTTCCATAATCTTATAAATAAAAATGAAATTCTGTTTGTTTGTTTGTTCGTTTGTTTGTTTGTTTGTTTATTTGTTTGTTTGTGGATTTGAGTTGTATACAAATCCACAAAAATGGACCTATCAGCCTGAAATTTTGCACAGATATGTAAAATAATATAGAATAAATGATAGTCCACTTTAAAACTTTGAAAGTCCACCCGTTCCCGGAATTTAAGAGATTTTTTATGTTCTCCACGCAAAAAGCTTTCCGTAATTGTAACCCCTGTAGTGAAAAAAGTGAAAAATAAGGATCGTGGTTGCCATGTGTGGCGATTTTGCCGAATAAAATGTCGTTCGTATACAAATCCACAAAAATGGACCTATCGGCCTGAAATTTAGCACAGATATGTAAAATAATATACAATAAATCGTAGTCCACTTTAAAACTTTGAAAGTCCACCCGTTCCCGGAATTTAAGAGATTTTTTATGTTCTCCACGCAAAAAGCTTTCCGTAATTGTAACCCCTGTAGTGAAAAAAGTGAAAAATAAGGATCGTGGTTGCCATGTGTGGCGATTTTGCCGAATAAGATGTTTTAAATTCTCAAAGTAAAAATAAAAGAATAATAATGATTTTTTTTTTGTTAGTTTATATTCGTAAGGTTATATATTTTTTTAATTATAATATCGTGTGCATGGGAAATCGGAGCAGGAATGAAATGTTTTATACGCAAAACAATAAGAATTGAAGATTTCCGAGGCTACTGTGTTAAAATTTTTTAGTTTGGCGAAAAAATAAAATGGCTCAAATGCCGAGAAAGTGAGTTCTAGCGGTTTGCACAGTTTCCGGCTTGGCGAATTTACTGAGAGCTTAAGGAAACGGATTTTTGAAAACAAGTACAAAGGTTTTATTAGAATACAGCGTTAAATTTTAATGATCCCTGCGAAAATAATGCAGTTATTAAGGGATTTCAAGCGATCTATCTTCAGCATTCTCGCGATTTTGAGGAGGATTCTAACGCTTGGCGCTATTTATCGTAATTTAATCGTCTGCTATTTGGGTTATGAATACACCTGCGTATAAGTTTTTGAAATTTTCATTCAGTTGGAATTGTGCATTTTTCAGAGCAGCTTTTCTGCATCTAATGTATTACATCCAGAAAAAAGGATGTTAGAAATATCAATTTTAATTTTGTTTAATCACACTCATGAATAATGATACACTTTCCAACTTAATGAAACAAGGAACGAAAATAGGGAAGACCCATGGATTATAACTCTTTTTATATATAGCACTTTAGTGCGTATTTAAAAATCTGAAAGTGTGTCAGATTTTCTACGATTCTAGCGCTTGGCGCAATTTAATGAGAGGGTATTTTTAAAAACAAGCGTAGGTTATCTTATAAATTAAAATGAAATTCTGTTTGTCAATTTGTTGATTTGGGTAGTATACAATTCCACAAAAATGGACCTGTCAGCCTGAAATTTTACACAGATATGTAAAATAATATAAAATAAATGATAGTCAACTTTAAAACTTTAAAACTCCACTTAAAAACGTTTTCCTCCTGAAGGGTTCCCTTAATTTCCGTTCCCGGAATTTAAGAGATTTTTTATGTTCTCCACGCAGAAAGCTTTACGTAATATTAACCCCTGTAGTGAAAAAAGTGTGTGAAATAAGCATCTTGGTTGCCATGTGTGGCGATTATGCCGAATAAAATGTTTTAAATTCTTAAAGTAAAAATAAAAGAATAATAATTATTTTTTTAGGTTATTTTTTTTAATTATAATATCGTGTGCGCATAAGAAATGAGAGCAGGAATGAAATGTTTTATACGCAAAACAATGAGGATCGAAGATATCCGAGACTAATATGTAATTTTTTTTAGTTTGGCGAAAAATAAAATGGCTGATAGGCCGATTTTTAGAGTGTGAGTTCTAGCGGTTTGCACAGTTTTAGGCTTTTTGGCTCAATTTACTGAGAGCTTAAGGAAATAGCATTTTTGAAAACAAGTGTATACGTTTTCTTAGAATACAGCATTAAATTTTAACTATCCGTGCAGAAATAATGCAGTTATTAGGGCATTTCAAGCGATGTAGCTTCAGAATTCTCGCCAATTGAGTACATTGATTTAACTTGGGGGAAATCCGCCAAAATTCAGAAAATTGAAATCTTCGCATTTAGTACATCGAGGTAACGATGAATAAAACATGTTATAGTTGATAATTTAAAAAATGCGGCTGTATTAAGGGATTCCACTTTTCAAATAAATGCCTGGCGGTCGAACCATTTCCCATTTTGATTGCTGCTAAGTCAATGCTTCGAATGATTCCCTGAAAAAACTCTTGCAAAATGGCGTATGCTGGCACTTTGGCGAGGCTTAGATTTGAAACTGGATTTTACTTGAGACTGGTATATACATATAATAAGACTGGTTATAGATAAAAATGAATGTTGGTATGTGTGTAGGAGGTTGAAAAACTCCAGCACCGTTTCACCGATCACCATGAAATTTGGTTCACCTAAGTCTTTTATCATGGAGAAGGTTTTTATGCTATCCGTTTTCCTCTAACTTTTCACTAGGTGGCGCAGCAGAACGTCGAATTCTATTCCGTTTAGCCGTTTGCTATGCGAATATCGTCCAACAAATTTTGATGAAATTTGGTACACGCGAATATTAGAACACGGAGAATATTTTTCACTATCCATTTGCTGTAACTTACCGCTAAATAGCGCTGCAACGCATCAACTTCTATACCGTTCGACTGATCGGCATAAAATTTTTTATACTTACACATTTGAGAACGAAGAATATATTCTAACTGCGTTACTTTTGATGTTACTCACCACTAGATGGCACTGCAATGCATTATTATTTTAACTCGCCACTAGATGCCGATGCAGCAGGCCAAATTTTTGACCATTCAAACGGTGGCTATGAAAATCAGTATACATAGCTATTTGAACAATAAGAATATTTTGGCGTTATCCATTTTGCTGTAACTCGCCACATGACGGCGCTGCAGCAAATCATTACTTTAATTAACCACTAGATGGCCCTGCAGTGTATCACTTCTTGACTGTGCGAATAATCGCTATGAAAATAGGTATACATAGATATTTGAACACGGGGAAGAGTTTGGCACGATCCATTTTCCTATAACTTGACACTAGATGTCGCGTCAACACATGAACTTCAAGACTATTCAGCCGATCGTCATGAAAATTCGTATACATCGATATCTGAATGCGAAGAATATTTTTGCCGTATCCGTTTTGCTAAAACTCGCCACTAGATTGTGCTACGCCGCATCGCCTTCTGCACCGTAAAAACGATTGCCTTGAAATTCAGTATGCATGATTATTGAACACAATATAACGCGATATCCATTTTGCTATATCTCTTTATTACAATAAATAGTAATCACAACAAATATTAATATCAAAAAGTCCATTCATTCCCGTGCGAAGAACGGGTACTTCAGCTAGTCATGTATAAAAATATAGAAAACAATCTGCGCTACTTAAAAATCTGAAAATCCACCCGTTCCCGTATTTTCAGCAACATTGCATTTCCGAGAGTCAAAAAGGTTAATCATTTGCGCGACAAAATTAGCTATTGCAAGTGATTATTACTTCATATTGACGTCACACTTAACAAGCTTTTACCAGATTTATAAGTTTATTTATTTATTTATTTAATAAAATGATTTCCTTGCGGATGTTCACAGTGAAATGAAATCGTTTGAATGGGAAAAGTTTCCGCACGTTCCCAGAATAGCATGAAATTCGATTTTAGTATATATAATAATAATTGAATATGGAGTTATTTATTTTAGGTGGACGAAGATTAAATATATTAAGTGTAAACACTCTTTCGTCAAACGTTTTCTTCTAGAGCCCGCTGCAATTTCCTTCACAACAGGCTTCGACTTCTAGTTTAAGAGATATTCTGCTATTTGAAATCACACAAAATTGATATAAAGGATTAAAAAATGAAACTTTCCATCGAAAGTAGTGTCTGTATAGTTAAATAGTTCTTCTACAATAGCACTCAAAATAATTCACGGTCAATGGCAGTTTAGAGACAGGCATCAATTTAAAGCATATAATACTAAAACCTACCATATAACCTACAATAGCTAATAATCCAACGACGATCTATAGTGCCTCCCTCAAATTACGCCAAACGTCGCCAATGTTGGCGACTTTTGCGTTAAATTGCCAAATACGGTACGAATAAAATGGGTTACTTCCCACACATCGGCACGCCAAGAGATCGCCAACAATTTCACCCCCTTTTCAAGAAGAATCGGTCAATGACCCTGCAGATCTAGACTCACGGAAAATATCACGAGGATGGCCCCCGTTCTAAAGAGGGGATGGCAAAAGCGGGAAGATAGCAACCCATAAATTACTCCAGCCAGTGTCATTCGGAGATGTCTAGCAAGGGTATAATAATAGTTCCTTTATCAGCAGCAATAATTAAAACTTGTCTTTAGAAAAATATTTTAAAACGCTAGAAGCATCGCACTTACTATCGCTTATTTTGAAAAAAAAAATTAATATTTTATTCTTTTTACTTCCTTGTACGTAGTATAGAGCATTTCGACGTGACGTACCTGTGACGTCAGCTGAGTGACAGCTTCGCGCATCGTTCTGCGCATGCTATTTCTTTACCTAAACGTATTATTTAGCAATCTCGGTAATCCGTAAAAACGACGTGTAATCTGACGAGGTTCACTGGGTTTTCGGATTGCGAACCCTCCCCTCTGTGAAGTATGTAAACAAACTGTAGCAAGCAACAGGCGTTGGAGTTCAGATAGCAATCCATGCAATTTAACATGTATCTTTATCCCTCGCCTCCCCAAAAAAATTCACCCTCCCCATTTTATTGTAAATATTTTTTTCAGTGTGCATGAAAGAATGTACATTATTTATTTAGAATTGTCGTAAAATTTTTAAAGCTGTACGCAAACAATTAAACTCTCATTGCAAAATTAGATATTCTTTCTAGTTTAGGATTGTGATATTTTTTTTCATTATAGTTTGATGCTTTGACTAGATAGGTTTATCCTTAGATTGACATGAATTTTAGTGCATGCTTTCTATGGATAACACTTTCTGGTGTGGTTTCTGTTGTTAAATGGGCATATATTATTTATTAGAATAAATGAATAAAAAATATTAAAGAATTGGTTTGTTAATTATTTTTTTAAATACATATTTTGATTAAAAATCAATTTATACATTGTTTATAGAACTAGTATTGTACCAGTGGTTGGTTTATTAAAAAAATAAAACAGGTAGTTTCTTATGTTGAAACTGCCATATGATGTGTTTATGTACAATTACTTATTGTTGCTTAACCTTTAAAAAAAAAAAAATAAAAAATAAAAAATCCCTCTAGAATCTACTCGTTTATAATCACTAAACTTGGCTACCAGCCTTTTTATTCTTTTGCGGTATTCTAAATTAGGTATGCAGTGGAACTTCCTCTTTTATTTCACCTTGCTGTCTTGATTTTTTCTGTTGTTTCTTCGACTTCATGAAATCAAGGTTCTACTCTTCTTGTGTCCATAGACAGATGATTAAATGGTTACACTGTACTTCGTTAAAATAAATCCTTATTCTTTCACCTAAATCTATTTCCACTCTGTTCTGCGTGTAACTAATATTAGGATTAGAAATTATTCTGAAGATTCTTAGATTTTTCGGTACTTGCATATTATCCCGTTGGTCATTTCCAATAAACTATTTTTTCATCAAATGTGCTGGCAAACTATACTATTAATCGTATCTAAACCATTAATAATTTCATGCATTCAGCATTTAACTTGGCGAAAAATCACTCGTCTTGTTTGACTGCCGGGATAATACGCAAGTACCAATTTTTCTTGAAGAATACTGTTTTTATCTGCTGTTTACATTCAAGAACCTAAATCATTTTATGCAGCCAAATATCGTCAAACATGAAACTTTTTTTGTAAATAACTTAAGTAATTTAAATCGTCTGACTGGCATCTCAAATTTTTTTCTATCTATCACTTGCTTGCACATAGTCTGGTTACTGTATAAATTATGTGAATACATATTTTCAAGTAACATTGTAATTTATGATAGTGTTGAAAAAAAATTCTCTTGCATACAATCATTATGGAAGAAAGTAATTGCAAAAATTTATATATAACTCCTTTTATTATGATTGCTTTTTTTTTTTTTTTTCACATCCTTCAACTAATAAATCTGATACGGACACCACATGACTTCCTTGTACCTCTATTAAATCAGAAATATTTTCAGTGCACTTCATCTAAACATATTTCGTTTGAAAGAGACAAAATACTGCAATTCTAAAGTTTACCGCCAAGCTGAGTTCAATTTTAAAGATTTGTTTTACTTAATTGGGCAATATTTTGACAAAAGCCAACAAGCTTGAGATAGTTAGCGAGATTTCAGTCACAGCTGAAATAGTTATTCATCACAGATTTTTAATGAAACGAACATATCTATAGACCCTTAATGTATTTTAAATCTTTTGGGTGACCCTGTAAATAAATTACTCAGTCGACAGCACTCAAAAGCACAGTTACATGTTACAATAGTTCTAAATACAAAATTTTAACATTCTATGGTTAAAATGGTGGTTTTAGTCATGCAAAATGCGTAATTATTTTTGGCGTTAAATTGGCAATATTTCGGCAAAACTTGACAAGGTGGATGGCAAATAGTGAGATTTTGTGCATGGACTAAACAATAACTGACTCCAGACATTAATGTATTCGAATTCTGGTAGTTGCATATTATCCCGTTAGACATTCCCGCCAAATTATTATTTTTTTTTTGAAAATGTGCTGACAAACTGCTGCCAGTTGTATTCAGAACGATCATGATTTCAAGCAACCTGCATTTATCTAAGCGAAAAATCGCTCGTCTTAGCAGACCGCTTGAATAACATGCAAGTACCAAAATTCTTTTGGGTTGTCCTGCAAACTCTCCAAAAGATTGGAATAAAAAATCTAGGTGTACAACAAGATGTTACAACAATCTTGTATATAAAATCTCAGCAATCTACGACTAATAGTTTTTGAGATATGCGAATGAAATATATACATATATACACCAAAAGTTGCCAAGTTTGGAGACTGATGCAGTTTTTGAGGGAGGTGGCTGATCGTCACCGGATCATTATCTAACCATATGGTAAGATGTTATTCTGCTTAAAATGGATGAATGTCTCTAAAATTGCCATTGACTGTAATGTGTTGGAATTTTTTTGAGTGCTGCAGTAGAATTGTAAATGATAAAGGTACCATTTTTGATGGCAAGATTCATTTTGCAATCCCTAACAACATATATCACTTTTGATTCATTTGAAATAACTTAATATCTCTAAATTACACTTTAAGGAATTTCTGTCCATACAGCAAAATGTATGGATGTAGATGTTACAACCCTAAATAGAAAATTTCAACATTGTACGGCTCATAGTTTTTGAGATATGCGAGTTGCATACATACGTACAGATGCCAGGGAAACACTGATCAAAATGATGAAGCTGTCAGTCATAATGTTTGTACATGAATTTATAGGAACATACATACATGCGTATAATGAGATGTCTCTCAAAAACTCTTAAAAGTATATTTAGAGGTAGTCAAAATCTGGATACCCAATTTTTTTGCGATCACATACTTCTTTGTACATTATACACGGAAATAAAAATATTAGTGTTTGTAAATTGTATAGACACACACAGACACACGCATAGTGCCCCAAAAAGTGATAACATGCTTTAATTCTTTATCTATTAAAGATAATTAGGCAATGTGAATTGAAAAAATGGAAACTGAAATTCTTCCAGATTTTATTTATGCACTCGGGTATATGAAATCTGGATAAATTTCAGTTTCTCTTAATCTATTCAATCAATTCTGCGATATAGTGAGGATAATGATAACTGTAAGTGCTCCTATAGACTCCTGTTCGCTTACTTCTGTTACTGAAAATTTCATATATTGTAGTTTAGCCCCTAGTGGTGAAATGTTTTGGATTAGTGCATATTGCAAAATCTTTTACCGACACACTAGTTGTGATTGAACCGAAAAACATGGTTGCACGATGTAATCACTAAAAGTGATAACACCAAGTCCCAAGAACATTGAAAATTTTGGCAAGAATATTGAAAATGTCAATTTCAAGAAACTTGAAAAGTGTCTACTTGCCACACCGTGCTAGAAAGAAATAGCACCTAAGTGCTAATAAGGTACGAAAAAATTCCTCTTGTTAATTTTCAAAGAGTTAACACTTTTTAAATTTGCTTACAACTACCATACAAAAAAATTCCCAATAAGTAAAATGTACCCCATGCACAAATGAGATTATGTACAAAATTTCAGCCTTTCATCATAAAAGGCCTTAAGAGATATCTATAAACAAAGAGGATAGGGGTCTATACTTGAATTTGAATGTAACATATTGTTTCAAATTATCCATATGACCCTTAAAATGTGATTTTTTCCCCTTACAGAGCAACTGAAAAGTGGTTTAAGTCAGTACGTATTATCTTCATACATTTGACACTTTTCTGGATATAATTCTCAAATTTTGTACATCACCTCATTAGAATATGGAGCACATTTTACTGATTGGGGATATTTTTGTATGCGGGTTACATACAAAAAGTGTAACATTTTGGGAATTAACGAAAGAAATTTTTCAATGAGAAAACATGTAATTCTCCAGGGCTAGCGGCAATTTCTAGCAAAAAAAGCCGCCGGAGCCTTAATATTCTTATGTTAATACTCAGTAGCGAACTGCAAACCCCTGCAATATGGGGTTGGTAGCACATTTAACTAAAATAACGATAAAGATTTTCCCATATAATAATTATTTCACAGAACAGTGATATAAAATTAAATAGTCGGAAATTAGCAGGAAGAAATATAAACATTATACAGAAAACACCCAAATTCTGATGGTCTTAGGACTCTCAAATCTGGTCGAGGTGAAGCGAATATGATTTGTCTTGTCTGCTAAAATCAGTTTGTGCTTGAAAAGGGGAAAATTTATGAATTAATGTACTAGTGTTGGGCTTCGGAGCAAAGTATTCATGAGCTTTGCTGGGTTTTGCCTAATATGTAAAAATTCACTCAGAAAAAAGAAATACTGGGTCAGAGTTCCAGCTTTTGATTTCTGTTCTGATTCTAACTAGAAACAAAATTCAAAAATGTAATTGTAGAATTGTTTAGTACAGTTTTATGTGCTAACATTGCGAAACAGAAATGTTTTCCATCTTATAATAAAAAGGCAGAAGCTTTATGGAATTATACATTTACATTTTGCACTCATGTTTACTGTCAATTTAAATAATTATGCAACTAAGTAAAGACTACATTAATTGGTCTACGTCTTTAATTCAGTTGATTTATTGGATTATTTTTTAATTCATATTCAGACGTATTAGATTAATTACATGTACAAATATGTTATGCGATGCATATGTTACACTTTTTTATTAATGAGATAACTGGTCTTATTTTACAGGCATTTACATATTTAAAAGAACACTATGATAAATAATAACAAGCAGTACATTTATTTTTTATAAAAGAAAAAAAAACAATCTGAATATATCGTAATAGGAATTTAAATAAACACTTCTTTATTATAAATATTAATGGAATTTGATGTTTTCTAGGGCATACAGAATATCCGATGAATTATAATTCAAAAACAAAACTTTATTCTTGCATAAATCTCACAACGTAAGAAAATTTCGCATGCACAACAATGATATTTGTAAACAAACAGTAATCCGAATAACCTGCCGAATCTTAAAACAACCGTTGTGTTCATTCCCGTACATAATGTTGTCTTTCCGAACGCAGTACCCGCTGAAAAAGTTGCTTGAAATATCATTAAAATATTATATGTTAAGCTTTTTAAAATATTAAACGCCACTTGGGACACAAAAGTCGAATGTCTGATTAACAAATTCCATCCATTACAATCATCCAAAAAATTAAATTTAATACTTTTTTTGAATGTTGAAAATCGGGTTTTTCCCATTGAAATACATTACGAGAACCCCAAGCTGTCACGCAAGACGACGACCGATCGCAGAGAGGAGGGGTCCGTCGAAATGCTCTATAAGGAAGTAATGTGATCCCGAAAAATTTTGGGGGCCAAATTTCGACAAAAAACCCGATTTTGACTACCTCTAAATTTAATTAAAAAATTTTTTTCGATGCATCTCATCGTAGGCTAGCATGCACGATCATATTAACGCGTCTGCAACTCATTTTGACCAGCGGCGAGTCTACTGTGGCCAGTTTTTCCATGCCGTCTGTACGTACGTACGTACGTACGTACGTATGTATGTAACTCGCATATCTCAAAAAGTATTGGTCGTAGAATGTTGAGATTTGATATTTAGGATTGTTCTATGATCTAGTTGTGCACCTCCCCTTTTGGTGGCAATCGAATGGATAGTTTATGTACAGGACCGCCCAAAAGATTCGAAATACATTACGCTCTATGGGCCGAAATTCATTAAACTCGCCTAACTCAAAAGCTATTAGGCGTAGAATGTCGAAACTTCATATTTTGGATAGTTGTAACATCTAGTAGTGCACCTCCTCTTTTGGTTCCATTCGACTGGATAGTTTATCTACAGGACTGCCCAAAACATTCGAAATACATTACGCTCAATGGGCCGAAATTCATTAAACTCGCATATCTCAAAAACTGTTAGGCGTACAATGTTGAAACTTTATATTTAGGATTGTTGTAACATCTAGTTGTGCACCTCCCCTCTCGGTTCCATTCGACTGAATAGTTTATCTACAGGACTGTCCAAAAATTGAAATACATTACGCTCTAAGGGCCGAAATTCATCAAAGCGTTTTTTAGAGGTATTGGGCTATTTCAAACGACTCAGAAGTGATATATGCTGTAAAAAGTTAGAAAATGAATTTCTCCATTAAAAAAAGTGTCTTTATCATTTATAGTTCTGCTACAGGAACACTCAAAAGATTTCCAATACATTACGGTCAATGGCAATTTTAGGGGCATTCATCCATTTCAAGCACAATACCGTCCTACCACATAAGTTAGGTAATGGTCCGACCACGGTCACGTGCCTCCCTCAAGAACTATGCCAAAAGTCGCCAAGCTTGGCGACTTTTGGTGTACGTGTGTGCATATTTAACTCTCAAATCTCAAAAACTATTATGAAATTTCATATATAAGAATGTTGTAACATCTAGTTGTGCATCTCGATTTTTGGTTCCAATCTACTGGAGAGTTTATTTACAGGACCACCGGAAAGAATTTCAGTACTTTAATGTCTATGGACATCTTCAATATAATACTACTGTAGATAGTCATTGTTTGGTACATGCCCAAAATCTCGCCGTCTGTCCTCGACCTTGGCGAGTTTTGGCGAAATATCGCCAAATTTGGCGATAGTCAGTCATTTGGTCCATGCCCAAAGTATCGCCATTTGTCATCGTTCTTGGCGAGTTTTGGCGAAATATCGCCAAATTTGGCTATAATCTGTCATTGTTTGGTTCATGCTTAAAATCTCTCCAAATGTCGTCGACATTGACGAGTTTCGCCGAAATATCGCCAAATTTGGCGCCAAAAATTATTTCGTATTTTGTATAACTCTAAAACTAACCCGTAGATTTTTTAACTTTTGTATTTAGAACTATTGTAATATCTAACTGTTTTCAATATCTTTTTTGACAGCAATCGACTGAGAATTTATTTACAGGGTGAGCCAAATGACTTCTAATACATTGAGGTGTATGGATGCATTCAATTCATGGAAAGTCTGTGGTCAATGACTACTTTGGCTATCCCCAAAATCTCGCAGACTATCTCAAGTTTGACGGCTTTTGGTGAAATATCGCCAAATAAAGTGTCAGAAGGAAATCTTTCAAATTGAACTCAGCTTGGCGATATCGAAATATTTGGCTGGAAATCGCTAAACCGTACTATTATTGATATTTTATCTCTTTCAAACAAATAAATTTAGAGGAAGTGCGTCGAAAATATTTTTGATCTAATGGACGTGCAAGGAAGTCGTGTTGGACACATCAGATTTTTTTTTTCACGATTTTAAAATACGCTAATTTTAATTTAAAATGCGTGCGCTCACTGTCTCAGGAAGGAAGAGAAAAAAAGAAAAGAAGGGAAATTTGAAGGAAGAAAATTGCGTTAACTATTTACATATATTTACCTCAAAATTTACTTATTCGTTTTAGTTGTGGACGCAGGATCTTATTTTAGGGTGGGTATTCGGAGCACGTGACATGGCGCTTCCATTTTATAGTTGTCCTAGAAACTGCACAGATAGTATCAAAACACGTACTAAAATAATCTTTCACACATTATGAAGGTTTAATTTCTACCTGAAAATCAAAGTAAATTATCTGAATATTTTAATTGAATCCAACAAATTATTCGAAGAGTTTAGTTTCATAAATTGACATTTATTTTCCTATTTTATAAAGATAGTTGCAAGTTATGCATAAATGTATAAATTTAATAATATCTGATGCTAATAACTAATAAGTAGTTCGAAAAATCCTCTAAAGTTTTAGACATTCTAAAATTTAAACTTTTGGTCCGAGAAAAGAGAAAATTAGATTTTTTTTTTTTTTTCGGAAACATATATCGTAATTTAATGTGTTCTCTTGAGTATTTGTAGAGCCTGAAATATTTGACCCATTAACCGTATATAGAACATTGTAAAAGTGTAAAAAAAAAAAAAAAAAAAAAAAACCTGTTAAATTCTTTTTAAAAGCATTTTCTTAAATTCATGTTAAATATTTTTTGCAATTCCTCTAAAGAACTCTTGAGCAATGTGACAGAGGCGTTTAAAAGTTTAATGTTAAGAAAATCTTCATGCACGGGTGATTTGTGAAACGTAAATTAATTTCATTTAAGTAATATTCCACAACAATTTTTTTTTTCGGGTTTTCCCGCAAGTACCCTACAGAGGGTGTTCACACATTTTTGTAACGATTTTGCAAAGATATATATAGAAATAAATATAAGAATTTTATTTTCTAATGTGTTCAGTCTGATAGCCCTTTCTTTGAACCATCATATTGCATCTTGATTTCAAAGATGAAAGTCCTTTTCTTAAAACATCAAGGCTGATATTGTTCCACTCCTCCATCACAATCTTCTAGTAATATAATCTTTTGTAGTAATATATGAATGTATCTTGTGTTTGCGTGATTATGGCAACGCTATACTAGGGCAATCTGCCAAGGATGGGAAGGTGCCTAGGTAGGAGAACTTTCTAAGGGGTTCTAAAGCGTATTCACGTTACATCTGGAAAAAACCTACCAAAAAACCAGACTGTTAGATCGACAGCTGCTCGATGGGACCCGATCCCGGGACCTTCACTCTTCGGCAGTCTACCATTTTCAGTGACATAACTACTGTGCGATGGTAAGGCTATAAATATATCTTAAAGTAGAAATAAAATTCAACTCATCTTCGTTTAGAAATATATTTAATTTTATATTTCAATTCCATTCATTATCACTGAAAAATAACGTTCAATAAATACTTGTCACACATTTTTGCTTTCATGCCTTTTAAGATGCAATTTATTCCAGGAAAAACTCATGTATATGTAAAAAAAAAAAAAAAAGTTACTATTACATTTGTTTGTACATCTTAAAATACACTGGAATAAAATAAACTAGAAGTTTCTGTAGAAAATTTTACTTAATTGAAGTTTTAGACGTATTTCGTATTTTGTATGTATTAAGAAAATAAATGTATTTTGTATTTTTTCAATTTAGAAAGCATTTTGTATTTTGTAATTTTTTGTGTTTGAATAAATGTAATTTGTATTTTGCATCGAAAATACATTTTTTTATGTATTTTGCCCAACTCTGCTTCTGTAGCTGCTTTCAAAGACCATTGCCGAGCAAGCAGTAATTATTTTTATTTCCAACGGAGGGGAGAGTATGAGGGAGCGTCCTCTAAGTGAAACTGTACTCCCCCTCTCTAAACAACGGGGGATGAGGGGGAGAAAAGCAATAAAATTTAGGTTTACCATTGCCGATCTCTGGGAAGATAGGATAAAATGCTTTGAAAAATGAACCGAGATTGGTGCTATTTTCATTATTTGGCGGTAAATCGAAAAATATCTAATGTGATAATATTAAGCTATGAAGATTTCGGTACTTACGTATTATCCCGTCGGTCCGCCAACACGAGCGATTTTTTGCCAAAAAAAGTATTTTAATACTTCAAGTTATTGATCCGGGTAAAATTAATCCGGTTCTTTAAGAATGATTCGATTCGGAGCTACTCAAACCAATGGTTCAGATGTAAAGGTTTCTTTGCAGAACACGGCACATTCGGCAATATAAATGCCATCTTGGTAACAATCTTGTGACGCTTCATCGCTTCCGCCAGAGTACTTTTTCGTCAAATGCGCTGCCAAACTGTTGCCAATCGTATTCCAAACCCAAAATAATTTCATGTGACCGGCATTTATCTTCACAAGATTGATTCATTCATTCATTCATTCATTTTGAGGATTGAGACACGCTTCTCATGAAGAACTCGCTCAGCTCACTCTAAGAGAGGAATGAGAGATGTCTAGAAAAATAGACAGAATACAAGAAATCCTTAAGAAATTCGGCACAGAGAATCTGACAATTGATCAAGCGTCTACCAGCCAGGATTGGTATGAAAGATCCATAGCCGACGAAGTAAAGCGCGTGACTCCTTGCGAAGAGGATAGCGATTCTGGAAAAGGCACCCCCCATCCCAATATGTGCTTATCTGATGTCCGGCATCTACAAACTGAACCACCGCCGATGACTCACGCCTCCAAACGTTCTTCTCCCTGTGAAGAAGCTGACGACACAACCGAGGGATTCTCCATGCCAAAAAGATGCGCCAAACCCAGGACTGAACCAGATAAGTACACGTCAAATGTTGGATTTAGTACCCCCAATCAATTCGAACTTCTAAGCACTTTAGACTCCCAGGATAAGGAAATGGAACAAGAGACTCCTAGCTCTTCTCCGACTGTAAAAATCAACCCCAATGTCAGGCCCAAACCGCTAATCATCCCCAATCCTCCTGATATGCATGCCATCACCCAACTCATAAACGAGAACGCAGATGCAAATTTTAATGCTGTAGCCCAGAAGTCCTCCCTCAAAATTTTCCCGACAGATTTTAAAAGTAAACATAAAATTGCAGACCTTCTTCGAACCAATTCCATCCCCTTCTTCAGTAACTCAGACATCACCCCCCCCCTTAAAGTAGTCATTAAAGGACTCCCCCTTACTACCCCTTCTGAACTAATCGCCGAAGCGCTAAATTGTATTAAATACCCCGTCATACGAGTCAACCAATTAAAAAGTAGGCGAGATAAAACTCCCCTCCCCTTCTTCCAAATCCAACTCCAAAACAATCCCCAAGGACAGGAAATTTATAATCTTAACAAGTTACTCTCGTTCCAAATCAAAATTGAAAAATTCAGACCCCCCAGGAAAGCCGTTCAGTGCTATCGCTGCAACGGCTTCTTCCACTACGCGAAGCATTGTTCCATGCCCCCCCGCTGTGTGGTATGTGGCGACCCCCACGAGCATTTTAATTGCCCCATTAAGTTAAACAACAATTCTAATGATGATAAGCAACCCCCCAAATGCTGTAACTGCTCCCTAAATCACCCAGCTAGTTATAAAGGCTGTAAAAAATTCCCCAATAACCCACAAAAACAAACCCCGTTAACAAATTCGCAACCCCCTCCCCCCTCTTCCAAAAAGAATACTAGTTATGCTCAAGCCGCCTCAACTAATTCTACCCCCTCCCCCCAACAAAATTCATTACAAGAATTAGCAGAACTCACCAAAGAGATTGAAAAAGAGATAGGAGTCTCGTTGACAGAACTTGTCAGCAAATTAAAAGAAATTTTAAATCACTTAAGGCAAATTAATTCCCCCCAGGAAAAATTGTTATTCTTTCTAAGTTTTGTCAACAACGGGAACAGCACTGCTAGCAGTGACTGAACCATTGCTGACACCTAACTAGTTAAGTCCCGCCAGTCTGGTCGGTAGCACGTTGTGCTTCGGGCCTGTGGTGCCCGGGTTCGTATCCGAACTCGGACTTTTAAAAAGTTTTTTCCCCCCACTTACTTTTTCAAAATTCTACCTTTTTCACTAACTTAAATTCATTTTTTAAAGCTTAACTTCTCAGTTTAAAATTTTTTATCGGTTATTGAATGGGAGTTGTGGGGTTTATTTTCCCCAGGCACTCCCCAACCAACATGTGCTTATCTGTTTATCTTCACAAAAAATCGCTCCTCTTGGCGGACTGCCGGGATAGTACGTAAAGAATTAAAGGAGTGTTTATTTTAAAGAATGTTGCACTTTAATTAGCTTTATTACGTAAATTAACTTTTTTTTCCAAAATTCATGAATGCATTTAAGAATAGCAACAAATTTATCTTCGTTTTGTTGCAAGCGTCTCCACATAAACTCTGACAGATAGGAATCAAGGTGCTGTCGTGCTGTTCCCCTATGTTTTTTGTTACGCCATTTTGCAGATCCCCATAGACGTTCGATATCCTGAGTATGCACTCCAGTAATAGGATCGACAAAATTATATCAGTGATTATCTTTAAAATGATTGAAATTAGCAGCTTCTATTTCTGTTGTTTGGTACCCTTTCCAAGAGTCTGAATATACAGTTGAATCTTCATGAATATTATTCTTTATTCCTTCTAAAAGAGTCACAGCTTTTCTATTTGCTACTTTTAAGATGAAACATTCGTTTCTCCCTTTACATGAATACCCCGAAAGAGCCACTATTCGGGGAAAATTCGTCCACAAGCATTCTTTCTTTTAGTAAACAGGCTTTCATCGATTTCAACAATTTTATATGGGCCGCCAATATTTTTATTTTCCCTTGCCAGAAGATGCTGGGTACAAACTTCTCTCAAGTAATTATTCCCGTCAATTACAGTTTTATCGCAGATATTCAATTGGCTTTTATCCCAGTTAATAGATGTTAGTTCTTGAGTCCAGCAATAAATGAAACGTAAGGCTGTTAAAATAGAAATTTTGCTACCTTCCAGCCAAGTATCTTTTCTGATGGAGGTTTTCTTGTCACACCCTTTAACATAACATCGCCATACAAAATCTTTTGGTAAAATCATACAAGACGGTGCACGCTCATGTAAACACGGCGATAGCCGCTGGAGCTTGGCGGTCGCCAAGCACGAGCACTACAGACCTTGGCGCCAGGCTCCGTTCCATCGTTGCATCGTTGGAGCTTGTACGTTCGCATTGTTGGAGCTTGGCGGTCGCCAAGCTCCAACGGCTATCGCCGTCTTGTGGCGAATAAACACTAGTACAAAACCACTAAAATTTTTACAAAGAAACGCACCAATTCTAAGTAAATGACACTATATAAAACAGTCAAATCCACAAAAAAACATTATAGAAAAACGATACTTAAACAAGTACTTAGCTTCACTTTTCCCACCTCATTTTTTTTTTTCTGGAAGGACCGGGTACATCCTTACTACCGACGAAATTCCCCGAGACGCTCACTAACTTACGATAAAGAGTCCGTAGAACGGAATAAGAACAACAAGGAAAATAGAACGCAAACTTAATCCACTCTATCAAAAGGAATCAAAAAGCAGCAAACTTCAATCTTCATGCAATTAGCACTAAATGAAAATTCCATACTTCAAATACAACGCGTCTAATTATCAAGATTGCCACTCGATTTCTGAAAAAAAAAAAAAAAAAAAAAACCTGACTTTTCCAGACCAATATGTGATAAAAAAATCCAGACTATTTTTATGACGTCAACTTTACATGTGTTCTCGATGGGCGCCCTCGAAAATATGCTGGCGCTGGCCCCTTTGCGGGACCCCCCCCCAAAAAAAAAACATAAGTGGGTCCGACTATCGCTTCAGGGGGCCCCCTCGAAAATATGCTAATGCTGCCCCCTTCGCAAGACCCCAAAAAACATCAGTGGGTCCGGCCATCGCTCCAGGGGGCTCTCTCGAAAATATGCTAACGCTGGCCCCTTCGCGAGACCCCAAAAACATCAGTGGGTCCGGCCATCGCTTCAGGGGGCCCCCTTGAGAATAAGCTAACACTGGCCCCTTTGCGAGACCCAAAAAAAAACATCATTGGGTTCGGACATCGCTTTAGGGTGCCACCTCAAAAATATGCTCACGCTGGCCCCTTCGCGAGACCCCAAAGAAACATCAGTGGGTCCGGCCATCGCTTCAGGGGGCCCCTCGAAAATATGCTAACGCTGGCCCCTTCGCGAGGCCCCAAAAAAACAACAGTGGGTCTGGCCATAGCTTCAGGGGCGCCCCTCGAAAATATGCTAACGCTGGCCCCTTCGCGAGACCCAAAAAAAACATCAGTGGGTCCGACCATCGCTTAAGGCGGCCCCCTCGACAATATGCTAACTCTGGCCTCTTCGCGAGACCAGAAAAAAACATCAGTAGATCCGGCCATCGCATCAGGGGTCCCCTCGAAAATATGCTAACGCTCGCCCTTTTGCGACACCCAAAAAAAATATCAGCGAGTCCGGCCATCGCTTCAGGAAGCCCCCTCGAAAATATGTTAGCGCCTTCCCCTTCGTGAGACCCCAAAAAAGATCAGCGGGTCCCGCCATCGTTTCAGGGGCCCCCTCGAAAATATGCTAACTCTGGCCCCTTTGCGAGACTAGTTGAAGCAAATTAGAATAGTTAGAACACGAAAAAACGAAAAATAACAATAACGCATGCGCACAAACGCAAATTAACAGCTTAGTGACGTCAAATTGAGCAAGCGAATTCATTACATTCATCTGCTTACGTCACACAGTTGCTAGAATAAAAAATAACTATTACGCATGGGCGAAAGGGCAAGAAATTTCAAATCTTTCAACAGTTCTAAAATATCCAATTTACAATATTTCACGCATTATAATACCTTCAAAAAAAAATGTCGCCAAGCTCTATACATTTCTTTATGGTTGCCAGCCAAAACTACCATCGGCAGGGTACTTTAATCCAGATGAACATCACCCACAATGGCACCAGAACCAAGGGGCACCGGATACGGAACATAGACCAATCTTTTTAAAGAGATATCTTCATAGGGTAGTTATTATGGCATTTTTTTTTTTTTTCTGAGGAAATTATACTATACTCCTGAAAATATTCGACTGCATCCTCCTCATTTCTGGGTAAATCCCAGATTTGTAGCATAATTACAAAACAAACACTGATCAAAACTTTTCTCATAACAGCAAATCAAATACTGTAAAAACTTTTCTCTTAATTACAGCAAACCAAAAAATGAATAGAACAACGATCTAAAGAACGTGCTGTTATACGTGATGTGGTGAGTCAATTAAACGAACCGGTTCCGAATAAGATTCATTAAAAATAATTGAATGAACCGGTCTGAATACTAAGGTTCGTTAAAAGCATTGAACGAACCGGCTCCGAATACGATTGGCAACGGTTTGGCAGCACTTTTGACGAAAAAATAATTTGGCTGGAATGACCGGCGGGATAATACGTAAGTACCACGATATCATTGGGAATTTTGAAAATTCGTTTCTCGCGCTGTAATGAACCGATTTAGTGTATTGTGTTTCGCTAAGGAATGGCTAAGGGCTATCTGCGTAGGAGTGGGAGAGGGGTTGCGTAAGTGGAATTTCGCCGACAGACGAAAATCCGTTAATGCGTAATAACCTAAAACGGGTTAACGGATTTGCATGGAACAAAATTGCACACTTTGATTTTTTAGTGCTTGGAAAATGAATTTTAGACTACTAACCCTTAAAAGAATAAGTTTCTGGCTCTCCGTGTTCTCGTTCTCCGTTCTCCGTTATGTTATATAAAATGAATATTTATATTTTTAACTTACCAACAAGTTTGAATGATTTGAGTTTATCTGTTCTGTTTGTCCACCCGTTCAGCGTTCTAACTGTCGTAAATATACACCGATATGTGTAATTTTTTTTTATATGTAAAGTACCATGTATCCTTTTGAAAACAGTGTAAGCAGCATTTACAGTTCTTTTACAGGCAGTCATTCTTGAAAACGTATTTCAGAGATTCGGTTTTTTGAAAGAAAATAATGTTGGCATACATAATATTAACCCTTTGAGGCGCAACCCTTTCCCAATGCTGAAAAAAGGGCAGCCGTTGCCATCCCTTGACTTAACTACTAGCAAGATGGCGGACGATCGAAACGTTCATCGCGTGCCACAGATCTAGAGACCCTTTTTTGACGACAGCTGGATGTGCCGGCAAAGCCAGCTGCGTTAAAAAAGGGTTCTCTAGATCTGTGGCACGCGATGAACGTTTCCATCGTCCGCCATCTTGCTGGTAGTTAAGTCGAGCGATGGCAACGACTGCTCTTTTTCAGCATTGGGCAATCTATCCAGCTTTCTCGCATTCTTCCATTTTTCAGCAGATGTCAGTGCTGTTAAAAATAATTGTGACAATCTTTTTACGGGAAATGACGTGCTAAAAAGTAAAGGATTCTCGTAGAGCTATGTCACCCGCAACTATTTTTATAGAAATCCAATCTATTCTTCGTGACTGGCAACAGTCTAAACGTCAGAGTTTGGTGTTCCCAGAGCGGGAACACTGCGCGTTAAAGGGTTAAGGCTCTCAAAGTAATGCTCTCCGTTGAATATAGGGTCTGTATTATTAATAGTTCTTCTACAGGAACACTCAAAAGAATTCCAATGCATTAATCTGTAGCATTTAAGAAACACTAATACATTTGTAGCACAAGACAGTGAGTATAAAATATTTAGATTCTTCAGTTAAACGATGGAATTTTTTTAACCTCTTTTACAGAGTCTCATAAAATTGCATTATAGTGATAATTCAACATTATCTTATCTCCGAAATCTCGCCAGATTAAGGAAAATACATTGCCAAATTTGGCGCAAAAATATTCTAGTGTTGGAAAGTGTATTATAATCAATGCGTTTAGCATGATTTATCTTTCTTGTTCTTTTTCAACATCGGCCTCTTTAAATGGACTTTTTGCATGGTCTCTGAGTTCGAGGTTAAAATTTGTCTGCTGGCGATATTTTATTGATTGTTCCAACTCCTATTGAAATGTACTGATTACCCATTTTATAATTACTGTTTCTTCTTATTAATCCCTCGGAATGAGTTATAATAATAATAATAATAATAACAATTATTATTATTATTATTTGGTATTTAAATGGAAGGACGATGATTTCGCATTTCTCTTCAAAAATTTGTTAGTAAAAAGAATAATAGCGTTCTAAAGTTATCACATTATTGCGAACACCGTATAAATAGTACCTCATATGGTTAGTTTTAAGTTTCTTGCTTTTGAAATAATGCAAACATTTATTTAAAACTTTCCCCACCTCTTGAAGTACGATCATTTCAATTAATTTAATTTAATAATTAATAGTATTTTAAACAAAAATTCAATTTATCAAAAGTTATTTTAATCAAAAAACTCAATTTACCAAAAGTTATTATTTGTTAACGACAAATATTCTAGCTTCCTTTGTAATAATTATAAAGTCTAGAAGAAAGTGTTAAATAACCTTCAAGATTCAAAGAAGCTGAAACCGAAACTAATCACTACCTTAAGCTCGCGCACGTGGCGGATCAAATACCGCCAGTGACGACACGTGCAAAAAGTCCATTGCTTCTGCCTCAAGGTATATCCCTTTCTGATAACAAACACATTTGCAATAAAGCTTTGCGCCTCTTTTTCACCTGCTAGGAAAAAACAGCAGAATTCTATAGAATAAGATCTATGGAAGAAAAAAAACATGATCATGGAACATTCCCATGTAAACACCTGTCCCTCTCTCTTCACCTATAAAGATATTCATGAATTTCTCCTCTTTGGCTGTTAAATTTTTCTCTCACGGACAGCAGGGTGCATGAGGTTAGATTAACAAAAAAACACCCAAAAAGAAACTTGTGTTAAAAGATGAGATGATTAAAACTTTGCAGTGGCGCACCCAGGATTTTGGTTTAGGGGGACTGGGATTACATATACAGATTTGGATTTCTCTTTCTGCTAAAATTTAATTTACACTTTAAAATCATCAATTTCTGAAGTGCCCCCCCCCTTTTTTTTTCGTGTATCTTCTTTTCGGGAGATGGATCAAACTAGTCATTTGTTTTTCATTATCGCGTAAATAGCAATCGATTTAAAATTTTAATTG